>CM019167.2:59894834-60238087 GCA_009739505.2 Apolygus lucorum
CTGTTATTTTTTTTTTTTTTTTTTTTTTTTTTCTAACTCCCCTCAAAGACAAAATGTCTTTTTTGACGGAGGGGGCACGCCATAAAATAAAAATAAATAAATTAAATAATTAAATAATGGGGAGGACGCCCAGGACTCACCCGACGCCGGCCCTAGGGATGAGGGAAGATGAGGAAGGTGGGGGTGGGAGAGAGGGATGAAGGGAAGTGCCTCTATAGAACGACCACCAGTTCAAATATGAGCCGAGCAGGACACGGGTGGTGATACCACGGAGTACGCCTACTGAGATGCCCAACTCACGCAACTCCGTGGCACTTTTCCCGCACCACACCCCGCGCCATGATAAGGTTGCAGCCATCACCCTGATGTTGTTGGGTGCCACTCCTTTTAGCTCCGACACCGCTTGCCGTAAATCATTTCTATCATACTTTCTTATCTTAGCCCGCCAAGTCTGCTCCATGTCCAAGCTGCCATTGACAACTTGGACATCCAGGATAATGCAAGACTGGTCGGGCTTGACGGCAACGATGTCGGGCTTCTTACCCTGGTCACTTGGCATGTGATACAATCTCTCTCTCTCAACATCCCAGCCGCTAGATGACAAAGCACCTGCTATCTGCTTGGCGACCGCATCATGACGTAAAATGCGGCCCCCATGAGTCCGAGGACACTGCTGCACTACATGATACAGATGTTCATTTCCACTCCGACAGGCGCGGCAAAGGGGTAGAGTTGTCCCACGACTACCCCTCGAAACACCGTACCGCAGTTGGCAGAGTTGCCACTGCGGACGGCGTGGAAGTGTCGGTAGTCGCGGGCCCCAATGCCCTCCGAAGCCCAATCTACCCATTGGGAAGAGACAGGGCTTTCGGAGCACTGCCGGAGTTCTTTACCATCTACTGACTCATGCAGCGCAGCAGCGAACTCAGCAGACGAACTGGGTTTTGGAGCAGATGGTGTTGCTCGGTCGCACCATGCTAACTGCTGCCTGACAAATCAAGATCAGCAAGCCGCACGGGCGACCTCCCAGCTCGACCCTTGAAGGGCTAGCAGGCGCTGGCGGCGCAATGAAGGGATACATGCCGAGAGAGGACACAATGCCAAGCCCACCGGACTTTGACCGGTGCGTGAAAATAGGCACTTGGGACACCAGGTGGGAACCTCAGCCAAGAGCGCACAGCAGAGCGAACTTGTCGATCTAACTCTTGCAGCCTCCCCGCCGTAAGCCTGCCAAAGACTAACCCATAGGTCAGCTTTGGCAGTAAGTACGTGCGGAGGAGGCGCAGCTTCTGCTGTGGCTTCAATGGAGCCTTGGTAACGCGAGCTAGCGCTCTACCAAGGTCCACACGGCTGGCACTAATGGTGGCCACCCCCATGAAGTCGACTCCAAGGTACCGCCAAACCTCCAACACGGATCGAGATGGGATGGGGGATTGTCCTATCACAAAACCCCCATCCACAACTTTCACCTTATGTTGGCGACCCGACGGGACCAAGGAGACCGACCCACACTTATCGGGGTTGACCACGAGTCCACACCTGGCTAGCTGCTTAGCAAATGCATTGAGGGCGATCTGCAAGCCCTCACGGGTTTCTGCGAGTAGGATAACATCATCGGCAAAAGCCAATGCTCCTACTCGCACCCCAGGGGCGAGATCAAACCCTACTTCTGTGGGCAGCTTACCCAAGGCCGTGTCCACGACCAGGTTGAAGAGGAGTGGTGATAAGGGATCCCCCTGGCGTACCCCACGCCCGATCCGTACATCCCCTGACACCTCACCTCCTGCCTCCAGGACCGTCACGCCTTCCTGGTACAGACAGGCCACATACTCGATTAACCGAGATGGGGCCCCGACACCACGAAGGCAATCGGTCAGGGCAAGGTGACTGACTGTATCAAAGGCCTTAGCGACGTCCAGAGCAGCCAGATGGAGTTGGCGGCGCTTCATACGGGCCAGCGAGATGACAGTTTGGAGAACTGTAAGGTTCTCCGCCGTGCCATCTGCTGGCCGAAACGCTCTCTGGACGTCACCAATGATACCAGCCACCTGGAGGCGAGATGCCAGTACTTTCTGGAAGTGGCGGAAGACTACCGAGGACACAGAGATCGGTCGATAGCCTCCAGGCCCACTTCCCCCTTTCTTTGGGATGAACACCGTTCGGGCTCGGGTTAACGCTTTCGGGGGTCTTCCCGCAAGGAGGAGTAGGTTGAGGACGAGCAGCTTAATCGTCTTAGGTGCTTTATTCCAGCGACGGGCGGAAATACCATCAGGTCCAGCGGAAGTGGAGTTCTTGACACGGCACTTATGTGCCTCGTCAGACAGCACCGGCGAACACATGATGCCGCGCAAGGAATCCCTGGTAGAGACTGGGGGAACCACACGCTCTCCAGGGTCGTGACTGGGAGCACTCAGAAGTGGCTCCCAGAAATCCACAAACTCCTGGAGAGGGGGTTGAACTTGATTTTCCCCAGGCTCTTCCAGTACCTCCGCAGCCACACGCGCCGGATGCTTCCTCCACAAACTCTGAACCCGGTGGTACTCCCGCCGTCTTGCTTGTTTGGCTGCTCTGCGACCTCCACGCAACACCACTCTAGGAGGAGGTCCCCCCCTGGTGCTGCGTCACGGTCGCGTCCCCAACCCGCGGGAAGATTCTCCCTAAATAGGCCTGCCACCTCATTTTCCAGGTTATCCAGCCCTTCAGCAGCCCGCCTCGCCAGATCCTGCAGGTAGGTGCTTTCATAGCCTTCAATACGACCCTACCTGCCCCCGAGCCTCAAAACTTCGGTCTTCAGATCGGCAAGAAGACCGGAGGTCCCGGGGGAGGGATACTGAATGGCAGGCTGCTGCTCCACGTCAGCAATAGGAGATGCGGGAGAAGCCCCACTGCTATTTGCCAGGATCGCTTCCTGGACAAGCTGCTTATAGTGGGGCTTCAGGCGGATGTTCTTGATGGCAATGACTGTGCGCATGGGAAAACGCTCGCTTAAATAGACATTGATGTTGCGTACCCCATCGCGCACAGCCACCACCTCATCTGCCGCCATCCTGCGCAATTCCTCGGAAGCATACCTGTGCTGTACTCGTTCAATATCAATAGCAGCATTAGCAGCAACAGGATGCTTCCGTCTGACGTGGAGACCAAGGCCGGACCTGGTAGTGAAAGCTCGCTCACAATGGGCACACTGGTGGTTCAAAGAGGCAGTGGATGAGGAAGAGGGTTGGGATGATGAGGAAGAGGAGGAGGGAGAGGATGGCCGACGCCCCTGCCTGGGGCGCCTCTGAGCGCCTCCCCTAGAACCCTGCGTGCCAATGGGCAGGCGGGGGTTATGAGGCATGTTGTCGGTTTGGTCCATAACGGGGGGGCGCTTAAGATGAAGGGTCAGGGAACCCGTTGACAGGGGTTCCCTCCCTATTCGCCAGAGGGTCATTCAGCCACCCCTGGAATTTCGAGAGGGGTTCACCAGGGAAACCTAATGGGACCACCTCTGTTCATCCCAGGGGGCCCGGGTTGCGCGACGGGGACGCATGACCTTGACTTGGGTAGGGATAAGAAGGACTCCAAGGAGATAAAAACACCCTCTATTACCCTACCCCAGCACCCAGGAAATTCACGTTTGTGCATGCGCAGTGGCTACTATCAGTCCGCGGATGATGATTTTCGTAGGGGACCGTCTACACACCAACCGCCACAATCCCTGAAAATTTCATCGAAATCGAACAATAACTTCGTATAGTTATGTGCGTTACAAGGAATTGATGACAGACGGACAGACACACAGACAGACAGACAGACACACAGACACACAACCAAAATTGTTCAGAAAGGTCTAAAACGCAAACGCGAGTGAAAATTTGGATTTTGGAGAACTTTTTTTTTCATCCTTGAAAAGTGAAAACAAAGCTTCCGCTACCCTGGTAGACTCGGAAGCAAAACTGTAATGTTGAGAACTCGAGAACGGTAGAAGAATAAAGCCTCCTCAAGGTGTTTATTTCCATCTATAAAATTACTCGTACAATGTTGACATATTTTTACCGTAAAAAATCCCCCTTCTCTAGAGGAGCTCTCAGAATAACCTTCATAAATAATTATGGTGATAAATCGGCAGAAAAAGACGGAATAAACGCTGACAATTATCACACAACTGTTTATTATTTTTCTGTAAAGATTCGGCTTTTCCATCAAAAGTATCAACCAAATTATCCCGCAAGGTTAGCAATCAAGTTTATTTTGCTAGGAACTTACGAAATTCGATTCTGGGATGGTAAGTAAGCTTAACTGCGTGACATGAAACTATATTTGAAGAAAGGAACAAAAATCACATTTGAACAGCAAAAATTTGGTCCCCTACCGTCAGTTAACTCTAATTTGTGATTCACAATTGTGTTTCTAATCTCCAAGTCCTTATAAGCAGCAAACGGTACGTCCTGTTAACATCTGAGTGATCTCATTCTATTCTAAAAACATCGCAATCCAAAAGTTGTGGGTCCCTTCAAACGAAATTTTTTTTGTCCGTTGCTCAAGAAGGTTAACTGAATCATGATCCCAATTCGAAAACTCTGCAAACTAGCAATATGCAAGCACTCTGCACGGGCACTATGGTTTTTCTTTTTCTATGTAGGATCAGCCCTCTGCCAAAAAAAAATACAGCTTTTCCAGTATCGTCCAATCATAAAATCGCGCAAACAAGTTTATTTCGATAGATAGCACCTACAACAATAACATCATTATCAACCGAGAAGGTGGGGGGGTTGTGTGAGTAATGATATTAATTATATTAATAATATTACTTATATAATATTATTATAATATTAATAGTATTATAATAATATTAATATTAAAATATAGTATTATAATACTATTATTAATTAGTATAATATTAATTATATTATTGATATCGACGATGTTACGGCAACATGTCGTATGACCATATATGGGCATATTGAGTTTTTCATACCTCTGGATTCGTATTTTCGTGGGGAATCGATCGGTGTTATTAAAAATTCGGTTGGTAGCCTTTGAAACCGCCGAAAATAGCGAAGAAGCAACGCTGCGTATGAAGAATATAGGTTACGTTGTAAACAGTTTT
The DNA here is from genome assembly GCA_009739505.2 of Apolygus lucorum. Taxonomy (NCBI): domain Eukaryota; kingdom Metazoa; phylum Arthropoda; class Insecta; order Hemiptera; family Miridae; genus Apolygus; species Apolygus lucorum. Next base: position 59,899,924 of record CM019167.2, read on the forward strand.
TTGTGTCTCCTGAAAAGTTGCCCCAAACTTGATACGACATGTTGCCGTAACATCGTCGATATTAATCTTACCATATTCCAGCAAGAGAACTGTGAAGGTTCTAACCTTTCAATGATTACTGCTAGGTTCGCCACTAATAATTTTGATTTATTCAACAATCAACGTTCATCAAGTCTCACGTTGAAACTGCTGAAAAATTTCTCCGATGACCTTCTTAGTTCTCTTCTAATATTGTAGGTAGGTGTAATAAGCCGAAAATCTCCAAATCTTCACACAAACTTCTTCCATGCGCCTTCCATGCAGCAACCGCCAACAGCTGTCCGCCACCACCGCTGAGGACACGCGAGTGCGCCACCATCGCGGCCCTTCCAGCAACCAGCCGCAAGATGGCCGAGGGGATATAGGGGCCTGCCCCCTCCCTCGACCTTTCAGTCTGAAGTCACGCGTCTCGCAAGTTGTCGAACCCAGCTCCAGTACTCAATCCCCTCTAACGTAGTGTCGCGGAACGAACTGAGAATCCGAGTGAAGTGCAACCCACGGGACATTTCCAATAGCCGTTCCAAGAATCCCGCCAGTCTTCGTTCTTGAGACATCCGCAAGCTAAGGCCCGGACTCAAGACGTTGCCGCCAACTCTCCATTTTCGCCGACCCGAACTGGTACGCCGTTCGAACCCCGGAACGAGGCAAGTCTGCCCCGGTCCCAGGCATCCCCCTTCAGCACTGCAGGAAGAAGAGGCCCTGAAGCAACATACCGCCACGGAGATCTACACTGATCCAAGCTAGGCCAAGGGTGAGCAACATTCCCTCATAATTTCTGTAAGCGCTTACAATTACTCAAAATCTGGCAAAACCTCCCCCTCATAATTTAACGTCCTGTAAAAGTAATAGGAAAGTACAGAGAAACGCATATTGTAAAGATAGTTCAGTTGTAACGAGAAACCGTAACCTAAGAAGTTTTTGTTGTGAAGAACAATTGTATTTTCAGTAGTAAAGTCAGAAGACTAAGTCATATTTTGTATAAGTAGAATCAAGTTCCTACATAATTAATATTTCTTATAAGCATAATATTGCAAATAACAACAAGATACATTTATTTTAGAAGCATACTTATTGCGAATTTCGTGCATAATTTCTTAAAGCCAAGTGTGATTTCATTGATCGTTATCAAGTATACTTTCAGTCATATTGACATATTTTCAAGTATCTTCTCGAATATATTACTGATTTTTCTTGTCGACGGTTCCATCAGAACCCTCGTAATCCGCTTCACGGTAATCAACTTATAAAATTTTTCTGAATAAAAACCCTACGTGTTTTTAACCTTTGCAGTACTTATTTCAGAATTTCGACCCTTTCCAATTCCATTGGACTCAGGTAGTTGGCACTTAAATAATTTGGGTTTTTCCTGAGGTCAATACTCGACCCAGGTGGTGGCAGCAACCCTAGGAACTTCTCAGGTAGAACCTTTTATCCTCTGGGCTCTAGTTCAAGATACCTTTCTACCTAGAATTTCTTAGCCTCATTTAGTTGGGATTTTTGTACCAACTTTTAAAGGATTAGGATCAGTTCATAAAGTAACTCTCTTCATTTTGAAGTCAGTATTTAATTTAGCATCACAAAGTTTTCAAGTAAACCTTTCGCCTTTTTGCTTTGGTCATCACGCACTACCATAATAGTAAAGCCATTTTCACCTTCGGAGATCTCGAAGCAGTCGTAGACTCAGGTAAGCAGAATCACCTAATCCCTTGTTGTACAAATATATATGTTTACTGGGGTAAGATAATTCAAGTTTTAAGAATCAAAATCATAAACCCTTTTAAATTCATAAATCCCAAAATACAATTAATTACAATTGATAATCCCAAATTCATAAAATTACATAAGCACCTACCTACTTTTGGTTTATTATTTTCAATAATGAACCTTTGGAATCGACCAAGAAAAAAAACTTTTTAATACCCCCTCAAAATTTTATGATTTACGTTTCAAGGTAAGTAGAATCCAAAAATCGAATTAAAATTTGGCCGTCCGTCCGCCGTACGCAGCAATTTTGCCACTTAGCATTGACCGATTTTGGAAATTTTTTGGAAATTTTTGAAATTTGGTATGTAGGCTCCATTTGGGGTCTAGTTGTGCCCCGAAGATTTTGATTGATGTAGGTCACTTCTAAGGGTTCACAAATAAATTTTGAAATTTTGAAAACGAACTTGAAAAATTTCGATATTAAGGTATTGTTTTTCCTTCAATTTAGGATTCTATAGAATTTTTAGAATTTTTTGAGACCACGCGGAGCCCTGTAGGACAAACCGTTCGCTCCCTACGAGAATTTAAGGGTTTTACGTACGATAAATCAGAAACACGAGTGTGAATCGCAAAAGAGGCCTAATCTCCGTTCAAATTAAAGCTGACCGAAATGCGACCGATGTTTTTCTTCATGATGGATGGTTGGTGGCTTTGTAGACGAGTGATCTATATAGAAAAATAATAAACCATTGTGTAATAATTTGCAGCGTTTTTACTTTTATATTATAAAGAGGAAAATTCTGTTGAAGTTTTGCAGACACAATTTAACTTCATTTTTCTCAACACATGTGTACCTTAAAAGAGTTTACCGAAACCATGTGAATTTGGACAGTAAAATATTGAAGAAGTCAAACTCAAACGACAAATTTAGGAAATCATTAAGAAACCACAGTTCTCGCAGTCGTGACATCCAACAGGGAACGAACGGTTGATCCCAGAGAACTCTGAGTGGTTTCATGGGTTCCTAAAAATTTAAAACTTTCTTAAATTCATGAAAAAACGTAAGAGAACATTCATGAATGCCTTCAATAATTTTACCACATTCATTTTCATCACATTCGATTCCATTTTAGATCGATTAAAAAATAACACCCCTATTTTTCACTCCTTAGGGGTGACTAACAATACCCATAATCCTAGGGGCACCAGTGGACCCTAAATGGAGTTCATATACCCAATCGGTTCAAAATCGGTCCAAGGAACTAAGGAAGATGACGCGTAGGGGAGTTAAGGTTCCGAGTCTACGAAGGTAGCTGAAGCATTGTTTTCACTTTTAATGGTTGAAATAAAAATGTTCTCCAAAATGAAAATTTCCACTCGCGTTTTACGTTTCAGGCCACCCTGAACAATTTTGGTTCCGTGTCTGTCTGTCCGTCATGAAATCCTTGTCACGGGTAAAACTATTCGAAGTTATTGTCCGTTTTCGCAATTTTCAGGGATTTAGCGGGTTGGGGTGTAGCTGGTTTCCTATGAAAATCATCGCCCCCGAATTGCTAGTAGCCACTGCGCATGCGCAAACGTCAATTCCTTGTCGCAGCCATAACATTTTTTCAGCATTTTCCATCTGTGAAATTTTCAGTGATTTTTCAAGGATAAAAATCGAGTTTTTAAAAGGAAACCATCAATACCTTATTTTAGATGTTTTTCCCTCTGAAGAATCGATTCAAAATTTCGACTGTTTTCATCGTTGAAGGAAATAAATTTTATCAATAACAATCACTAGGTACAACCAATAACCACCACAACCATAGTGGAAAAGGAAAACACACAACCCTCCAACACAACATCCAACCCTCTTCACTTTCTTAATTAATTCATAAGTCTGTAGTAATTTATTATTATTATTATTACAAATCATGACGTCATTCAATTTCCCTATTTATTATTGATGGATTATTGATTACTGGATTATTTGTCACACAAAAAAGTCAATATGAAAGATGGATAAGTACAGGTATTTTGTTATTTGAAAGTTGATACATTTTAGTAAACTTTTCTGTGAACATCGAAAGTTTGCTCCAGTTTTTGATAATTGAGTTTGACTTTTGCTTGAAAAGTATCGATTCTTGAATAAATCGATATACTACTCTTCCAGATTCTTTCCTAAAAGCTCGATACGATTTAAATCGATTTATTTTGAAAAATCTGACATTCCTACCTAGCTGAGACCTGAGGCCCCCAGACGAGTTACTCTGGCACATATACAGTCGAGTTGGTGAACAAAACTGCATACAAATTAATGAAAGAAATACGTAGGTACCTAATAGTAATTTTAGGCAAAGTTTAGTAGGTATTTATTAAATCCTCTTGCATCCCTAATCAAGCCGTACCCCCCAGGAATCACCCTGCACTGTAAATTCCGACCACCTCCAAGACTCTCGAGGTTGAACAGCACCCGTGGTCGACCTCTCTGCCAGGACTACTGCTCGCAGCCACTCCTGCACCTTCGCTGACCACCCAGGACTCCAAGGAGTTCCTTCATTCGCCATCCCCAGGGAACCCACGGTAGGCCTTATATGAAAATTGTGATTGAGTAACTTCACCTCTAAAACTTGATATGTTCAAATTGCCACTAAATAGACAAAACTGAGAATTTCAATTTAACTTACACCAATTTTATCTATAAATACTTTATGCCTTGGTCTACATCTGTGAACACCTCATACGCCATGTGAACATTTCATACGCCATATTTGTGTAAGTACACCATAATTTCACTGTAGCCATGTCCTTAGTTTTAATGTTAAGATTTGCTCAAAGAGCGTTAGAGGACCAAGCCAATACATTAAGAACCACCCTCAACTCAACTGCTTTCAAATTTACATACTTTGTCCTTTCAAGTAAATTCCTTAAATTCAAAAATTTCTTCACGTCCTACACTAGTAGGTGGTGGCAACTCAACTTACAGATAGGACAAAAGTTAAGGAAAGAGAATCCACATAAACCATCCAAGTTTCAATTTAATCTTCTCGTGAGTCAGAAAGTCATTATCATTGACGTCCACATCGTGGGTCTCTTCAATCAGTTGGTGGATTCTCCGATTGAGAACTTCATCATTGACATTTTCATCTCAGATTCAGCTCTGAAGTTGAGATTTCCTGATGATTTTTTGGCAAGAAGGTAAATGAATTTTGCAATCTCGAGGTGTAAACAGGCATGATTGGTCTGAAACAACGATGCAATGATGTCAGTGATGAACAACACTGACATCACAACTGTCCACAGCTGTAACAAGATGTCGCTCAGGACACTTCTCTAGTAAAAAAAGGATTGTACAGAGCTGGCTAAGGGTATTTCCAATGACACCTTTACAACAATGTCACTCATGACACCAACCGAAATTCACGATATGAATATTCTAAGAAAGCTTTTTCTGAAAAGAGATGCATGGAATCGCCAGTTGAGATGTTGTTTTACAGGAATCATTAAGTAAAACATATTGTTTAGTAATGCATGCATTTCAGGGCACGTCCCATTGGATAAGCATTAGGTCAATCTAAACCAGTAGGTAAGCCATAAAACTGTTTCTTTTTATTTATTTAGTATTATAGGCGAGAAACAGTGGTATTCCCCTCACCATTATTCTGTTGGATATCGATCTATTAAGGTTCCGATATCGATGTATTGTTTATGATTTATAAATAGATTCAGTTCATTGTTATCTCTCCCGCAGTACGCGTCTCTCTCTTTACCTTACCTTTCCCTATTATATTTAACATATTCACCATAACATTTCTAGCGGCATAGGAGCCTCGAATTTGAAGCGCATTTTAAAATCCATGATCTACGATACCCAACATGGGAATTCGAGTTCAATTTGGAAGATTTCTGAGTCGAACAAAAAAAGAAACACTCAAATCGGTTGGAAATTGAGGCCTGGGCAGAGTTTACAAGATTATACCCGCAAAAGCACGTTTTTCAAGAATTAGCCCCCGCTTTCCCCCCCTTAAAATCCAAAATTCGAACTCTGGCGACGGAGTGCACAACTAAATATATTTCCGCGTCGGATAAAAAAAGAACCACGAAAGTCGGGTGAAAATTGAGGCCTGGGCAGAATACACAAGATTATGTCCAAAAACGCACGTTTTTTTGAGCATTAACCCCCCCTTTCCCCCCTTGAAAGGCAAACTTCAGGCGATGTAGTGCACAACTAGATAGTTTTTCGTGTCGAACAAAAAAAGAACCACGAAAATCGGTTGAAAACTAAGGCCTGTGCAGACGACACAAGATTTTGTCACACACACACAGACATACACCTATGGTTTTTTTTGCGGATTTGGATTCAGAATAGTATGAAACGAATTAGTGTGTGGTAATTTTTTTCTGTTGAGTGTTGTCCAACTTTACCCCAGATTGATTGAATAAGGACGCCCAAGTCTTACTGTGGGACTTCCAAAAAATCTGAATGATCAAAAAATAACGACAAAAAAGAATTCAAACTTACCTTCTTACCATTATACACGCGTAAACACTTCTACTTGTGAACTTCCTGGGTGGCTATCCTGGCTCCAAACAAAGATTTAGGACCTGTTTTTACTGGATCAACAACTCAAGTGAAGTTTATCTTTATACTGCGACAATTCGAAAAGTCGTGGTGTCACTAGTGAAACCTTGGTTCAGAAAGGGTTGAAGAGCAAAATAAGGGTTGAACATACAGCTGACCACTTTGAAACCTTGTTTTCCACTGGGTTTTTAACAATGATAACGAATATACCTACATTGTGGGGTCTATCAGTTCTCTACCATTATTATGACAAAGTAAGTTTTTCTCCAAGTTTTTTTTTTATGATTGCCCAAAATCCCAACAGAAGTTTCTTAATTTTAGAGTGTTATGAAATTAAATCCTAGACAATTAAACTTTGTACCAATCTTGATTTTTTTGTTGGGTATTTCGAGGTTCAACTTAATCAAGTTTGATGAACTCTGATTTTTCAAATAGAATTGGAAAATTGATTTTCAAGAAAATGAGAAGAAAGTAAGTACGAATAATATGACCCACAGGACGTGTTATAATCTTGATCGGTATACGGACTAAACAACCCACGTTCGCTATTGAATGGTGCTGCAAAACTTTAGATGTGAACTTTGAATACTGGCTGCTGTTCAAGGACGTCATCATATTTAGTGACAACTCTCTTGAATACAATTTGGAAAAATACTCCCATGGATACCGGAAATGATCCCAGTGTCTCATCTACATTTTTAAAACCTCGAGGTTGTTCCAACGATTTTAAGAGCCGACAGCGATGAGAAGTGAAAAGCGAATGAAGAGTTTTTCCAGCTTGAATGGTAACATGGTGGGAAGGGGATTCAAAATAAGGAAAAGAGTATTGAACAGCTGTAAAAAAAAATCCACCTTTATTAACTTTAAACTCGTAAATTTTTACAAAAAAAAACTTAATTACTCGTCAATTTGTACAAAAATTATGCATAATCAGCAGACAAAAGTTATAGTGATCAGACTTGTAGTTCTAGAGAAAAAGGAACATAAAGATTGGCAATGTACCCTGTAAGTATGACGGCCCACTGATAAGTGCTAAGCTTTCTAGTACGACGTTGAATAATCATTTAAAAATGAATGAGTAAACAAAAGCAAAACGAGCCAAAAACCATATAAGTCCCTGCACATATAAACACACCTGGAAATTTATTTTATAGCTTTGGGAATCTCTGAACTGAATTAGATTATGACTTACAATTAATACAACTTTCATACACAATTTTAATCAAGATGTCCTCTTTATTTCCTAAAAAAGGTAATGAGTAAGGAACAAAATTTAAGTAAGGAACAAAAGTTATGCAATGTCCTTTCGAAATTCTAGATGAATAGGTAACAGAAAACAGTAGCTCATTTGGAGGTTGTGATCAGTAGGTGCGGATTCGTAAAAAATGCCTGAAATTAGTCGCATATTGAACAGGAACAGCAAGATTTTATGTATTCATGTGCAAAGTAAAATGTTTCAAATTCAGTAAAAATATTTAAATATGCGGTTTCAGCAAATTCATGCTGACTAGAGTAATTCATGCAATTATCCCCGCAATATACAATTGCATGCAACTCTGCTTCCTAGTGACAGTTAACCGGCCTTATACCATTTTTGGCTCATTGTGCTCTTATGCACGCAATACAACGTAATTAGATATACAAATTAATAATTGAATACTTTTTAATTCCTCAACAGCTTCCAACGGAATCAACACATTTAAATCATTTTCATATAAACAATCCATAATCCAAAATAATCATGGTTGAAACCACTCACTTATTCAACATAGATTTCAATATTGATAAACGTTCAAAAAATAGGTTAGTACTAAATAAGGGTACGATGAGCGTAAGACTGAAGCAACGAACATAATAGGAATATTAACGATGTATTTGTTTGTGTTTTACAACCTAATGTTCCAATGGCACAAATAAATTGATATCAAACAAATTATCTACAGGATTCAATGCCTTTGGCTTTTGGTGAAGCAAGAAAGCAGAAAACAAGTCAGAAGAAATGGATAAGTACCAACATAAATTCCCGTTTTATTCTACACAGAGATCATCTCAACATTGTGGAACAAAATTACGCAACTTGCAAGATGGATACATGCGAGCATCCCAACAACGATGATTATCTCTCTTTTCAACACAACTTGGCTTAAAATATTAAAATACAATAGCTTTTGTGAAGATTAATTAGTAATGCTTATCGTAAAATGTCTACCAGTGGAATCCCACGTCATTTAGTAACAATAAGAATGTTTTCACTATTCACTGGAGTGATGGTCACTTCTGACAATTGAAGGCAAGGGCATTGGACTACAAGGTAGGGGTCGCGAAAATGAAAACTGGGGAATCCCCAGGGACGTGACGTCACTCGGTAACCTCCGAGAGACCTTTCACTCATCCTTACATTCATATTCCAGTCTTCCAGTGGTCAAGTTCGCTATATTCCGTTCCGTTTTAGTACGTTGTCAAGTTCGTTCTATTCTGTTTTGTTTATAATTTATTTTTCAATCCCTTTTTCAATTGCCGGTTTCCCAGCAGCCCCAGAATGGTTATTTGTCCCATTTTTGGTTGCAGCAACCATCAAAGAAATCAAGAAGAACACGGGATTCAACTGCTCCGGTTCCCGAAGGAGAAAGTTCTTCAAGATAAATGGATTTTACTGTGCAAAAGGGCTGATACTTTATCAGTATCAAATGCCCGGGTTTGCTCTAAACACTTCGATGAAAGTGATTATGAACGGGATTTGAAAAGTGAGCTACTGAACATAACACCTAAACGGAAAAAACTCAAGCCTGATGCAGTACCTCATTTATTTTTACCGATCGCTACAACTACCTTTTCTTCGTCTGGTCAGGATAAAGTCGAGTGTATGTCAGATCATGGTCGCCAAAAAAGAGCGGAAAAACGAGATCATCGACGACAAGCTGATGAATTGTTGAAAATTTCGGTCTTCCATTATGATCGAAACTCTGATGGTAATTTAGAAATAGAACCCGAAAGTGAAGCCGGATCACCCCTTGACGGTATAGATGAACGGCCTCAGGAGGAGTTATTTTTGTTGGCTGAAAATAAGAGTTTACGAGAGGAAAATGAGTTGCTTCGGCAGCAACTGAATGAGGCGAAAAGTGACATTTTGAGACTGAATGAATTCGCTCGAATTCTCGAGAAGAAATTTACAGTGTCACAACAGCAGTCGTCATAATCGTCGTCAGCATGTCATAATGTAAGCATAAAATAAATAAAACTGATTATTGGAAAACTTTGGAGTTGAATGAAACCCTTCAATTAGAAGTAAAAGAGAAAATACTGTCGTATAGCATGGGGAAAGAAGGGCCTTAAGCGGGCGGGTGGTTACCGAGCTACGTCATCGCGTCGCGGCTTGTGACCCCTACCTTGTAGTCTAACATCCTTGGTTGAAGGCATACTAGAAGGGTGTCGCTTCATCTAACATCAAAATAGGGCAACCTGGGCCGTCAACCTTTCCATCCAATACTAGTTATTGCCAATTTCATATTTAATGACTTTTTTTTGCCAAGATGTCGCAAACATAAATGAGATTAACAAGATATAAATATATGACATACCTGTACGCTAACCACGCCATGTAGGTTATAGGTAGGCATGTACTGCGTCTCCCACAACTTAACGCCCGAACTAAAAAGTCTGCTGCATCCAAAATAACGTAATGCTCTCTCACCAAGGCGATTACAACATACCATCGCACTATCAAGGTATACACAGTAAGGTAAAGCACTCCAAGTTATAGATTTCCACGACATTCAATAGATGGTAGTTACAACACAATGATTTGAGGTAATACTGGAATGTTCATGGGAAAAGCTTCTTTTTTTAGTTTTGAATTTAAGTTAGCATTTTTGGAGCAAAAATATTACTGGTGATCAGATTATTTACTAACTACAGAACCAAACCAGTTCTCTGCAGTTAATTAAATTAAAGGTAGGTAGGTACCTGGCATAACATAATAGGTACGCAACCACTAGAATCTCGCATTCCTGTTTGTACAGTCAATCTGAGCAGATAATAGTTAAAACATTTCTCAACTTATAGACCATTCGCTCAGTACCCAACTAAACACTCTCAACTGGAGTCTTGATACAAAATCATCTTCAAGGATTGAATGATTGCCGGTAATGATTGCTATTATTTCGGGAAAGCAGAATCGAGCTTGGTTCAACGGATGAGAGAAAATGCTTCACCCGAAACGTGGTGGTAGAAACGTTGTAAGGTCGTAACATTTCTATTATTTTGTTAGAGATATGTCAGATAAGGTCCTGGGAAAAATTCGGCCGACTTTTGACCTTTACGTCCCTAAATATATCACTTGTTACAACAATTTTGAATTCAACAAAGCCACCTCATAGGGCTCATATCGTTCTGCTGACACATCGGAATCTAGCCATGGCTTGTCATTTTATTGAATAACAAAATAATTCTTACGATAAAACAATGTGTAGTCCATTCAGAATTCTTGTAATTTTGTGTAGTATTTGCTACTTAGCATGAATTTCCAACAGTTTTTTGACCAAATGACGTTCAAGTTGTTGACTAATCTTTATTCACTCTCAAATACAAAATGTCTTCTATAACCTCCCCGTACAGTTGCTAAACTCTTTTTAGCGATTTTTCAAAAAAAAAACTAATACAATGGGCTCAAAATTTTAGGAATGGAAAATATATTATAGAAGCATATTCGGAATCAGGGTCAAATTTCTTATGAGATGACTATCACACATGAAAAATTATCCTAGTTCAAAAATGGCTGAATCGGTTATTATACCAAAAATTTAGTACTTTGAAAATTCGATCATTAACTCATACTGCATGACTGAAACTTTATGCCTTTTTGACGCCTGCATAGAATAAAAATTCATAAATCGTTTCAGAAATACGGCCTTACTTTAATGAGAAACTTCGAGAAAAAAAAACTGTAAGGTAAGGTGGGGCAAGTGCGTGGTATGTTTTGCAAAGTTCACCTTCAACAAGACCTCAATAATCTGCCGTTGATGTTAAGTTAATATTTCTTTTTGCTCTTGGTACCTATGAATCCCCTGTTTTTAAATATATAATTGTTTTTTCCATAACCTTGAAAATTATTAGCATTATCATCAAAAAGGTTTTTCAAGTCCGACTTACGCACTTGCCCCGTCAACACGGGGTAAGTGCATAACTGGCCTGTGAAAAGCTTGGAACTTGCCTGCTACTTTCGCTGGGGCAAGTGCCGAAAGGAGCATCTTCCAACAAGGATTTTGCAAATTGAAATTTCAAAATCGGACAAAAATTCACTGAGTTATTAACTTTCCTCTTCGACCTATTTCAGGGGGAGGGAGAATGCAAACAATGTCATTTTTCTCAACTGAACTGATGTCCTCTCGTGGTGGGTATTTGAATATGGTACGTCCTCCAGAGGTTGAATGTTTTCTCATGAATTTGATCATTGGGTCCCCCTGATTGCGCCCTACCACGCACTTACCCCTTTTTGAAAAACTAGTGGGGTAAGTGCGTGGTAGGGCGTAACTCACTGATTAAAAAATATTACGTTTTTATTCAGTTATAAGAGTGAAATACAACTACAGAACTTGTAGATTAACCTCAGAAACAGTTCAAAATACTCACCAATTTGGCCGATGGAAATGGATGAAGATGGGACCACCAACTTTGCAGCAGACTGAAAAGGCACAACGTGACTTCATAACCCTCTGGTGAAATTGCCATCGGCGTTAGCGCTCTCTGGCGGATAAGTGTTAGAAGGCATATAGTTGCCAACGCAGTCTGTAGATGGCGTCTAGTTTTGAATTCAATAGCAACAGTTATGACCCACTTACGCACTTACCCCGTTTCTGCACTTGCCCCACCTTACCTTACCACAATCACGTCTTGTTTTTGACTGTATATTTTGAAAAATTAATTTGAATATTCTTGTGATTTAACTAATTTTGTAAGTTGGATTGGTCCTCGGCACTGAATTTGTATTCGCTTAATTTTAACTCGAGTAAGCACCATTCAATTTAGCATAATAATATCACTCAGTTCATTCTCAGCATGGGAAACTTGCGCAAGACAAGAGACAAAATATGAGTCCCTCAAGTGATGTAGAGTGACCTAAAGCAATTACTGATATAAGTAAGGTTAGGCCACCCGAAACCATCATCATCATCATCATTTTCTCATTATCCCATCCCAGACAAACATTGTGCTGTTGTATTGTGCTCAAGCGGGTCTTTGAGGTAAATTGTTTAGTGAGAAGAGCTATGAATGAACGATCATTCAGTAGATAGGTCCATCCTATCTTTGGAAGTGGAAATGGACCCTTAAGAAGTGTGTAAAATGATAATGGCTAGTGGTGTTACAACAGTTGTACGCGGCAATAGGAACTTCAAATCGGACCTCCTATACGGTCGCAGTTTCTAAAACACTTGTCACAAAGAACCATTATAAGTGGGAACAAAAGCAGCCCTACAGATCTCGTGACATCCCAGCTCTTACGACGAGCTTAAAATCCGGCTGATAGAGATTTATGAACCTTCCAGACATGCCAGATAAGCGGCTATAATGGATCTTCCTCAACTCGGCGACCAAAAGCCGTCTCATTTGCTCCAGAAAATACGACATCAACTGGGCGATCTCTCCCTCCCAAAGTTATAGAAACGTTTTGGATGAAATCTCTCCCAGTAGAGGTCTAAATTACGCTAGATAGCTCCACGGATAAACGAGCACGCGGATTACCTAGCTAGAGCGGATACATCGTATGAGATATGAGCATCGGTCCAAGTTTACGTAATCGATCAAGGAAAGAAACAGTTGGAACAGGTCCAGACGTCAAGATCGCAACTGGAGTATCAACGAACCCCAGCCGAGCGGAATTTCAAAGGAGATCGCCTCTATCGTGATCAAGCCTCTCCACCATCAAAAAGAAAAACTTTATGCTGTTACCACGCAAAACACGGCAACTAAGCAAGAAAATGCTCACCACCATGCAGTTTTAAGAAGGTGGTGTGCTGTCTATCAGGAAAACTGACTACCCCACTGGCGAGCTACGTTCTGGATTTTTCTCTAAGGCCCTAGTGAAAGCACAACAATCCTACTTCCACATCAATGTAGACCATGGATCCCTGACTACCTCGCTACAACATCATAGTAAGTTTATCTCCCAATTTACGACAGATATATGCTGTACGTGGGCCCAACAAAACATCGACAAAACAGTCGATGCTCTATCCTGTCCAACAACAGCAGAAAATTCGGAACTGACAAATTTTCCAACTCCAGATGAAATAGCAAATTTACAGGAACGAACGGACGAAACGGACTTCAAAAATGTAATCGACAGCGGGAATTACAATTACAAACAATCCCACACTCGGATCAATCACTCTGATGTGATGAGAGTGGTGAAACAACCCGACCATACGTCTCTCTAGAACTTAGTAACCAGCTTGTCACCTACTACCACAACTTGCAGCATCCCAATATGAGAGATGATCGCGATAATAGAGAGTTTTTGCTTCACATGGAGGCGGATTTTCGTGCTAACTTCCCTGCGTTAGTCTCTGTGGTAACATGACGCTCCGCGAGTTCTGTATGCAATTTCAAGTTCGCATCACATGGAGACGGGCATAGTCTTTGGAAGAGCTCCGTACAAAGGGCTCCTCCTCCGGAACTCTCATAGAATCGCGAGTGACCCTTTCAGCCGCATCGTAGAATTTCGGTCATCATCGGACCATGCACGTTTACTACCACCTCAGCTTCTGTGGTAAGCAAAAACTCTCTAATGTTACGTTCCAAATTCTACTGGCTGCACGAACACCGGAATTCGCAAATGGGTGCAAAACTTGGGAAATTTATATTCTCGGCACATCCACCACCTCAACATTCATCTAGATATCGCTGGACCACTCCCGCCATCGGAAGGAAAGACATTTTTGTTCACCATGATTGACCATAATGCGTTGCATTATCTCCCATCACAACAGATTCCAACATAAAGGCCCCCACTCCCACAGGGATTGTGAGAGTTTGATGTCCCAAAATAATCACTAAGGAAGACAATTCGAGAGTAGCTAACTTTCAATGTTTTAAAGAAAATTCGGCATTCAATGCATCAGAACGACAGCATATCATTTCTCAAATGAGAAAGTCGAACGATCGCAAAAATACACTGAGAACCTCAACTACGTCACCGTCGAGGACACAAGATCTCCCCCTCATCCTACTCGGTCTTTGTTCTGTAATTATAAGTTCAGATGGGTGCAGCTCAGCTGAAAGAGCTCATGTAAATCAATTTCTCAAGAAAGAACTTGATAAGCTCGCGGACTTAATAGACACATGCTGTATTCCTTAGCAGTAAATAATAAACTAGTATTAGCAATTATTCCTTCTATCCGTCAACTTTTAATATCAGAATGATTTGGCAAATCGTTCAAACGGTAATTTGTTTATTTGAAAAAAAAAAAACAATTTCGGTTATATTCACTAATCCTTTTAGAATACGGTACCTACCAGCCAATTTCAATTTTGACAGGATTGTCAAGATGGATTAACTACAGACTTTAACAAATAGACACTGCTTATAAAATAACGTACCCACCAAAGTTTCAAATAGGGAACACGCACGAAACATCTAATTTTTTGGGATCTGCAGAGTTCGATTATTAATAAATAACCTCAATTCTACCCAACCATATCACAATAATGTATTCAAGGTAAACTAGGGAGTAAATAAAGCATTTTATAATAGTCAAAGCAATGTTAATGTATGAATATTGATACAAATTTCGTCGGAAAATTATACTACTCAATAGAAGAGTTCAATGTACAACAGTTAGGTTAGAAAGCTTTATAAGAAATATGTTGTAAAAAAAGACAATAAATATTTTCTGCGTAGTAGCATTATAAAATATAAAATAAATGAAAAATGACTACACATACAATTTACTAGAATTGCAATGAACACAGGCATTATGCGCTTTCAAATTTTAAAAAATGTTTACACTAATTAAATTGTCTGCCTAACTAAAACATTCATCACATCTTCAACACTAATGGGAACATTCATGAAAATTCCTAAATTGTATACATTTAGCTTTTCTAGAACATTGTAAAAAAATCTAGATTTCACTTGTATGTTTTCACGCGCAGGCGATTTTCTCTGTTTCAGTGGATTACAATTCAATTGGCAAGCTTACCTGAGGAGGTTACAGAGAAAGGATCGTTCAGTAATGTTTGACTAGATGAGAAGAATGGCCTGAGTGATGGTTTTGGAGTCGAAGTAACACTCATTGTATCAATTTCTGGGCCAGAGTCACTTAGATCCAACTCTTCGAAAAGGTCCTCAATCTCAGCTGCATCCATATCTCCACCTGCACCCGTCAATAAATATTAATATGCAAAATTGGAACACCCATAAGTAAAACGAGGCCATAATATGGTCTAAAGATCATATTATGAAGCCATAATATGGATCATAATATGATCTTTAGCGAAGAGAAAATAACATGGACAAGTGGATAGACAATGAGGAATTTCACCGATTTCTGTTTGCATTTTTCCTGAATAGTTAATGGTGTGGGATAGATGAAAATCGGGCTGATTTCGGAAAATAAGTCTCCTGTTATTTTTGGGAGACAGTCAAAATTTTTAATTTCAGAACTAACCGGGAAAACAGACGTCCAGCGGGAACGCTCGCTGATTGGGCTGTTCGGATCGCCGTCTCCTCTCAGTGTTGCCCATTGGGACGACGAAATCGTGTTTTCTAAGAGAAAAGTTATCAAACAAAAACAGAGGAAACCTAATTGTCCCCATCTCGCTTTTTCTATTTTTTTCTTCAGTTTTTCGATTTCTAACTTTACTGTTTCATGAAATTTTGCATCTGGGGACAATGGATTTCTCGATCTCAGCGCTTCAAGCGGCCGTAAATGAACTATTCCAGGATGACGTCATTTTCCCGGTTTATTTAAACATTCGTATTTTCTACACTGTTTTGTTTATTCGTAAATTAGGAAGTTCGGGCTGAAAGTTTGCCTTAGGGGGTTTTTAGAGGTGCTGAATCCGATTTTGGGGTCAAAAATAGGAAATTCCGACATGGTGAAATTCCTCATTACCTACGTTCTACTTTAGGCATCAGAAAATATTTATTGTAATACAAGTATTTCGACTATTTTACAAATTGGTTTTCAGGGTTACACCTAACTGGCATCCAGACATCAATATAAATATTCTGATGCTTACCAGACAATTTACTAGTGATGGCTTCTCTGTCTGTATCTAAACCAAGTTGCTCTTCATTCACCCGGAATCTTTTCAATAGGGATATGAATTTCTGTTTCAGGTTTCTTTGCTGAAATAAAAGAAGAGAGGAATAAGATGGATGTTATCGCATATATAACAACAAAGTTCCTTCTAATTAGGGTTAAGGATGAGGGAAACCGTTGATAGTAGAAGAGTGAATGCCAAGTGGGTGTGGCACATAGCTTCCTCGTATCCATAACCCGATTGTATAGATGATCCGATGCATATAGTTAATCTCAAAACATCCATCTCTAAGTACCTTCCACTACCCTCAAAGGGGACCATCTACACGCTAATCTGAACAATCCAGAGAAATTTCGTCGAAATCGGATGGAAAATGTAGAAGTTATGACTGTTACAAGTTTGCGCATGCGCAGCAACTACTATTAGTCTGGGGAAGATGATTTTCATAGGGGACTATCTGCACGCCAATCTGAACAATCCTAGAAAATTTCATCAAATTCGGATGAAAAATGTAAGTGTTATGGCTGTTACAAGGATTTTACGTTTGCGCATGCGCAGCAACTACTATTAGTCTGGGGAAGATGATTTTCATAGGGGACTATCTGCACGCCAATCTGAACAATCCTAGAAAATTTCATCAAATTCGGATGAAAAATGTAAGTGTTATGGCTGTTACAAGGATTTTACGTTTGCGCATGCACAGAGGCTACTGTCAATTTTGAGGCCTTGATTTTCATTGGGGACCATCTACAACCTGATCCACATAACCCCTGTAAGTTTAATCGAAATCGGACGAAAAATTTGGAAGTTAAGGCTGTTACAGGGAATTCACGTTTGACCGGGGGTAATGATTTTCATAGGGGACCATCTACACGCCAACCCGCACAATCCCTGAAAATTTGATCGAAATCGGATGAGGATTGTAGAAGTTATGGCTGTGGCAAGGATTTCATGACAGACAGACAGAGACGGAACCAAAATTGTTCAGAAAGGTCTGAAACGTAAAACGCGAGTGGAAATTTCGATTTTGGAGAACTTTCTTTTTCAACCTTGAAAATCGAAAACAAAGCTTCCGCTACCTTGGTAGACCAGGAAGCAATACAGTTAATTTATATGATGTGCCTGAACAAAAGAAACAGTGTTGAATCTCAGGTTGAATTTTCGCTCAACTCCCATTCCTGGCGTCGAAAAACGTCATCAGCTTTCTTCCAAAGGGAAGATCAGAATTGGTTCTGATGTCTACTTCTGGCTCATCGCTACTAATTGCCTCACTCGCTTAAGTAGAGAGGTGTTCACCAACGGCCCAACCTAAAATATTATCAAGGCTTGCGATACCACCTTCGAGTCGTCACCAATCCAGATAATCTCCTAGGCCGACTAGCCTTCACTTCAGAGAGCTAACGGCCGTTGGTTCCATAGGCGAAAATACATACAGCTTCTTCTTTCAGTGCCGTCTCCGTTACCGAAGGTTGGCGATCACTTCAGCAAACTTGTTTCTGTCTTGAGCGAGGTGAAATAATTCTGCTGCTCGGCCAATACCTGTCCAGCTCCTGATGTTGGCGAGCCACGAGACCCTTCTTCGCCCAACTCCCCTTCTGCCACTTATTTTCCCCATCATGATAGTGTGCAACAGGCCATACTTTTCTCCTCTCGTGATGTGCCCCAAATAAGCTACTTTCCTTTTCTTAATTGTTCCCAGTAGCTCACGGGATAGGGAATTCTGCTCAAGTATATAGTCATTCCGTAACCGAGCAGTCCACGGGATTCTTAGCATACAGCTAGAATAATCTAAACACTGTAAATCCCAGAAAAATTTGGTCTATCAGAAAACTAGAAGCTCGCTTGGTGAACTCTCAATGAACATAAGAGAGTGGTCTACTAACTCAGAAACCTTCATGATGTCTATTCCACAAGATCAGTGAAGTAACAAGAAAACTTGCACCGTCCTGGGTCTGAACTTCCAAACCATCAGTACTTTCAAAGGCTATTGTAACGAAACGTGATGCCCTTCATATAATAGCATCTACATTTGATCCTTGAGGTTTTGTTGCCCCATTGACAAGTGAGTTCTACTCCGCGGATTCTGTTCCTTGTCTAAGAGTCCTAGCCCTTTGGTAAGGGCCAGTAGCGGTTTGGCTAGATTTGTGCTGGGAAAAGCCTCCATGGGTGTAGGTGACCCGAGGAGGTGAAACTTGATAGCATTTCGCAATCGAATATTATGTGGGAGGCTTTTTCTTCAGCCTCTCCACACAGCCTGCAGTGGTGTATTCTGATTTACCCCAATGCGGTTGAGATGGAATCGGAGTGGAGTAAAGCCTGTTACCAGGCCAACCACTACCCTGACTTCCTTGTGGCTTAGCCGCAGCAGCTCTTCTGTGGCGCTGGGGTTAGGTTTGGCCACCATGCACTTACCTAGAACATGCCTCTAAGGTTTGACCATCTACTAGTGGTTTCATCGATGACCCTCCGGTTTATGGTCGCCCTAAAGGAAGATTTGGGAATGCTGATGGCTGGCTCTGGACCAATGAACGGGGTTAGTGAGCCCCTTCTGGTCAGCGCATCTGCTTTCTCATTTCCCATTACTCCGCTATGATTTAATAATTTACTAGAAAGAATTCGTTACCAAAAATTGTGTATCAAATTCCCACCTTCGTATTTCAAAACGGTATTGTTCTCTTGTTCAGCAAAAATGTTCCATAACATAAAAATGTTCCATAACGCTTCCCTGTTTGAATTTCGCTGATAAAAAGCTCGCTATAAATTATTAAAGCCATTTAAAACCCGACCTTCAAACATTCAAACCCGACCTGGTCAAATGCGGCCTCAGTCCGAGTCACGACGTCAAGCGGCAGCACATAGGACACTTCATTCAGTTTGAAATCAGCTGGTCGCTCGCTCACACTCACGGGTCTCGTGCTTTGGTCGTCTGCGTAGGACATGGCGTTACTGTGGAACATCCTAAAAAACTACCGTCACGCGCCGTTTTCATAAATTATTTCCTAGGACCTCATGACAATGTTATGACCTAAAAATGGCTTCCGGTAGTTTTCAAGAATGCTAAATCCGTCATTCTTCAGTCAACATCGAAGATTGCGTACCTAATTTATTTATACTAATAAATTATACTATAAATGTTTTGTACTATTTATTACAATTAACTTATAAAATATTTATTTAACCCAAATAACTATAAACCTACCTGTAAACTTATAACTAAAAACTATAACTAATTCACTTATAAATTACTACTACTAATTATTGCTAGAACTAAGTAATAACTACTACTAATTATGAGCTAACACCCAACTACAAAGGTGTTAGGTAGGTACCTGCTTCATTGGATTTGTTTCTCTAAAAAAACCAGCTTTAGGTAGATAGATAATGAGCAAGCATGATTGCAATCTCTCACATTCAGGGACAAAGTGGTTAACTTTGGGCCACTCAAGGGACACATTCCCCTCTCTCAAGCTGCCAGGAATCTACCAGTCTTCAGTCTTCAGTGAGAGCTCCAACCAGCAACCCAGTTCAAATTACTCATCATTAATATAATCAGTGGCCACTTTTAACAAATCAGAGTCAGTGCAGTGTGTATCCAGTCCAGTGAACATTCCAGTGAAAAAGGACATTCTCCATTGTTATCCACTACATTGAGGAGGCATCCTTCCATCTCAACTATTCTCCATCACAAGGTAAAAAAAGTCCAATAGAAATTAAATGGTCATCAAAGTTTTGTTTATCATGCTTGCTCACCTCACTTTTGATTGTAGATAGGGAATTTGCCTCAAATTGCCCCTATTTCAAGAACAATAAATTATACTAATTTATTTATTTATACCTAATATATTTATTTATTGTTTGGGTAGGTTGTCTCCCCTCTGTTTGGGTGGGGGCGCTTGGTTGGGCGCGGGCGAGGGCTCTCGAATTCGCTTTTGCAAAGTTGCTGGCCTTTGTCGGTGGAATGGGTGGTCCTATTTTGTGGCCGCTCATTCTAGCGATGGCGGTCTGGTATCGGGAAGCCGCCATGGTGGGTGGGGCCCGTGGCCGGTCGGGTGGCCCCTGGCCGGCACAGGGGGGAGTCCTAAGAGCCCCCTCACACCTGGCACGCATTGCAACATGCACAGTGACACGATAAGACCTTTTATTATACACGACCGTTCCATTGTTTTGTTATATATCATTTCTATCCATTGTTTATTATTTGTTATTCCATTACCTGCATTTTCGACAATTGTGATATACCAGCATTGTATTTCCACAAATATACTCTCTCTCTCTCTCTCTTTCTCTCTCATAATTTGTTTCCATCCTAATCTCCCAACAGTACTTCTAATCACAAATGTCCAGGACTGATTCCAAATAGATACACAACTGAATGTGATCCCTTCCTTTGATGAATTTCAAATTCTCATTACAGCGAGAGTTCATCTTCAGAGTCCATCTTACAAGGAAGGATGAACGTCAGATAAAATTATCATTGGTGATTCAACCTTTGACGTAGGGCTCAAAGGCATTAGAGGCAAGTTGATACAATCTAATCAATATACATTTCAAGTGAGATATTCGCTTACCCTTGCTGCGCTTGGAGGTATGCTGTTTTTTCGAACTCTATGGTCTTCTAACATGGGTTCAGAGTCAGATCCTTCATCATTGCTGCTAAAGTCTTCATCGTCGTCTGAAAAATCTCCAATCCTTGACACGCGCCCTGTAATTGGAAGAAAGAAGTAAAATTCCATATCGATGAAATTTGGCTCTTACTAAGTCTTTTATCTGGGGATTTGGAATCCATTACCAACCAGAATCATTGTTAAATTGAACACAAACTGTATTCAATCGACTCAATCAAAATCAGAACTGATAACATACACAGAAAGATACAAAAATTTTCAGTGATAATTCATATACAGATACTTCATCTACATAATCAAACGTTGGAAAAGTGAAGATGTCTTACTATTTAGCTGGTGAGACTTTGCTGACACCTCATAATCGACTGGTTGACTGCTAAGGCCGCTGACAGATATCCTACCAGCAACACAATTTCCTTTGGATTCCTTCGAATCGCTGAGTAAGTCAAGCTCCATTTCAGTTTGTTTCTGCAGGACCTAAGAAAAAGTACACGGAGAAAAACAGTACATAAATTATGCACAAAATATTTGGGGGATGATCGGATATAAGCGAGCTAAGGAGGTTATGGAGGGCAATGAAGGACTTGGGTTGCCACCCAAGCTCAGGGCATCTTCTGGAGGGAACTAAAGCCGAGCCAAACGATCTTGACGGGTTTTTCTAAGTTCTCAACAAAAGACTGCGTTAGAAACACTTTGCTACTACTCAACTAATTATAATCAAATTTCTCACCAACCAAGGCGACAGTTACCCCGAAATTCAATACAATTTGTGGGCAGTTTGTGAGCTCAACTCTCTCATGGGATCAAGTGAAATTTTGGTGAGCAGAGTTCAGCAAAGGGTGAGAAGAAGTAAGAAACTAGATTAAACCAAGTCGAGCCTCGCCCATGACAGGAAAATCAATCATAAAATTCACCACAAACGTCAACAAATTTTAATTGGGCTTAAAAATTAAATTAGGTATCTGCAATTGGTGTAATATTAATAATTTTGTTCGCATTCCTATTTTGTTTCAATGGGGTATTTTGGTGGGTCGGAAATTCGGGTTTGTGACCTCAAATTTGGATTCAGCAACATTGAAAACCTCTATACTCCAACTTTTAGCCCAATGATACAATAACATGTGGTAGAAAAATTAATTAAAGAGATCACACGTTTGAAAAAAAGGCGGGCCTCCATGAATGCACACACACTACGCCGCAGGCGTGTGTGCGTAGTATTTTATAGTATCCAAGTGGAATGTCTCGATCCAAGGTCAGCAAGTTAATACGTCACAACAACTTACTACGTCACATCATTCAAATCTTCAACTTTCATTAGCTTCCCTAATTTCTTCTAAACATTTTCTCGACGAACAGATCCGATTACCGTTATTCCTGACCCATGCTCTTTTGAAGAAAAAAAATTGACTGAAATACCCCATTGCCATAGATCCAAAACGAATAAGACTATTGCTAGTAATTTTTTGACGGGTTTCAGCTGGAAAAAACTTCTGAGGTTACCTACATCAATTTATTTTTCTCAAAATGTGATTTGACAGAAACTACTTCAAAAATAATATGAAGAGTGAGATGCAAACCAGCTGATGTAATGATACAATCATTTGAGATTCGTTTTTATGCCATAATTTGTTCATTACAAAATTCCTGATCTCTTTCAGATAACCGTTTCGGAGATTATTTCCAAACTACAATTAAAGTGACAGATTATTTCCGAACTACAATTAAAGCGACAAATTTTGTCGCCTATAGACCATCACCATTTGCGACGACCTAAGAGTTAATCAGTAAACAGTTTCAGCCAGCATCAATATATGGAGGCTGTGATAGAGTTGGGACTAACTACAACAGTCAGTCAGTGCAAGTGGCCTAATGGATGTGGACCTGGATGTAGAGAGCAGGAAGTATTGCGTTCAAATCTCACCAGATGCCATAATTTTTCATCTAACTGTTTCCACATTTTCTAAATGTTACTGTTGGAAGGACGGTAATAACTGGTATATTGAAATCCAATCTTCAACATGGAACAGAAGTGTGAAGGTAAACTAAATTTTCTTAATGTAAAAAAAAAGAAACTATGCAATATTAATGGAGTACCTAACTACCTGACAACTCAACATTATCAATGATTGTACATAGCAAGCATTATAATTAGTACTGTAATGACTCATATACTCAAACCTGATAGTTCTCCAATAAAAGACACAAGGGAAACCCTGAGTGACTCATCGCGCCAGGTAGGTAAGGTGAGGTACAGGGGACGAACACGTCACTTGACGTCACCTTCCTCCACTCTCCCCTTACCTTGTTAAAGTAATATAAAAGGAGGACTCAGGGCTTCCCCTCCATGCATTCGTCTTCTGAAACTCGACTTGACTATTTCTCGCTCTACCTCGCCTTCTCTCTGAAGCCCAAAGTTCCTCAGAGGTCTCGGTAGGCAATAAGCACATTGCGCCGGCCTCTGCTCCCATTTCACCTAGAAGTTGTCTGCCTCCAACTAGGCCTAGGTAAATGTACTGCCTCCCTCTGGTCAGCGAGCAATCGCGCCGAGGATTGCAGCCGAGCTGAAATCCTTAAGCACTCCTGCATGCGGTAGGCGGTAACCCACGCTGGGCAGAAAGTGTTGTCCCATCCTTCACCTTCGTTGAGTAGGGACCAATATATTGACGCACCATCGCCGCCACCCGCACCAGACTTCGCCGAGGCCACAAAGGTCTCGATCCCGCTCACGCTTCCGCCATTCTACCGAGAGGATCCCTGGATCCCTGGTTCATACAGCTCGACGCGGCCTACACTGGCGCGCACATAAATACGCAGCGAGCTCGCTTCACCCGGACCATCCCTCTACTGCCTTACGACGTAGCAGTACAAGCGGCGGACCTTACACAAGCCCAGCTTGTGACCCCATACAACGACCTCAAGCAGCGGCTTATCGAGATATTCGAACCATCTCGACATGCGAGGATCACGGCCCTCACCGAACACCATCAACTGGGGGACGACAGGCCGACATAACAAGTACCATCTACAGAGTTGCAATATCACTGACCACCCTGTGTTCTGCTCACTACACTCTTCCTGAGAAAATTTGGGGGTTTCTGATAAAAAAATAAAAACCCTCGGTCTTCTATATCAGAAAGCCAAGCTGTCTATACGAATAAAATCACTAGCGTCGAGTTTGTGGAAACCCATTTTAATATTTGAAAAAACGAGTTAAGAAGAACGTTATCTATTTCCACGAAAACAATGAGTTACAAAGGTTAATTGATTTCGACGGTAACGTCATCATCAGTATCTCTGTAACTCATTATTTTGTCTTTATTTTGTCTCATTATTTTGTCTTGTAACTCATTACTTTGTCTCTTGTCTGTCGTCATTATTTTGTCTCATTCGTGGAAATAGACAACGTTCTTCTCAACTCCGTTTTTATCAAGGTGTCTATAGTAGGTGGAGCATTTTAGATCCTACGATATCAAATACATTACCTGTGACATGATAATCGTCCCATTTGCCAATGTTTTGTACCCCAAAATTGTTCTGTTTTTGTATCTCTTTTTCCTTTGAAGCATCACGTGGAGTTTGTTGCCATCTCTCTTCAAGAAATGAGGGTACTGCAAGGAAAGAAATTAACCGCTATAATTAGTATAAACACAATGAAAGTGAGATGGTATGACTTGTTCAACTGAAAGAATGTTCTTTCTACTGGTCATCAATCAATCATCTGATTTCCAAACTTGCGTAAGAAAGAATTGAACTGGAACGATTGAAATGAATGCATAAAACGACATGCACACGGCATGACTCGGTGGTTTATCACCTATATTTTCGAACATGGTAAGTAGTCAATGATATAAAGAGTTATATTTTATGTTCATTCTTGTGAACTATCATATCTTCTGTACAAAAATACATCAGTTATTTCACGATTTCAATTTTGTACGTCGGACTTGAGATTTAGTTGCCTCAGTAAAGGATGAGTGCATGTATTTATGACAAGTGCACATATTTAATTCATGAAATTGGGACAGATGTATTTTGGTTTATCATTTTCAAAAAATTGAACCCTCACAAAATTCACTATTGCACGTACCGTACCGAGATGGGAATCTGAAACTCAAATTTACAAAATAAGTCCATCCACTGCTGCACTATTTGAGATTTTGAGGACCTAAATAGATTAAATTATTAAATTGCCTAGCCTATCTTATCGAATTTCACACTGATTCCGAAAATATTTCTGTAACTTTAACAGTTATACTTTTTAAAAACTCGTTTTTGACGTATTGCTCCCACTTCAGAGTTGAACAAGTCAACACACAAGTTGAAGACAACCAATTTTGCTTCAATTTAGTATCAATAACGACGCAATTCCTCACAAATTCAGATCACTGCGGTCATTCTACGATATAAATTCCAAAAAATAATGCTAAAAACCTTTTTTAGAGGTAAACATAGTAATTCCTGTTATGCTACAAGTAGAAGTGTCCAACCACTTAATTCCACCTAAAATAATGGTCGTCCAACTAAACTGACGTCTTCTTTGAAGTGGAAATTATATTTTTTGAGGTTGATTATTAGGATTTTGCAGTAGACAAAAAAAAACTAGTTAAGGGAAATGCGAAAAATGAATGAGACTAAACATTTCAGTGCCTAACAAACTGAACCACGAAAGACACGTTGCTCCACAACCCCTGGCATAAAATAAAATAATGACGTAAGAATAATTCGTGTTGTTAACATAATTTACCATGTAAATACATATTTTTTATTTTTTTCCAAAATACTTTTGTGCCAGGTAAGTAGAAAGCAAAGTTCAATTCATCGTTCATTGTACTTCGGAAGGGTTTCTGGGGTAGATCAGAAATGGTCCCCTTGGAATGGGATGGATCCCTGACTCAGTATATAGCATTTTAACGTCAAATTGGAGGTTTTCCATTTCAAATTGGAGGTTTTCCATTTCAAATTGGAGGTTTTACATTTCAAATTGGAGGTTTTACACATCAATTTGGAGGTTTTACATTTCAAATTGGAGGTTTTCCATTTCAAATTGGAGGTTTTCCATTTCAAATTGGAGGTTTTCCATTTCAAATTGGAGGTTTTCCATTTCAAATTGGAGGTTTTACATTTCAAATTGGAGGTTTTACATTTCAAATTGGAGGTTTTCCATTTCAAATTGGAGGTTTTCCATTTCAAATTGGAGGTTTTCCATTTCAAATTGGAGGTTTTACATTTCAAATTGCAGGTTTTCCATTTCAAATTGGAGGTTTTACATTTCAAATTGGAAGTTTTCCATTTCAAATTGGAGGTTGACGGAAATACATGATTTAATTCTGGGAAAGCAATAACAACGAATTAGCGAGTGAAACGTAACATTCAACAAGTAAGAATGAACATAATGAACGGAAAAGAATGAACAAATTTTCCAACGTAAGTCTCTCCTGCAGCAGCGGCTGTCAGGTCTATCATCATTCTCATAACATAATTTGTGCAGTCCGATGTGGTGACAGTTGCAACGCTTCGGGTTATCGCTGACAACTTGATTTTTGAAAAGCAGTGCTCCACTGGATTCAAGTTGGGTGAGTAGGGGGGCAGATATTTCACGTTAAACCCCAATTTGAAATGTAAAACCTCCAATTTGAAATGTAAAACCTCCAATTTAAAATGTAAAACCTCCAATTGAATGTGTAAAACCTCCAATTTGAAATGGAAAACCTCCAATTTGACGTGAAAATGCTATATGCACACACACGAAATTCTTGTGACAAGCATTATTTTATCCAAATTTGATAAAATGCTCATTGTGTGGTTGGAACTCTGGACAGACTCTCCCCAACAATTTAATCGCGATCAAACCGCAAAAAGCCACTACGCAAGCGCAAATGTAAAATCCTTGTAACAAGCTCAACTTCGTCCGATTTCGAAAAAAATTTCAAAGATTAAGTCGTTGGGACTCTGTTATGTATCCTACAAATTTCGTCGGCGTCTGATCATCACATTTGAAAGGTACTTGGAAGCTGTTATCCACTATGTATGAAAAGTAAACAACCACTTCAGGTTGAATTGTCGTCCGACTGCCATTCCTTGCGTTGCGGACGTCATCAGGTGTCTTCCAAAGGGAAGATCAGAATTGGTCTGATGATTTCGCTCATGCCTACTTATTTTTATTAGGACCTACGATCCCGCTGCCCATTAACAGCCACAAATCCAAATAATCCTCTCAACTTTAGTGATCAATTTTTACAAATTAAGAATGGCCGTTTTTATTTTTAAGTTGATTAATTTCCGAGATTTTGTTTTACCTTCTTACCTTACGAATTTCTTTAATATGGGTAAGTGCTCTAGACTGAATACCATAATCCAGGTGCACGGCTCATCAAAACATTTTATTGAATCGCTAAAAGTGTCAGGTGCGAGGCTCTGGAATTCGCTTCCTCTGGGATTCGTTCCCTTCCGACGTTGACACGATTGCGGCGTGCTTTGGTGGCGCATTACGAAAGCTGACTTTTCTTTCTCTTCCTTTCTTTGATTTCCTTCCCCCTCTTTCTCTATTTCTTTCCCCCTCTTTCTCTATTTCCTTCCCCCTCTACCTATCTCTATTTCATTCCTCTCACTCACTCTCTCTCTCTCTTTCTATTCCGTTACTCAATTACATCCCCCTTCGCTTATTTTAATAATTTTCTCACATATGTACCATAAAAGTATTATTTTTTATATTTTTTAATTTTTATAATTCTAATCTCGGCAGTGGCTTTATTTCATTCATTTTAGCATGTTGCATTCAATGGGACCAATGTCCTTTGCTTCACGTAATTTGTTATAAATAAATCTCTCAGTTCATTAAACCAGCTAACGGCAGTTGGTTCATCCACAATGTTTTCACAAACTAATTCTTTAGGTCCATCTGATCTGCGTGAGGAAGATACACTACCCAACTCGGCTGACAAAAAAGATATCTAAATTCAAGTAAATTAGATGTGGATCTGATACCTGCAAGGAGAAGTTGAGGATCAACTCGGTGTCCAGAAGTCCGTTTTGAGGAAGAAGCATTTCATTTGAGCGTAAAGTTCTCTTAGAGCCCTGGAATGGACATAAAAGCATGAACAACATCGCAAATAATAAATGAGCTACAGGCACATTATTTCGTCATTTTAAGAAGTCGCAATTTCGAAATTGAAGCATTAACTAAAATAATTTCAACAGTCAATTATGACGACTAAGAAGTAGGGTAAGTGGGGGGAGGGGGAGGGGGAGTTCCCGCAAATTCGAATTTATCTCATTTAAAATTATACATTTTTAGAACCTTCTAATAAAAAAATTAATTTTTTTCTTGTTAGAACCTTGGTTACGATCCCTGAAGATCCCCCACAGCTGGGAAAGTACCATGGAAGTATTTCACATTATTTTAGTACCCCTTATCATGAAAGGTGTGGGAATTTCCCCCCTGCTGGAATGACAGCCCCACGCCCTGGTTTTGCTGGATCTGTAACCTCACCAAGTATCGAGTAAGTGTGAAAAAGCCCCCTAGCTCCCTCTCTTATAAATCACAATTAAAGCTACAACTGAAAAGCCAACCGCTCTATATCTGAATAAAGAAGTCCAAACTCACCTGCATTTTAACAGCGATGTAAATAGATGCAACGTCCGAACCGAAACTCTTAAAAATTACCAGTCTTGTTAGAGTAAGGGAGCACAACCTGAAACGAACAAACAAAATAAATAGTAATAAAGAAGTTGACGTGAATTACGAATTTTCGAAAGAACAGACTCAGAGTGACTATTAGACTTGAGTTGGGGGAAGAGCTGTAGCTTCACTGTACTAACAATTTTTGTAATGTTTGAAATCACATACAATTTACAATCACATATTCGAGTTACTTAAGGCCAATCATCTCCGATTTTAATAAGATTTTTTTCAGCAGATGGCAGCTCCGGCGATTGTAGCGTAGTTCAAGTTTTTCTCTCCACCAGTTCAAGCGATTTTCATTTTGAAAACTCATTATTAGTTTCCAAATGGCGCTCTGCCAAAATTTTCAAAATAAAATTGTAATTTCTATTTTATTCAAAATTTTAAAGTTCAAATTTTATAAAAAACTTAACATTTTTCAAAACTGAGCTTGTAGCGCCAAACCTCTAACTCACCTGAGTACGAAAATATTTTTTCATTTTAAATTTATCGAATATATTGGGCGTATAGCGTCGGCAGCGAAAAACAAAGGAATGGTGTATTTCAGTCATTTTTTTTCAAAAGAGTATGTCTCAGGAATAACGGTAATTGGGTCTGTTCGTCGAGAAAATGTTTTTAAAAAAATCAGAGAAGCTAAGGAAAGTTGAAGATTTGAATGGTGTGACATAGTTAGCCAAAACTCTTTGAAAAAAGTATCCATGCACAGAGAAGAGATGAAACCCTTGGAGAATCTCTTGGATACTACACAATACTACTCACACACGCGTGTGGCATTTATATTATTTTATTATTTATATTATTTTATTATTTTTTTTAAGTGTGTGTGCATTTATGGCGGCCCGCCTTTTTTTCAAACGTGTGATCTCTTTAATTAATTTTTCTACCACATGTTGTAGTATCATTGGGCTTAAAGTTGGAGTACATAGGTTTTCAAGGGTGCTGAATCCAAATTTGAGGTCAAAAACCTGAATTTCCGACCCACCGAAATACCCCATTCAGCCTCAATCAATACCTCCTTCACGCTCTTTCCAAATCGATCAGCCGGTAATGCCCGAATCCGATCAGGTAGTCAATTATACAAGCGAACTCTCTGTTGAAGAGGATTAGTACGAAGGGAGGTAGAGAGATGAGCCAGCGGGGTCCGTATGGCATAACGCGATCTGGTTGCATGCTCGTGAAGATCGCATCCTCGTCGTAGGCGTTCTAGATTATTCTTCGTGAGAACTAACACGTGAAATACATAGAGCCCAGCAAGGGTAAAGGTGCGTTTACACTTCGCGAAATTTCCTCGCGAGACTGATGGGTGAAGCCCTCGCCCGAGACTACAAAACGAAACAAACCGTGAAACAGACACGCGAGGCACGACGGCAGAGGTGAGCCGTCAGTTCTCGCGAGGCGGCCATGGCAAAGACAATACACCTGTCTCACACAAACAAAATTTGTTTGTATATTTAATATACAAACGTGTATTATTTATTTGTATATTTAATATACGTGTATATTTAATATACACGTCTACACTTCGAGAAACACATGGCCGAAACTCCTTTGTTGCGCGCCAGAGACCGGCAGGCTGACCGCTCGCTCTCTTGTCTCGCAAGGGATCCTTGAAGAGGCGTGATTCGGGTTCTAGAAGCGTCTACACGCCGCAAAACTTGTTTCGCGAGAACCCCTCGCTAGGAAATTTCGCGAAGTTCTAAACCCACCTTAAGACTCTGCAGCCGCCTAAAATATCCACGGCACAACTGCCTATAACTCAGGCAGAAACTCTGATAACTCAACTCTTATAAGGTGAATTTATTATGACTTCACTCATATACATTTGAAGCAAATTCAAGAACAGATGGAATACAAATTACAATAAAAACGCTTCGAATTAATACACAATGGTTTATCATTTTTCTGTCTGGATCACTCGCCAGCAAAGAATACAGGTTTTCCATTATTAGCATCTACCAACAACGTTCTTGTTTAGTAGTCAAGGGAATGAGGAATTTCACCGAATTCTGTTTGCATTTTTCCTGAATAGCTAATGGAGTGGGATAGATGAAAATCGGGCTGATTTCGGAAAATAAGTCTCCTGTTATTTTTGGGAGACAATCGAAATTTTTTATTTCAAAACTAACTGGGAAAACAGACGTGCAGCGGGAACGCTCGCTGATTGGGCTGTTCGGATCGCCAGCTCCTCCCGGTGTTGCCCATTGGGACGACGAAATCGTGTTTTCTAAGAGAAAAGTTATCAAAAAAACAAAGGAAACCTAATTTTCCCTATATCGCTTTTTCTATTTTTTTCTTCAGTTTTTCGATTTCGAACTTTACTGTTTCGTGAAATTTTGGATGTGGGGACTAAAGATTTCTCGATCTCAGCGCTTCAAGCGGCCATAAATGAACTATTCCAGGATGACGTCATTTTCCCGGGTTTCGTACACATTCGTATTTTCGTATACATTCGTATTTTCTACACTGTTTATTCGTAAATTAGGAAGTTCGGGCTGAAAGTTTGCCTTAGGGGGTTTTTCGAGGTGCTGAATCCGATTTTGGGGCCAAAAATAGGAAATTCCGACATGGTGAAATTCCTCATTGCTGTCGGCTACCGATTAATTCTCCATCGATGACGTTGGTTCATTAATGGACCATGTCCATAATTTGGTCGAAACCTGACCGGGGAAAAGTTTTCACGAATACCCGCTACATAACGCATTGTTGTGAAATGTCAAGATTCGTTCATAGCTCCGTACGTTCGGCAAGAACGAGTCATTGGTCTCGGTTGAGTAATAGTCTTCAACAAATGGACGATTTGTTCAACTTGCGTAAGGTCTAAACACCTTACAACAAGAAAACATGTTGGTGTATATCATCACAATTATATCCAAATGCCATAATCACGTATTAATAATTAAAAATTAACGTATTATTAATATCTACCTAGTTGGGGAACGTTGTAGTTCAACAGGTTGGTTTATGATTCCAACAGTACGGATGAGCAAGAACTAGCCAACAAAATTTCCCAATGTAAGGGATGTAACTGGTAAAGTATCAACAGGTAATATTTTAAGAGGTATTAATTACCTTGGTATACAGTTCGATGGGGTGCGATCGACTTCCCACGTAGCAAATAATTTCATAGGGACGGGCTTCGCTCCTACGCTGGGAGACGGCTTGTTTTTTTTCCGTCATTATTGTCTCAACTTGGATGGCGCTTCGTCGATGAGTAACTCAAGATGCTGGTGGTTTCCAATGAACAGCGAGCTCCAGAATCATAATAACAAGCAATGAAACTGCTCGGTATGACTAATAAACATAACTCCTAAACGATCACCACTAAACAGATAACTTCGGCCATAGAACAGGATACTCCGGCGTCAATAGGATGATAACAAGTTGATATGATAAAGGCTTTCACAGTCTTGATGGCCTTGGGATGAGAGCTGGGTGTCTGGCATGGAAGAAGAAAAGTTCATGTGGCGGATAAGGGCAGAAAAAACGTCAATCGGTTGAAAAAACGGTTCCTTGAACGTAACGAAAAAAAATTGGAAAAACTGGTTGAAAAAGAAACGATTATGACTTCTTTCTCCACTAGTAGGGACGGCACGATACCACCGATATATCGGAGTATCGATATATCCGATATCGATATATCCGAGTATATGTCGGAGTATCGATACTTTTTTGGTATCGATACCGATATTTGTATCGATACTTTTGATGCAAAACCCAAACCGATATATTGGTATCGATACTTTTGCCTAAAATATCGGAGGTATCGATACTTTCTTGACGATATTATCGAAAAGTTTGCCAAAGTAAATTGGTGAAAAAATACCAAATTAGTAACTTGAAAATTAATACCATATATTGTCTGTCACAGAATAACACTCAAAATAGTATCAATTGAAACGATATATCGCCACGATAGCCTCAAAATAGTATCAATATCCAATGTGAGTTTGGAAGGAATTTAAACCCGTTTTCCCGAACTTACAAGAAGAGGAAGGCATACAAAATATTAATCGTGATGGCGACATCAGTTGTATTACTGATTTATTACTCGATCCTTTCGATTTCTAGTGGAAGGAAAACATCATTTCATTGAACAGAGATTTCTTGCAAATAAGAATTGGAATTGAAATAAAATGGAATGATTATTCATTTTTGTTAAATTTTAAACCATTGGCTTTTATTACATTTTTAATTGCCATTGACTTTTATTACATTTTAAATTATTGTTTTTCAAAAAATATATTGCCTTTTCTCAATTAATAGGAATTTTATTTGGATTGAAAAATCATCGGTGGGTTAATTTGAAATATCGGTGGTATCGATACTTTGAGCCGATATTATCGAAGTATCGATATTTTATAATATCGGTATTGCTTTTATCTGTGTGACGTCACACAGAATGGATGTATCAATTCTTCGACTAATCGAACGGTTATTCGAATCTCGCTGAAAGGCGGCCATCTTGACTCCGTTGTAAACAAAGATTGTATGGACGGTTTTTCATTATGCCAATTTATGCGGTTATTAGTTGCTCTTCTCGTCCCAGAAGCGGTGTTTAATTTTTTGGTTTGCCAAAAGTGATTAGAAACAATGTGGAAAGACAAGAGAACTTTCCGAAAAAATGAGAATATCAGCCTTTTGGTGTCGCTGAATCCCAGCGTTCCTGACAACCATGTTCAATGAACTGACTGAATTCCCATCCTTGTAAACAAAGATTTTTTCATTAGGCATGCCGATTTGTGCGGTGTTTGGCTCGTAGGGTATTCTGTACATAAAAATAGGTAGGTACTATATAAGTTTTAAAAAATACCTAAAAACCTTGCTATCTGAAATTTGAAAGAAAAACTCACTACAGACCTCAGTTTGGAAGTGAAATTAATGAGGCCACCACAGTGCCAAAACGTTCATGGCACGACCACTACATATGGATGAATGCAACCATAATAATGCGTTAGTGTTGTTCTTCAACCTACAAGTCAACTCATGGGGCCAGTTATGACTCCATTGCATGTTAATCTATCCATATTCGAACCATAAAACGGAGTAAACGTTTAGGGCAATATATATATATGGAACCTAATTTTGAAAATTTTCTCATACAATATTGCTTCATGGCTTGAAGTAGGGTGCGTGCTAGAGTCGGGAAAGTGGTTTATTATAATTTTTAATTGAAAGTAGAGCCCTCACTGAGAGTTTTGGTATCAACTGGATTCTTCTATGATGAGTAGATCTTTTCCCATGATTTTTCAAAGTTTCATAACAATGTTGAATTAGCAATGGGCAGGGGATGCTATCCTAACATCATTTTCATCAAACGATCGTTGTTGAATCAACTACCTGCCCAAAACATGGCATACATCGTTATCATTTCAATTAACCTAATAATAATTGGATAACATTTGAATTACTTACCTTTCCAAACACCATCACCTTGTCACCTGGGAGTACCTTGCATGAGACAGATTTCATATCCCTGAAGTAACGAAGTTGTGCGCATCCAAAGATTTGCAGCACTTCAGTTGCTTCAGGGATATGAAATCCGTCTTCAATACAAGATACTCCACGAGATCTTCGCGAGTTATGTCAGGAAAATCGTCTTCACAGTCAACAACACCCTGCTCAAAGGGGTCTAAACCACCGCAGAGACGTATCTTATATTCATACCTTCTCAGGTCGTCACCTGAGAGTGAACACACATACTGAGTATGGAATTTCTTGTCAGACATCTAACCCACAAGGGAGACATAATAATAACGATTACATAATTGCTTTTAAAGAATATTATCACCATCGTTCTGTTTATATACCAAGAAACTTGGTATGTAAACAGAATAACCTTGCTGGATAGGAGCGCAAATGGCGCCCCTTCACGACCAGCTGATCGGGTCAGAGAAGGTTATGTTTGATATCGAAAATAATCGATTATTGAGTCTCGAGGATAAAACGAATTGGAAAGATATCGGGTATCGATACTTCCAGAGAAATATCGTATCGAAAGGAGTATCGATACTTTGGAGTATCGTGCCGTCCCTATCCACTAGTTGACTCCATGGAGCTTCTCGTAATATCGATACGTTGTTGGTATCGATACCAATATGTGTATCGATATTTTTTATGCGGTGCATTATTCTTCCTTTTCAACTATTGATGTCGGATACTTCAAAAGTATCGATATAATATCGTATCGATACATCTAGAAAGTATCAAAAAGTATCGACACGATACTTTCAAAAAGTATCGATACTTTTACAAAAATGTGTGAAAATGCCTTTTATGTTTCCCTCCATCAGTGTGACATCTCTCCATCGCTAGGATAATTAATATAGAATGAAAAAAACAATAAATCTCTCATTTTTTTGTTTAGGCACTTGTTTTTGTATTGCACTTGGTTGGGTTAATATTTTGGTGGTCCTTCCTCGATTATGGAGGACAGCAGGCAGACCCACTTGGCAGACTTTTTTATTTTTGACCAATCATATTGGTTTACTATGAATTTTCGTCAATTTGTTAATTAATATTATGCTTTGAAATATAACTGATTCATTACTTGATTCTTCATATTTTAGTAGAAGAAAGAATCATCGAATGATTCTTTTCATTGAATATCAATCATTAAATGAAATTTTCATTCAATTGGTGATTCTCGCAACGAGGAATTTCACCATGTCGGAATTTCCTATTTTTGACCCCAAAATCGGATTCAGCACCTCTAAAAACCCCCTATGGCAAACTTTCAGCCCGAACTTCCTAATTTACGAATAAACAAAACAGTGTAGAAAATACGAATGTTTAAAAAAACCGGGAAAATGACGTCATGCTGGAATAGTTCATTTATGGCCGCTTGAAGCGCTGGGATCGAGAAATCCATAGTCCCCAGATGCAAAATTTCATGAAACAGTAAAGTTCGAAATCGAAAAACTAAAGAAAAAAATAGAAAAATCGAAATGGGGAAAATTAGGTTTCCCCCGTTTTTGTTTGATAACTTTTCTCTTAGAAAACACGATTTCGTCGTCCCAATGGGCAACACTGGGAGAAGCCGGCGATCCGAACAGCCCAATCAGCGAGCGTTCCCGCTGCACGTCTGTTTTCCCGGTTAGTTTTGAAATTTAAAATTTTGACTCCCAAAAATAACAGGAGACTTATTTTCCGAAATCAGCCCGATTTGCATCTATCCCACACCATTAACTATTCAGGAAAAATACAAACAGAAATCGGGTGAAATTCCTCATTAAGTATTGAAAGATATATAAAATGGAATGATAGATCATTTTCATTACATCTTGAATTATTAACTCTTTATACCAAATTTAACTTTTTTATTTCTTAATTAGGTATTGGGATTTTTATCTGATTTGCTAAAACAGAGGAGGCTAGAAGTGGGTACTTTGCTAGGTAGTTGGTAGTATCGATACTTTGATCCAATATTTATCGAGCTATCGATATCTTACGATGTTTAGTATCGAAACGTATCAAGCATCGATACTTTCTGAGAAGTATCGTAGGTATCGATATTTTAGAGTATCGTACTGTCCTTACTTGGAGCTGGAGCTAGTGAGTTTTTCTTGTTGTGTGGACGTTACCCGTCAGTGCTCAGTGGTGCCCCCGAGGTTTCTTCAAATGACAATATTTTAAACAATAAATGACGAGTTTTTCATTCGTGAACTAGGAAGTATGGACTGAAAGTTTTGCAGTAGGGGGTTCTTCGAGGTGTTGAATCCGATTTTGATGTCGAAATTCGGAAATTCCGGTTTGCTGAAATTCCTCATTCTACTCCAAAATTTAACTTGAAAATATTAAATCAAAACTTAGTCAGACTTACCTACGTAGTAGGCAAATGGTGGTGGTTCCATTAAATTCTATCCATGGATGATTTTACACTGTGGTCCACATGGATCTAGTCCGTGGATACTAGGTTCATGGTGGTCCTTTTACTTCCATGGTTTGTTAGGGAAGGTTCTCGCATTGTTACTAGTCGTTGTTTTGTCGTACCGCAGGGCGACTCCGACTTGTCCACGTAAACCGCGAACTAAATTTTTGTAACTGAGCCGAATTTTGACAGCTGATACATTTAAGAACGATAGAAAGACCTTAAATTTTCAACAATGGGAACAGTTGATACAGCGACGTTCACCGGCTCGGTGTAGTTCAGGTTAGTAGCGTTTTGACATAACATTTTATCGTATTCAGTTCAAAATTTGTTTTGAATCGTTTCAATTGTAGAAACGACGAATGAAGCACTAGTTGTGTAGATTCAACTATGAATATTGACAGAATAGGCACCTACTTACGCGTAGATACTACGGTAATCGGTGCATCTACAGTATATTCATAAAGTGAATCTCTTACTTACCTTCTAAGAAAGTATGGAAATTTAATTATTCCCAATATTATAGGTGGGTTAGATAATATATGATAAAAGGTTGGAGAGTTGAATACCACCTCCAACATATTTGGTGGATCATAAAGGGAGGTACTGCTCTAGGATGGAAGACGACCCGGCATATTCTCTCATCCGATAGATTGTTGGTGATATAGAGGATTATTCAACTAGTATTAAGAAACCCTTCGGTAAGACTAACAGCTTGTCACCTGTAAAGCTGCGTTTACACTAGCCAAACAGTTTCGCGAGGACCTCTCGCTAGTGTAGACGCTCCATCATGCTGGCCACAGTCGAGCGATCCAAATTGAGTGCTGCGGTTGATTTTGGACTGGTTAGAATTCCTAGAATACCTAGGTATAGTTGACACATCGAGTCTTGAGGCACTGTGAGAAATCAATAGAGAGTTTTTGGCAACCACTAACTGGCCCGTGGAACCTCTTCACAAAGCTCAGAGTTTGCCTCCCGACATCAGCAGGCGACGATGAAAGGGTTCCCCCAGATGGTCACCCGTTCCTAGAGGCCCACCATCAGCGCCTCCCTTCCCCCCCCTGTCCATAGTTAACGGGCTTCCTCCTTCAACTGGGTAGCATCCTCTGTTGCTCGCGCTAGTCTCCTCCTAACGGGGCCCGTCAGATTTTGGCACCAAAAACTCTCTAGCAGTTGGTTATGCATGACGATAATTACATTTTACTGAACGTCTTGCATAGCCTATTACCAACTTTCAACGCGACAACATGGAACACTGAACAGGATAATACTGAGTTGGAACCAGAAACCCCAACTGACCGTGAGATTTTTCAATAATAGAAAATATGTTCATTTGTCAGCCAATTTCAATTATAAATAATTACCCAGAAAACATTTGGGGCATGGACCAGTGGTGGCTCCTGCCCTGAAACTCAGGGGGTGCACAGAGATTAGGAGAAGCTATGGAGAAGGGGCAGAATACAGTTTCGGTTTTTTCTACCAGAGCGATTTTATGGGTTTTTCAATTTTTTTGCTAAATGGGCCAGATCACTTATGCCGTCTTTAACCCAAGCCTCATTTCAGTTAGTAGAACAAAGTAGGCAAGCAAAGCAAAATAATTTGTTACTCACTTCACACCCGCAAAGGCAATCTACCTTCTTATAATATTCAACGTTAAACTTACGGTACGAATCTGCACAATTTTTAAATTTTAACGTATGCTGGAGTCCAGGTAGAGACGGCAAGGGGCGGCCAGTTTCTCGAATGTTGCACTTTTCCACGACTGACAAACACGAATAGTTTACTTTAATGTAATGCAGCGAATTATTCATCGTCCCTTCAACACTCCTAAATAATCACAATACTTTGAACAAAACGGTGGACCAAAAACGAAAAGCAGGAAATGCCCTTATCAGTTTTGTTTGTTTACAATAAGGAAACCAGGAAACTTGAGAGCCAAGAGCACAAAATAATAAAATTGGAGATTCACTCACTCACACACCCCAGGAGCATTTCTTCCGTGCTGCTCCCCAAGGTCACATTTCCTGCTCTCTGGTTGGTCAATCTCACGTGCCTGCCTCCCTCGAAACACGTCACCCTCTTTTAAGGGGGGTTAATGATTGAAAAACGTGCTTTTGCGGGCATAATCCTGTAAAATCTGCCCAGGCCTCAATTTCCTATCAATTTGCGTGTTTCTTTTTTTGTTCGACTCAAAAATCTTCCAAATTGCACCCTAGAATGGGGTATTTCGGTGGGTCGGAAATTCAGGTTTTTGACCTCAAATTTGGATTCAGCACCCTTGAAAACCTATATACACCAACTATTAGCCCAATGATACTATAACATGTGGTAGAAAAATTAATTAAAGAGATCACACGTTTGAAAAAGGCGGGCCGCTATAAATGCACACACACTAGGCAAGGACTACGCCGCGGACAGCCCTGCGCGCGTGTGTGAGTAGAATGTTGTAGTATCCAAGAGGGGTTTCTGTGCATGGATACTTTTTCAAAGACAGTTGGCTAGCTACGTCACACCATTCAAATCTTCAACTTTCCTTAGCTTCTCTGATTTTTAAAAACATTTTCTCGACGAACAGACCCGATTACCGTTATTCCTGAGCCATACTCTTTTGAAAAAAAAAAAATAAAAAAAATTGACCGAAATACCCCATTGCCGCTAGAAACGTTATGGCGGATAAGGGTGGGGGGGGGACCACTATTTCCTGCCTGAAATACTAAATAAATTACATCGAGTGAAACAGTTTTATCGCTGACCAACTGGTTTAGTGATCTGTTGTGGACGGATAGCACTGTCACTCTTTCAGGGCGGGAGTCTCGGAAAGGGACGTCACCTAGCTGCTGACGAGGAAGGAATGGAAAGTGGCACACGGACTGAGGAGGGGGGCGGCCCTGTGACGGGAACTGTAGGCCCGTGGTGGATTCATTCGTTGTGTGAGTGACCTGATTAAAGGTACCATTTTTCCCACAAGTTTTCCGTGTGTCTTAGTTTTCCCTAAGTCCATAAAGAGCCTAGGAAAAGGGATACAACAACTTGGCGCAGTCAGTAGGACACGAAACGTCTCCTCAGCATTTCTCAGAGAAACATTAATTCATTTAAAAGATTGGGTCATCAAAACAACTCCCTCTCGAGACACGAGTCGAGCCACCGCCTATTCGGACAAACGTTGAGGTCAGCAGATCCCCCGCCCCGTCAATAAGGAAGAATAACAAAAACTCCGAAGCCAGTCAAAAATAGCGCGTTCTCACTGGGTTGGAAAACGCCGGCCAAAGCTGCCCCTCACCTCCCTGACGTAGGTAACGGAGTACCTCAGATTTCCTAATGGGGGGGGAGATGTTGTGATCAGCGACCTCTTCGCATTTCTGTCCATCCACTTCCTTGGCTCAAGTGGTAGGAGCTCCGATTTAGAATCGAGACGATAGGAGATCGATCCCCAGTCGCGGGAAGTTAATTTTTGATGATTCAACATTGTGGCGCAGTCGCACCGGACACGAAACGTCTCCTCAGCATTTCTCAGAGAAACATTAATTCATTTAAAAAAGATTGGGTCATCAAAACAACTCCCTCTCGAGACAGAGTCGAGCCACCGCCTATTCGGACAAACGTTGAGGTCAGCAGATCCCCCGCCCCGTCAATAAGGAAGAATAACAAAAACTCCGAAGCCAGTCAAAAATAGCGCGTTTTCACTGGGTTGGAAAACGCCGGCCAAAGCTGCCCCTCACCTCCCTGACGTAGGTAACGGAGTACCTCAGATTTCCTAATGGGGGGGGAGATGTTGTGGACGGATAGCACTGTCACTCTTTCAGGGCGGGAGTCTCGGAAAGGGACGTCACCTAGCTGCTGACGAGGAAGGAATGGAAAGTGGCACACGGACTGAGGAGGGGGGCGGCCCTGTGACGGGAACTGTAGGCCCGTGGTGGATTCATTCGTTGTGTGAGTGACCTGATTAAAGGTACCATTTTTCCCACAAGTTTTCCGTGTGTCTTAGTTTTCCCTAAGTCCATAAAGAGCCTAGGAAAAGGGATACAACAACTTATCCAACAACCGCTTATCCAATGGGACGTCCCCTGGAATGTATGCATTACTTAACAATATGTTTTATAATAAAATTCTGCATAGTTACTGTTATTTTGTTACTGTTCCAGAATCCAGTTGAACGATATTCCACTATCACCATGGCTTTCAGCCTAGCTACGATTCTTAGCGTACTATTTTTTGTGTACGTCTCACACTCCCTCTATGGTATATGGAGGCTCTTCGTAATTCCAGTTTGTGAACCCGGTCAGGCATGCCTAAATTATTACTTGCGGCAGAACCCTAATTTACAGGTGAGATACTGACCCTATTCTGTGTTACAGACATTAAGGGCGGAATTCATAGACATAGGCTTGAATGTGAGCGCGCACTCAATTATCTGAGTTGAGGGTCGGCCTCGACTCAACAGTCCGTATTCATAGTTGATTGAGACGGCCCACTTAAGTGTTGTGGTCGCCTGAGTGCACGCTGAGCCTGAGGGGACGCTCAGGGGCTACTCAACTCATTTTCACCTTAAGTTGGCAGCCGTGGTGGGGATATTTCCCTGTTTCAAAGGTATTTTGGGTAAAAAGCACGGGGAAATTTCCCTCTCGTATTCTGCACTGATCGTGAGTTATAACCTTGTCACCGGTTCTCTGTGGTTATAACAGTAATGAAAAGCTTCTTATTGCATTTTCGGTAGTGTGGATGTGCATGCTAATTTCTCTATTTTGTCTGATTTCCTACAAGTAACCATTAGTTTTGAGTTATTAGCAGTGGTGAATCAATCAAATTGAAGTCTGTTCAATTATATGAGGGTGCTGACTTTTTTCGGAGGTTTTTAACTTGATTTCTATCTCCGCAATTTCATCAGTTGGAATGAATTTGCTGCCATCGGATTCGACTAAGTATATTGCTCTGAAGAAGACAAATTGACTTCTCCCGGCCGAATGAAGGTTTTATCCACAAGCAAATATTTATGACGTTTGGAACCCTTCAAAACCTTTACCTACCTACTTATTTATTCACTTGTGTGAAACAGTATAAAGCCCGAAATAAACTCGTACCTATATGGATGTTTTTTATTCAACTTGTACTTTATTACCAACCCATATAATTTTCTACAAGAATTTTCTACTTTATCAATTTACTAGATCGTAAAACAAGAATGAGTATTGAGAATGTTTGACAACTTCAAGAAAGAAACTCATTTCACCGAGCTCGGGGAGAAAATATTGAAAAGACTGTTATGTTACAAGGAAATTCAAGTTTGCGATGATCTTCATTGGATATTATTGACGGAAAAACTTGTTTAATCGCCTAATTTTTATTAGACAAACAAAATAGATAGGTAGTTGACTTGCTGTACACTATTTTCAGTAGGAAAATCTGATAATAACTGTGGCTGAGGGGCACTTAAGGTACCTCTGGCCAGCACTCAGGATTTTGCACCATTGAGTCGAGGGTGGGCCTCAACTCAACGCTGAGTTTGGTTTATGAATACCGTTGAGTGCGCCCTTAGAATTCGCACTGAGTGCTCCCTCAGGGCGCCCTCAAATCTTGTCTATGAATACAAATGAGTGCCCGCCAACCCTTATCGATGCATTTGAGGGTGCGCTCAGACTTAAGTAATGACTATGAATTCCGCCCTAAGGCTATGAAGGACAATAGTTTTCAGCAATTATCTCTACCTAACAGACATAGCGGTAATCCTCAATTAAAAAAAGGTTATTGATTAAATTTTTATTTGATACATAAGAGTGATGGCTCGCGCCAGATGTTTATAAGCAAAAATAGGGGCCAACACATACAGAAATATGCGCTGACAATACCAGATGGCTTCAGTCAATCTCTCAATTTAATTTAACAGTAGAGCAGCAGGCAGGTAGCAAATGCGGATGGGTTGTCTCAGCGGCCATGCTTTGAAGAGGGGTACCGACTTTGTCACTGGCAAAAACAGATGTAATTAAATGATGTAGACACTCGGTTAGTCAAGCATTGTGACGTGAAAAGTGAATAGGGAAAAAATGTCCAGAAAGCCGATTCAAGACTTGGACTTGTTACCAGTGGGTATTGATGAAGAAGAGATTAAGTTGAGAGAAGTGATTAGCTATGTCAGGCATATCAAGGTCTTAAGGTCACAATTCGAACGACTTTCTATCCAAAATGGGTTGATTGTGAGAACTTGGAACAATAATACAGGTTGGTCACTTCTGAGTCCCGAAAAGTGGGCAGCAAAACATCCTGAAAACAGCTCATGAGATGGGGCACTTTGGTAAATTGCACACTTTGGTGGAAGGACACCATTTTACTGTTGTGGCGTAAAGGGGGTCTGTGCTAGTTGTGAGATCTGTGGATGTCTCATGGAGAGAAGAAGAATGTGGAGAGAGCGCCACTACAGCGTAATGTTGAAGGTACTCTGAACGACTTGGAA
Source organism: Apolygus lucorum (assembly GCA_009739505.2). Taxonomy (NCBI): domain Eukaryota; kingdom Metazoa; phylum Arthropoda; class Insecta; order Hemiptera; family Miridae; genus Apolygus; species Apolygus lucorum. The sequence continues at coordinate 59,943,112 of CM019167.2, forward strand.
TTTATGTCTTGGGGCCATTGCCAGCACCATACATGGGGAACTGCTTCATTGTCGTTGTGGTGGATTACTTTACAAAATGGCCTGTGATGCCTTTCCAGTGCCCAACATCAAGGCTGGAACGGTTGCCCTTAGTCTTACAGCAAATGGAATACCTTGGGAAACCCATTCTGACCAAAGAACTAATTTTGAATCCAGGGTTTCCAAGAAAAAACAGCTTTGCTCAATGTGCACAAAACTCGTATCCCACACCTCTGTATATTCAGGGTAGTTGGGAGTTGGTCCTTCCAATCCAGCTCTTACTGGGCTCTACTCCTGGCACAACGCCTCAAACAGTGTATGCGCAAATGTTGAACGAACAATTGCTACAGGTACTTGAAATTGGTCAAAAACGACTACTCCATGCAGACACACTTAAGCGTCAATATAACGTGTGGGAGGAGAAGCCACGATACCATGTTGACCTCCGACTGTATTTCACACCCAGACAGAATGCTGTGGATGGGAAAGTTATGCGTAGTTCCTCCCCTGGGAGGAAGCCGTCAATGGTACAAAGATAAACTAACATTTGCAGGAGCTGAGCAAACTGGTTGGGATGTTGTTGTGTGTCAGCGTAATTAGCATCTATCTAGAGACAATAATGTGTCATTGTTAGTAATTAAATGAGGTGTGCGCATGGGTCGGAAAACCCGTTTAGTATTATTTTTAATCTAAACTAGACCTCATTCTGAGAATTTTGACACCAACCGCGACCTTCTAGTGTGAGAAAACCTTTCTCTATGATTTTTCAAAGTTTCGAAAGTTTATGACGTCACAGTGGGCTGGGGAGTCCCGCGTGGGGCGCGTGACGTCATAAGCATTCGAAACTTTGAAAAATCATAGAAAAAGATCTACTCATCCAAAAAGAGAACGGCTGGTGTTAAAATTCTCAGGATGAGATCTAGTTTTGATTAATAATTTTAAAAAAAATCAGGCGCACCCCATTGCTATAAATAAAATATAACTACTTGGTTTAACTGAGTCAAGTTCACACTGTGTTTCAATTTCGCTGACATTTATTCTCATTTAACTTGGTAAAAGTCAAAAGTTTCAATCGATGGTTGCTTACAATGTGTTACTTTCGTAATTGTATCTGTTTATAGCTTTTGGTTTACACATCAGTTGAAAAACAACCTAACTACGAAAGAAATATGAACTATCTTGGGAGGATACGCGATTTCAACTACACATCCGATTTAGAAAAGTGAGTTGTTTGAATTCATATTACAATTCATAATAATGAGATACCCAGTTATGAAGTGTGACGGTAAAAGGACATTTATCACGACAATTTGGATGGTCAATGTTATCGATTTGAATGAACTAAGGTGAAGTAGACGGCTGTCATAAATTACTCTGGGCTAAGCTGGTTAGAAGGTAAACAGTCTCATAATAAAATTATTTTTTTTTCAGAGTATTGAAGATCGGTCTTCCTCTCCAAACTCAAAACAACGGAACTTTGTTCATTCATGTGTACTTGCTTCCCCGAAGTGAAACTGAAACACGACTGAGCCACTTGCAAAGCGTTGTGCTAAGTGGTTTTACTTATCCACTTACTCATTACCAGATCCCAACCGTATCCACGTTTGATCTTCTAAGAGGTAATGATTTGATTCAATTCATATTTACGTACAACGTTACCTATTTCCACGGAAAATGAGTTAGTGTTTTATCAATTTCGACAGTGAGATCACTGTTGCCTAACTGTCGAAATTGATGGACAGTTTTACTTACTTAAGAAAATAAATTGAAATGGGTTTCCAAACTTTGTCGCGTGTGATTTAGTGTGGTACTGTAGTTTTTTTTCCCCTTTTTAGGACGTCTCACATCAGTAAGACTCGGGCGTCCTTATGCGATCGATCTGGGGTGGAGGAGGACAACACTCAACAGAAAAAAAATAACCACACACTAATCCGTTTTAGACCATTCTGAATCCAAATCCGCGAAAAAACCATAGGTGAATGTCTGTGTGTGTGTGACAAAATCTTGTGTCATCTGCACAGGCCTTAGTTCTCAACCGATTTTCGTGGTTCTTTTTTTATTCGACGCGGAAAACTATCTAGTTGTGCACTACGTCGCCGGAATTTCGAATTTTGCTTTTTAAGGGGGGAAAAGGGGGGTTATTGCTCAAAAAACGTGCGTTTTCAGGCATTATCTTGTGTATTCTGCCCAGGCCTCAGTTCTCAACCGATTTTCGTGGTTCTTTTTACTGTTCGACGCGGAAAACTATCTAGTTGTGCACTACGTCGCCAGAATTTTGAATTTTAAGGGGTGGAAAGGGGGGGTTAATGCTCAAAAAACGTGCGTTTGTGGGCATAATCCTGTAAAATCTGCCCAGGCCTCAATTTCCAACCGTTTTGAGTGTTTCTTTTTTTTTTTTTGTTCGACTCATAAATCTTCCAAATTGCACACTATTTCTCCATAGTATCAAAATTCGCAAGAGGAGGGGGTGAGTGGGGGGATAATATTCACGAAATATCAGATTTTTCAATATTTCGGTTCCTTTATAGCTTACTAAAGGCCCGATCACACAGGACGCGTTATAACGCGGCGCTCAGGGAACGCGCGTTCTCCCCGACGTTTGGCGATATGGCTACGTCACACACATCGCGTTATATCGCGCGTCATTTCGGCCTAGAACCCAGCATTGTGATAGTGTTCTCCTCTTTCTGTATCTTCTGACTTTCACATAAAGCTATGATAACTTCTAGTGATTCTGATGAGGAAGAAGCTCATCTTTTATTAGTTTTATTAGACGGCAAAAATAGACGGCATTGGGTGCACCCAATCAATATAAAGAGACAAGATTTTGGGGAATACCACCGTCTATGTCGGGAGCTGCGATCAAATGAGGATCGTTTTGATCTTCTTGAATGAGAGCTTCTATATCCTCACTCATCTTGAAATAAACTCCTTGAACAACGAGGATAACGCCCTCAGCGCGCGTTACTTTTGTAAATTTTTACAACCGGAACGCGTGACGTCGCGTTACTGAAAGTATCGCGGCGTCTTAACGCCGCGTGTGTGGCGGGGATGATGCAACTGCATTGCATACAACTGTAACGCCGTAATGCGACGTTACTCGAACGCCTAACGTCGCGTTATAACGCGTCCTGTGTGATCGGGCCTTAATTGTATCCAAGTTCTGAAATTGAGGGAAAATTCTCATTATACCTCCGGATTTTCATGAATTATTCTCTGTACCACCATGGAACTAATAGTGGTGCTACCATGGTGCCAGGACATGGTGCCATGATGCCATAAACCGCTTATTTCGTGTTTTTTTTTTTTTTTTGTGTTTCACCTTGAATACGGATGTGAACTTCGACGGACTGCCTACCAAAACTAACAGATGAAAGTTCAATGTTACGACGTATTTTCGCTTTGGTGCCAGACTGGCACCATTGTTGGCGTTGGGGAGGTGGTGGGGGGGGGGGTGAACTCGAATTCGCATGTTGGGTATTGTAGATCATGGATTTTAAAATGCTCTTCAGATTCGAGGCTCCCATGCCGCTAGACATGTTAAGGTGGATAATGGTGGAGGGGGGGGGGGGTCAGTATTTCTCGCCTAAAGCAATAAATAAATTACATTTAGTGAAACAGTTTTATCACTTAACAACTGGTTAAACTGATCTAATGCTTATCCAATGGGACGTCCCCTGGAATGCATGCATTACTAAACAATATGTTTTTGGTAGCGTACAGTCGAGTGCATTTCACTCGGATGGATATTGAAAACTATTATTGAGAAAGTTGTTATGCATTTCTTCAGTTCGGGAAAATTTTCCACTTTCTTCACAGCTCAAAAAATCGTTCATGAGCTTGTACGTGTAAACAGAAGAAACTATAAGACTAAAATCGATAATAATCATGGAAATTTCTAGAAACAATTGCCTGATGACGATCACAACTACCGTTGTCGAGAAACGGGGACCGAAAGGTCTTGAAGCGTGACTTCACGAGAGCAGATTTTTGTAAAACATCAAAGAACCTTTGTCAGATCAGAAAAATAGTCTTCCAAAAAAGCACAACTACCGCAAAAACATCTTACCTTCAAAATAGTAAAGGTCCTTAACAGTTACAAACTCAAATTATACAATTAATAATTTTACAATTAACATTAATTTTTATTATTAATTTTTTTTTATTAATTTTACAATTAATTATACAAATAATATCACATTAATAATTGATACATTTTAACCCGAACTCCAACATGCAGATTCTGCTCAGATTTTTTCGATTAGAAACAGGCCCAAGTTTGCTGAACGTTCAATCTTCCACCGCCCCATATTATTTTTATTGCGAAGATCCAAGTACAAACTGTTTCAGGTGAGAAAAAGCATGACAATTTACACCGCCCTGTCACTCATGTCAAGAAGATTATTGGTTTCAAGATGTTGACAGGAATTGATGAGTTACCACAACACGCTCTCCCTGCGGAGTTGGATGGGTTCGCCAGGTAAGTTACCTTGGTTCCAAGCCAATTATCCTCACATTGTTTCACACGTTAGAAGACTAGAAATAAAAACACCCGCCAAATAGATGTGCTCTCATCGCATCAATAACATGATGATTCACTAGATAATAACAATTCAGGCAAAAAAGGGGTTTCAATTGTAGCTACATTTTCCTGAATTTGGAATGTTATTGTTTATGGTATTGATTTAAAAGTTATTATTTAGCCTGTACAACTTCCTATATTTTTAATATTAAAATCAAGGTTTAGACCAAAGTGAGGTTCAGTTAGAGCCTTCTGCATTAAACAATGCATTAAATTACCAGTTCAGGCCACCCGCTTCATATTATAGAGCAATGATCTCCTTGTAGAATAAATTATTTTAGAGTGATAATGAAATCGACCTTGTTCTGAATAGTAGGCATGTACTTTATTCATTGGCTCTGTTAGATTCGCCTCCTCCGCGGTTTCATGGTTAGGCCTGACTTATTGTGCGCCTACTCGTAGATCGGAATTTGCAGTAAATGTCCTATGTCCTGCCTAGACACATAGTTTCCTAACTAAACTAGCAGGGGATCGGGCAAATCCGGGGCTATCGCCTTCAGATCTAATTACTCGACTGTCTTATTCGTCTTTAGGTACCTGACACCTTCGGGCTTTGTGAAAATTTGAGAGAAAACGCTGGATTCGATTTGATTGTATGGTGGGTTTATTTAGCAGTTGGAAAGGTGGGTTCTTTTTTATGACATTTACTGAATTTCGATAATGTGAAATGATAACGGAACCTTAGGCCTTGTCCTATGTGGACGACCAAAGAGTGCATAGAGTAACGGAGACAAGTTAACAGAGGAGAAAATCAACGTTAAAATGGCGTGTAAGCATTTTTGAGGCTTCCTCAGTTGCGCCATCTACTTTCAGCTAAGGAACTACTACAGAAACTAAAGTGGTGAGGGGGGAGGCCACTCTGCTTCTTTTCAAATCACCCACTTCCTTTCGAATGACCAGAAATTGTTAATTTATTATTTCTTCGTCATTTTGACTAGCAAGAAATACTCGGGAAATCCATTCGAGACGAAAGGTGTTTACCATGGAAGAAGATAGGAGGAAAGCTCACTCCAATGGGCTCTTGCGTGCGCCTTTTTCCTTTATCGCTTCAGTAGTGTTCTCTTTAGGTGGCGAACAGAGTTAAGAAGTACTATTCACGGTCACTAGAGCTCGTAACGCTTCCCCTCCCCCCACCCCTGATAACTGTTACTCCAACGAGTTTTGACTCGTTCCATCAAAAACTATGGATCTACACAATTTCAAAAGTTTTCCCTTGACTAATTTTTAAACCATTTTTATACCATCCCTGGAATGGTGGACATTAGGGAAGAGGTTACTTTGTTTGGCTACCGAATATCGCCTACTATTGTTCGTTGTTAAAAGCCTGCCTATTGATTTTACAGCTTCTGAGTTATTTAGAAACATTGCTCTTTTTGAAATACCAAAACCAAAATTTATTTTGCAAACCTCCATTCCCAGTTGATTATTATTCGACTTGAATGTATTAACTACTCAATTATTAATCAGTATACTAATATTCACTCCAGTTGAGGTGTAGAGTTAGTTGTAGGCGAAATGGTTATTAAATGATTTAATAATCTTGCAGAGTACGTGGAGGGAAAACACTACTACCCATCATGCACTATGACACATTGAGTGATCAACTCAATAATTTGGTTCCTTGTGAAAACAAAACCTCGATAGAAATTACTCTAAAATATTCAGCTGTAGGCCTCGGAAAATTCAGGTATGTGCCTCCTCCATATTTTCTGGTACTCGATGATTTGGATTTTACCTCTTCAACATTTCAAATAAAGTTTTTACAACCATGTTTCCAACTTTTAGGTTCATGATACTATCAGAGATGGCCTTTTCATCAATCGAAGTTTATGGTTTCACTGAAAAAGATTTGGACCAACTGAAAAGTCTGTTCAGCGATGGAAATAAGATATACCTCCTTTGTGTCACTATTGTTGTGGCAAGTCTCCATGTGAGTTTTACGATAATTATTTATTATTATTCTACTAAACGAAATCTGCTTACATCTTGAAGTACCATTTCTCTAAGGGAATTTCATTGGTTATCTGAGTCCTTCATAGTTTTTATCCATGGGGGTTCCGGTAGCTGTGATCATTCACCGACGGGTTTTGGGGTCGAGATAAGAACCGGTCTCTGCGGGAAGGATCTTGAGTTCGAGTCTCGGTCACTGGGCGAGTTTTCGGGCATTTGCGGCTCAGGGCGGCGAGGCCAATGGGAAGCCATGAGCGAAATCATCAGAACAAATTCTGATCTTCCCTTTGGAAGACAGCTGATGACTTCCGTGACGCCAGGAATGGCAGTTGACCGAACATTCAACCTGAAATGGTTGTTTACTTTACTTCTTTAACAATTTTTATCCATTATTGCTTCCGATTGCTTCATTATTGCTACCAAGGTAGCAGCAGAAGCTTTGTTTTCACTTTTCAAGGTTGAAAAAAAAAGTTCTCCAAAATCAAAATTTCCAATCGCGTTTTACGTTTCAGGCCTTTCTGAACAATTTTGGTTCTGTTTCTGTCTGTCTGTCATGAAATCCTTGCCACAGCCATAACTTCCACATTTTCCATCTGATTTCGATGAAATTTTCAGGGATTATGCGGATTAGGTTGTAGACGGTCCCCTATGAAAATCATTACCTCCTGACTGATAGTAGCCACTGTGCATGCGCAAACGTGAATTCCTTGTAACAGCCGTAACTTCTACATTTTCCATCCTATTTCGACGAAATTTCTCAGGATTGTTCAGATTAGCATGTAGATGGTGGTAGAAAAATTGATTAAAGAGATCTCACGTTTGAAAAAAAGGCGGGCCGCCATAAATGCACACACACTACGCCGCGCGTGTGGATTTTGTAGTGTCCAAGAGATTCTCCAAGGGTTTCATCTCTTCTCTGTGCATGGATACTTTTTTCTAAGAGTTTTGGCTAGCTAAGTCACACCATTCAAATCTTCAACTTTCCTTAGCTTCTCTGATTTTTTAAAAAGATTTTCTCAACGAACAGTCCCAATTACCATTATTCCTGAGCCACACTCTTTTGAAAAAAAAAAATTTATAAAAATGACTGAAATACCCCATTACTGAAACACGCAGTAGAATGACGAGATCACCAGAAATTTCACTAATTGTTTTGTAAAACGACTTCGGATTCGAACACCTTGTGAAAGTTTCCTACAGAAATGGTTGGTTTATGAGATGTCTTGAACAGATGGGACCCTGGATTATGTAGGGTAGTTTTACCATTGAATCATCATAACCATATAGCGCTTGTACTATTCTTATTAATATATTACTTTCTGAATACTGTTTCCCTCCTAGATGGTCTTTGACATTCTGGCATTGAAAAACGACGTGAATTTCTGGAGAACAAGGACGACTCTTGCTGGTCTGTCCAGAAAAACTGTGATGTGGAGAGCATTTAGTCAGACTGTGATATTTTTGTTCCTTCAAGAGGAGAGTTCTTCTCTATTGATTACAGTTCCTGCTTTTTTCAGTTTATTGATCGAAGTGAGTAACTCCACCAAGTTTCAAGTCAATGATGCAAAATATATGCGTACCTACTCCTCTACATTTTAGGTGGGAAAATGACCTGTCTAGTTGTACATCCTACATACCTCGTTTCAGCTCTGGAAAGTTCTTAAAGTATTCAGATTTGACTTGAAAAAGATGTCCCAGTCAGGAAAAAGTTTATCTGAAGCCGAAAAGAGGACTGAAAGTATTGACAATGAAGGAATGAAATATTTACTTTATATCCTATTTCCCTTGTGCATCGGAGGTGCTGTTTATTCGCTTCTTTATGATCATCATAAGAGGTGAGATTCAGAATCAGAATCATTTGGTTTTGCTTAATCTTGGTTTCTTTCTTTTATATTCGGAATTTTTAATAACAAGTCGAATGATTGATTTTATATTTCACAGTTCATTGGCAGTTTTTGTAGTCTCGAATATAATTTTCGTTCAATCAGGTTTCTCTATAAGAATTTTGTGCTTTAGAAATATTACAACGTTTGTTGAGTGTGGTAGAAAGAATACAAAATATGACGTTTGATTTCAGTTGGTATTCGTGGACAATAAATAGCCTCGTTAATGGCGTTTATGCATTTGGCTTCCTATTCATGTTACCTCAGCTATTCATAAATTACAAAATGAAGTCAGTGGCGCAGCTTCCTTGGAGATCCTTCATGTATAAGGTTAGTTGAAGTGCTCTATTTTTTTAAATCTACTGATTACTATGTGTAAGACTTGGGGTTAACATCCACAAACCTAAATGATACAAAAGAAACGATGCTCAAAATTTATTGAGAATCGAAAACTAAGTCGATTCTAATGTACAAACGGATTATAAATTAACAAAACGGGAGATGAAAGTAAAGTTGTTGGTAACTAAAACAACAGCTGTGGGTTTGAAAAACGACATGGAATGAATAACAAGACTCCAGGTTGTGATTAATAAGGAAATGAGATGCGAGGTCAGGCGAGAATCTTACATGAATTCTTCCAAATTTGTTGTTGATGTACCCTGTAACGTCGTAATTTGTTCCAGGCTTTTAATACATTCGTGGATGATTTATTCGCCTTCATTATTGAAATGCCAACTGCTCATAGAATTGCCTGCTTCAGAGACGACTTGGTGTTCCTCGTTTATCTTTATCAAAGATGGTGAGCTTTCCAGTTTTTTTTAAAAGATTGTTGCTTTTTTGCTATCCAAATCAGATTGAGAAAAGATCGTTAACTTCCATCCAGAGAGCGATAAAACATATTAATTATCTTCCTATTGCGCTACTTCTTACTTGTAAGAGCCGTCTTTGTACTCGTTTCATTAACTTGCAGGCTCTATCCTGTTGATAAGAACCGCATTGATGATGCGAGTAGTATTGGCGAAGTACCAGACGAGATCCAGAAGTCTTTAATGAAAAGCTCAAAGAAGAATAATTGAAGGTATGTGTAATGTCTTACATTTCTAGTCAGTAGTTCTCCAATAAAAGTGACGCGTAGGAAAACCCCAAGGAGGCATGAGTCATCTCCAACATGGGTGAAGTGAGGAAGGGAAAAAACACGTCAGTTGACGTCACCTTTTTCCCACTCTCCCCTCACCATACTAACTTGAGTATATAAGCCACACTGAGGGGTCTTCCTACATGCATTCGTACCTCGTCTATCCGACTTATCAGCCCCAGTTCTTCCAAGGGAATGGTTTGCCCATATAAAGGCGCCAAACCTCTAGCTCCCCTTAGGGACCTCTTCAGAACAGTTGGCCTGACTAGGTAAATGTTCCGCCTCCCGCCGGTGATGGAACATCAGACGCCAAGGTTGTCGGATAGATCTTGACGCACTCGTCAATACAGTCAGTCATGAGGCGCCACAGATGGAGTGCTGAAGCAACAGGCTTTTAGGGATCAATCTCTCCGTTGAGTAGGGTTCAGGCTAGGAACAATTCAGCGCATCGAGAGGACCATTGCCCTCACTCGACAACACGCAGAACACAACAGTATGTATATCCCCTATACTGCCCTTCTATGACTAAGGCAGAAGGCAGTCAATCCCTAATTTTAAGAAATCAACGCCCAATCAGAGCCTCCCTTTTACGCAATTCTCTACTTTCGAGTTTACGTGATTTTCGAGGATCTATTTCGCTCATTCGCAATTTTTCAAATCTAAAATACTTCATTGTGAGGGCAAAAAACTAGGGTAATTAACGGTCATGGAAAACTGTTTTTCTTCAGAGCATAGAAGCCCATTGGTGTCCCACTGCACAATATTTTCCCGAATTCACTGACTTCCTTTGTAGCCCATTGGTTATTTTGGCCTTTCATTGTACACAAGGTACATCGATATTAAGCAATTAGAGTGCCCACTGCTGCCATCTTTAGGGCAGTACAACAATGAAAAGCAATGAACAACTTCTGCTGCCAACTTCTGGGTGGTACATTGATGGAAATCAGTGAGTGTGCCCACTGCTGCCAACTTCTGGGTGGTACATCGATGAAAAGCAGTGAGTGTCCCCACTGCTGCCAACTTCTGGATGGTACATTGATGAAAAGCAGTGAGTGTCCCCACTGCTGCCAACTTCGGGCCGTACAGCAATGAAAAGCAGTGTGGTGCCCACTGCTATCAACTTCCGGGCAGAACAACAATGAAAATAAGTTTAGCACCCACTGTTGTCAACTTCTGGGTGGTACATTGATGGAAAGCAGTGAGTATGCCCACTGCTGCCAATTTTGGGGCAGTACAACAATGAAAAGCAGTGTGGCGCCCACTGCTATCAACTTCCGGGCAGAACAACAATAAAAATAAGTGTGGCTCCCACTGCTGTCAACTTCTGGGTGGTACATTGATGGGAAGCAGTGAGTATGCCCACTGCTGCCAACTTCTGGGTGGTACATTGATGGAAAGCAGTGAGTATGCCCACTGCTGCCAACATCTTTCAAATTTTGCATCCTTTGAATGTTTCTGACTTGATTCTGTCCTCGTTGTGTTGATCTCAACGCACTCTATCAAAAGATTCCTTTTGCCAGGTGACATCATCGTTGTTATTTGGCTCCCCCACCCACATAAATGAAGATGGTATTTCCTCATGGAAATACGGCTAAACTAAATGGAATTACAAACTGAAAACTGTTTTCAAGAGCGCTAAATTTGAATCTGACGTCACTAATATGGTATTCCGACACGTGCAACTACCCTATGGTCATCAAGTCGAGATTCACTTTCTTCCTTGACTACAGTAAAAATGAACCTTTGTGTAATAAATTCATTTGAAGTTTTTCTGAATAAGAACTCATATCCTGTCTTTACTTTCACAGGGGTCACATGATTGAAGGCTGGTAGTTTATTCGGTGAATTTGAACACCATGACTGTCTTGACTAGTACTCTTTTCATCAATTCGAGTTTAACTCGTCTTCTGTGTTCTTGAAAACTGACTGTGTTGTTTTCACGTTGATGTTAGAGATTGAGTATAAAACTGAATATTCTTCTAAAGAAATTCTAATAGTTTCTCTCGTAATAATTGAATGTTGTGCATTTAAAGAAAGAAAATCGTATTTACATCATATTCACCTTGACTTTTTTCAACATTTCGAGTTTGGGTGCTCATTTTTTGTCTCATAAAGTCTTCAATATAATGTTGATAGTTTTTTACCTCTTACGTGTGTTGTAGGGACCTACTTATGTTATTGAAGAGCGTACCTACTTTGATTCCAATTTTTCGAGGTAGTAGGTACTTACAGTTCGCAGATAGAAAGAATGCGGTTGGCCAATTTTCCGAAGGGTATACCTGCTAACATAGACGACTACCTGTCCCAAAATCTTAGGTTGAGTCAGGCTGGGAAAGGGCCGATCCTCAGTAATCGTAATCCAGAGATTAAGCAACTCGATTCATAAGGTAGAGAGCCTTTCCACTTAGCCAACCCTCGGTCTCATTTTCCCTGGCTTGAGTGGCAGGGAGAAGAAGGACGATGTTTTTGGGATTGTAATACACAAGGACACCTCACCAAACCATCCGCATTCTTTCCATCTGCAAGCAGTAGCTATATATTAATTGTTCAAAATCTGCAAACTCGACCTCTCAGCTTCGTCCTTGCAACAGGTCGGACAAATGAAGAATAATAGTTTGTTTATTATTGTGATTGAATATTTTATATTTTTTTATGGGCTGTGATCTCATCAATTACAGATACATTATTGTACTGTAATGTATTCCTTGGCTTCTTTCAATGTGAACGTTCCATCCTCATAGTTTGATTTTTGTGTTATATTGTTTTAAATAATTTATTTATATTTTATGTTCCCCATTCTCTGGGTTTTATAAAAACTGTATGGTATGCTATGAATATACTGGTATTTCATCATTTTATTTTCGTTTTGAACACTTTGTCTAATACCAAGCACCCCTCTTCTTCACTGTCATTTTACGGTTTCCTTTGTGTACATCGCACAGTATAGAATAGGTTGGTTTCATGATGAACCAAGCTGAACAGGAAGTGACTGGCGCATGCGCATTTCACTAACGGCTGTTCCATGAGGATGAGCCATCTGACGGATCGAACTGCAGGTGGACAGAGGTTGACAACTCCAAGAAGTTTGGTTATGAGAAACTTGACCCATCGGAAACCTCTTGTATAACTTTTTCATTCCAAAACTGATCTATTTATCATTTGACCTCACTGTGAAATCCAATCCTGCCTACTCCAATACTGTTCTCAGGACATACTGGGGTGTTCGAAAAGCAGCGCCAAATTTTGAACTGCAATAAAAAACTCAATTTCCGCTCAATTGAAAACTTTCCATTGAAACATATTTACATGAACAATGATTTAAGAGTGTTCTGTCGTATGTCCACCCACACTTGCCTTACACTGGATCAACCGGCCATTGAAATTTTCAATCACTCGCCGGCAGGCCACCAGATCGATGGTAGAAATGTTTCTCCTGATTTCCTGCTTCAAATGGTGAATCGTCTGAGGGTTGTTTGCGTAAACCTTAGGCTTTATGAACCCTCTAAAGACAAAATTGAGTGGAATCAAGTCGCAGGACCATGTTGACCTCTCCTGAGTCCCTCGAAACGAGGTGATGTGGTCGGGACATTTTTCTCGTCTTGCAGGAAGTATCAAGTTGCCCCATCCTGCTGCAACCAAATCCTTCAAATTCACCAGGTAGGACCAAAACCGTTCAGAAATAATTTCCCTACACCGAATCCTATTCAGTTATGGCCGTTTAGTTCCTCGAAAAAATAAGGTCCAATAACGCCACCGACCCAGAGTCCCCACCAAACTGCATCTCCGTGGGTGGATTACTCGTTGCTGAATTAACCTCGGATTCAGGTACCCCCAAATTTGGCATTTTTGATTAACTTACCCTGACATACGAAAGTGAGCTTCCTCAGCGTAAGTCATTCTTTCATTACACTTGTAAAACATTTTCAACCCCAACTCGGGTTAGCAACACTAATCGGAATCATGATTGATAACAAACATATTGTTTAGTATTGCCAAAATGAGGAATTTCACCGAATTCTGTTTGCATTTTTCCTGAATAGTTAATGGTGTGGGATAGATGAAAATCGGGCTGATTTCGGAAAATAAGTCTCCTGTTATTTGTGGGAGACAACCAAAATCAGAAGCGGGAACACTCGGTGATTGGGCTGTTCGGATCGCCGTCTCCTCCCAGTGTTGCCCATTGGGACGACGAAATCGTGTTTTCTAAGAGAAAAGTTATCAAACAAAAACAGGGGAAACCTAATTTTCCCCAACTTGCTTTTTCTATTTTTTCCTTCAGTTTTTCGATTTCGAACTTTACTGTTTCGTGAAATTGTGCATCTGAAGACTATAGATTTCTCGATCTCAGCGCTTCAAGCGGCTGTAAATGAACTATTCCAGGATGACGTCATTTTCCCGGTTTTTTTAAACATTCGTATTTTCTACACTGTTTTGTTTATTCGTAAATTAGGAAGTTCGTGCTGAAAGTTTGCCTTAGGGGGTTTTTCGAGGTGCTGAATCCGATTTTGGGGTCCAAAATAGGAAATTCCGACATGGTGAAATTCCTCATTGCAAAATAAATTGCCAAAATAATTAATTAAAATTTGAAACGCTCACCAATTCCTATAGGATTTTTTACGTAGAATCGAATGAGACCAATCCCAGGTCGCTACGACCAACTGAATAGAAAATACGACGAAATGTCCGATAAAAATCATAATTTTTTAATGATTTCCAGTGCTAATCGTTTAAAAAATACGATTTTTTAAACGATTTCATCGTACTTGGGTTGATTTCGTCGTACTTTCTATTCGGTTGGTCGTAGCGACCTGGGATTGGTCTCATTCGATTCTGCGTGAAAAATCCTATATGAATTTGTGAGCGTTTCGAATTTCGATTGATTATTTTGACAATGTTAGGTCATAAATATGTCCAGAGTTCGGGAGAAAATTATTTAAAACGCTGCAAATTATTGCACAACGGTTTATTATTTTTATATAGATCACTCGTCTACAAAATCACCAACCATCCAATATGAAGAGAAAAATTTTTTAAAAAAATCAAAATCACCAACCATTGATCGCATTTCGGTCAGCTCTGATTTGAACGGATATTAGGCCTCTTTTGCGATTCACACTCGTGTTTGGATTTATATATATATATATTTCAATATAAACCCTTAAATTTTCGTAGGGAGCGAACGGTTTGTCCTACAGAGCTTCGCGTGGTCTCAAAAAATTCTATAGAATCCTAATTTGAAGGAAAAACAATACCTTTATATCGAAATTTTTTGAGTTAGGGCGTTTTCAAAATTTCAAAATTGATTTTGGAACCCTTAGGAGTGACCTACATCAACCAAAAGCTTCGGGGCACAACTAGACCCCAAATGGAGCCTACATACCAAATTTCATCAAAATCGGTCAATGCTAAGTGGCAAAAGTGCCGCGGACGGCGGACGGACGGCCAAATTTTTATTCGATTTTTGGATTCTACGTACCTTGAAACGTAAACCATCAAATTTTGAGGGGGTGTTAAAATTTTTTTTTTCTTGGTCGATTCCAAAGGTTCATTATTGAAAATAATAAACCAAAAAGTACCTATGATTTTCAGGGAAAATCGTTTTAAAAAATTGATTTTTGGGGAAATCATAGAAAAAATCATAAAATCGTATTCATAATACGAATACGGGGGGAAAATAGGTAGTATTCAAAGTGTGAATACGATTGTATTCATATTCATACCTATATTGGTATTCATAATCATAAAGTCGCAGATATGATTTGTATTCATAATCGTATTTATGAATAAGAACGAGGAATTTCACCATGTCAGAATTTCCTATTTTTGACCCCAAAATCGGATTCAGCACCTCGAAAAACGGCAAACTTTCAGCCCGTACTTCCTAATTTACGAATGCACAAAACAGTGGAGAAAATACGAACGTTTATAAAAACTGGGAGGATGACGTCAACCTGGAATAGTTCATTTACGGCCGCTTGAAGCGCTGAGATCGTGAAATCTATAGTCCCCAGATGCAACATTTCACAAAACCAGTAAAATTCGAAATCGAAAAACTGAAGAAAAAAAAAATAGAAAAAGCAAAATGGGGAAAATTAGGTTTCTCTGTTTTTGTTTGATAACTTTCCTCTTAGAAAACACGATTTCGTCATACCTTCGGGCAACACTGGGAGCGGACGACGATCCGAACAGCCAATCAGTGAGCGTTCCCGCTCACGTTGAAGAGGTCCGTTTTCCCGGTTATTTTTTGAAATCATAAATTTTGATTGTTCCCCAAAAATAACTGGAGGCTTATTTTCCGAAATCAACCCAATTTTCATCTATCCCACACCATTAACTATTCAGGAAAAATGCAAACAGAATTCGGTGAAAGCCCATCTCAGCTAGTTAGTCCCCTTCCGCTCCTACTGTAGCCACCCCTTTTCGCTTCTATCGTAGCAGAGGCCTAAGGGTCATCATTAGCCTCCCCAAGTCAAGTATAGTCTCGAATTGTTGACATTTCTCTCATTAGCACTTCTTACGTGAAAATTATTTCGACTTATCTAGCTAATAAATCAAGCAAATGTAACGAAACA
The DNA here is from genome assembly GCA_009739505.2 of Apolygus lucorum. Lineage (NCBI taxonomy): Eukaryota > Metazoa > Arthropoda > Insecta > Hemiptera > Miridae > Apolygus > Apolygus lucorum. The sequence continues at coordinate 59,959,252 of CM019167.2, forward strand.
TTTTCAAACGAATGGTGGACGTTTTACTGCTTACACAGAAAAAAGCAGTCGCACTATTTTCTATTGGACGGAAGGCAACGGGAAAGGTTTACTTTTCTAGGTGACAATCGTTAAGTTCATTTCTCTCGACCGACCGATGCAGGGGCAATCGTACAATGAGGAATTTCACCGAATTCTGTTTGCATTTTTCCTGAATAGTTAATGGTGTGGGATAGATGAAAATCGGGCTGATTTCGGAAAATAAAAGTAAGTAAAAAAGTAAAGTAAGCAACCATTTCAGGTTGAATTTTCGTCCGACTGCCATTCTTGGCGTCGCGGACGTCATCAGCTGTCTCCCTAAGGGGAGATCAGAATTTGTTCTGATGATTTCGCTCATGGCTTCCCAAACATCACCGCCCTGGGTTGGAACGAGAGATTGCCGATCGTCTAATAGACAGAAAACTTTCTGCGGCGACCAGACTCGAACGCGCGTCCCCGCTAGACGATCCTTATCTTATCACCGCAGTCGGGTACACTGTCCACTAGACCACCGACGCCCTAAGTGAAAATCGGGCTGATTTCGGAAACTAAGTCTCCTGTTATTTTTGGGAGACAGTCAAAATTTTTAATTTCAAAACTAACCGGGAAAACAGACGTGCAGCGGGAACGCTCGCTGATTGGGCTGTTCGGATAGCCGGCTCCTCCCAGTGTTGCCCATTGGGTCGACGAAATCCTGTTTTCTAAGAGAAAAGTTATCAAACAAAAACAGAGGAAACCTAATTTTCCCCATCTTGCTTTTTCTATTTTTTTTTCTTCAGTTTTTCGATTTCGAACCTTACTGTTTCATGAAATTTTGCATCTGGGGGCTAAGTATTTCTCGATCTCAGCGCTTCAAGCAGCCATAAATGAACTATTCCAGCATGACGTCATTTTCCCGGTTTTTTTAAACATTCGTATTTTCTACACTGTTTTGTTTATTCGTAAATTAGGAAGTTCGTGCTGAAAGTTTGCCTTAGGGAGCTTTTAGAGGTGCTGAATCCGATTTTGGGGTCAAAAATAGGAAATTCCGACATGGTGAAATTCCTCATTCGTCCTTCACCTTTTCTCTCCTGGGCGGCAATCAATAGTAGTCCTATTCGCGATGTGAAAATATAGCATAAAGTAGTAAAATTCAACTTACTTTTGACGATTATGTGCGGAACACCTCAAGACTGATAACTGAAATAACAATACTACCAACACTCTGCTTTGGGACTTTTAGATCATCGTAGACGAGAAAGTGAGCCCCACTGGATGCTGGAAGTGGGGAAGAAAGGTTTGAAGATGTTGCATAGTAACTTACTTACTAGCTGAGGGGTTCCTAATTGTTGAAACAATCGCCTGTGATGAGATCGGGGTTCCCAGAAAATTCTTAACAATATTTTGGCTCCCGCGAAAAATTAGTAACGATATTTTGGTTCAATAGTCTTCCTTTTGAAAACAACAATCCACTCCTATTCGAGATATTAGGCTGAATGGTACCTAAGATAACCGTGAATTGCTGTAAATAACGACAAAAAGACCACACAAATGAATGAAATTATCAATAAGCATGGTAAAGTAAGATTTCATATTAACCCTAATTGGACCATGGTGTCACTAGTGTCACCGAAAACATCTTAGGAATTCCAAAGCTGTCCCAAGATTTAAATTTAATTCAAACATTTCTGAAAACAGAGCTGAACTGTAACCATATTTTGTAAATTAGGAAGTACCTATTAGAAGTCAAAAAATGATTTTATATATGACAAAAATGTTGAAATTTTTTTTATTGATTTCCTAGGAAGTTTTTGTCATAACTTTATTCTGATACTGCCAATGGCCCACAAAAAATTCTGCTGTCAATTAAATTTAAAATTTTAATTTGATTTTGGTTACTCCGGTAACACTTAGGGACGGCTGTGGAGTTCCTAAGAAGTTTTCGGTGACGATAGAGACACCATGGTCCAATTAGGGTTAAAAACAAGAAAAGCAATGTGCAGTACAACACCTCATCAGTGCACAACACCACTTCAAGCCTCTGTCCAGATGACTTTCACAGCGAAGAATGTTTATGACGTCGCAGTCGGCTGGGGGGTCCCGCCCATTGGACATTCCATCATGAACATTCGAAATTTTGAAAAATCATAGAAAAAACCTCCTCGTCAAAAAAGAGAACGGCTGGTGTCAAAATTCTCAGGATGAGGTCTACTTTCGATTAAAATTTAAAAAAAAATCAGGCGCACCGCCCATTTAGACTTTCCTAATATGGGACTACAGCAATGAATGAAATCTTCCATCTATTCGCACCTGACTTGTAATTCTCCTGATTCTATTTTGCTTTCTTCAGTTCCTTCTTGAATTCAACTATAATTACTTAGAAAAATGATAACCCAACTCGATCAGTTCAGCACTTGAATTCGTAAATACCTACAATACGTAACTCTCATTCTTGAGGTTTCGATTTTTATATCACTAGACATTCCTGCCGTATTTTCTTGCCTTTCAAGATGGACACGAGCTTTGTTTCCTTGTTTTTAAGCGTCCAATCTTGTGCATCCCTCCGACTGACTCAAGTCCTATGATGTAGTTAGTTAAGGCTAAATGTCCCGAGTTTAGTTGTGAAATCTGCCACCACGTGGCAGCACCAAAATGAAGAAAATTTTGTTTACTCCTCAGTTGGGAACGGATCGAGATATTTTAATTCCGCAAACGGATTCGTATTCTGATGAAGGTTCTGCAAGTGGCTATAAGGCCACTTTTTGAAAATGTTCAAAATTTGAACAAATTTTTGTTGGAACTGTGTGCAAAAAATGTTTGTACACTTTCTAAACCAATTACCCGGAATTCTACGGTGATCTTAAAGAGAAATCTTTTTTTTTTTCCTTATGTCACGGCGCTTTCTGGTAAGGCAGCCATGCGCTCACGTGCAGCCCAATACAAAGAAGCCTGGCGATTCCACCTGTTGTCATGATTGAGTAATCTAATGTCCTCAAGGGAAGGACATGTGTCGAGATGAGATGCAGTCATGTCACATCCAGTGTCGCAAAGGGGGCATCTCGAATCCCCAGAGACACCAATTCTTTGTAGGTGCTTGCATAGATAGTCGTGTCCAGTTGCCATTCTGAAGCACGCAACGGAGACATGACGTGGGACTGTGGTGGGAACTTTGCCCTCTGGTTGGATTAAAGTTTCCCACAAACGTCCTTGGGCCTTCTCTTCTAGAGATTTCTTCGTTTTCCCTAACAGTAAGTTCTTAATGATGCGTTTGGAACCACTGTATGGGATTGGTTGACTGGGCTGGTTCATCGCTGCTCCCTGCTTGGCCAGATCGTCTGCACGCTCGTTTCCATCCAGTCCGACATGAGATGGGACCCACTGGAGAGCAACCTCATGTCCTTGACTCAAAAGCCCATGAAGTTTGGTGCGACAAACGATGACATTCCTTGAGTCAGTCATGCCATTGGACGTGATTGCCATAATTGCAGCCTGGGAGTCGACCATGATTGCCACACAGCTTACATTTCTCGCAGAGATCTCCTAGAGGGCCATCAGCACAGCATAGACCTCCCCACCAAACTTTGTTGCCATTCTACCCACAGGCGCACTGCATTGAAAAAGGCTGCAGTAGGCACCAGCCCCAGCATTCTCATTCGCTCCACTTGCTGAGCCATCTGTATAGACATGGAGCCAATGTGTGGTGGGGAAACGAACAGAGATTGTCTCCAGTGCGAGAGCCCTGAGCTGGGAGGGGGACAGTTCGTCTTTGCGCAGAGGTTCAAGGAGACTCAGGTAACCCTGTGCTGTTTTAAGTGGATGGGAGCTGGAAGGGTCAAGGAAAGGCTGGCAGGAGGTGAGTTCCAGTCCGTTTTCAGTTATGAGGTGCTCGACCTTGTTGGTAAAAGACGCCTGAGTTATTTACCTCTGGTTGCTGGGTTGGTACACATTCCAGTAGGGGTCAAGGCCACGTTTCAGTCTTTCATTTAGTGAGTCATCTCATGCCTCTCAATTCCTGTCTGCAGTTGCATGGCCGCTATTGGGGCTGAGCAGGCACCCCCTGTGATAACCCTCAATGCGTGGTTTTGGACCAATTCCAGCTGTTGATTGGTAGTTTCGGATGAGGTCAGCGTCAGTTCAATGCCATACTCCATCGTTGGGCAAACGTAGCTCTTGTAGTAGTTGTAGTTGAAGAGAAATCTGTTTGCGGAATTGAAATATCTCGATCCGATCTCAACTGAGGAGTAAACGAAATTTGGCCCCGATGGTGCTGCCATCTCTTATTTCAGAATCACACTAAAACATCGTGACATTTAGCCTTAAGAGCGTTTGAAGGCCCAAACCAATCATTATTTAAATTTTACCTAATCAAGTCAACTAAACCCGAAAAAGATTCAATAGTTATCCAGACAAGGTCTTACAGTAGATTATAGAAAAAAATGCAAGAAAATTTGAATTGACAGAAAAACTACTTGAAAACGGTTGAGGTGTTTTATTTACAATGGGGCAATAATGATATGAAGACATTGAGATACAAAGGCCATTTTAACTTTTTATTTATGAAAAAAATACTCTATTTGCAAGTAATAATTACAAAACTCATTTAATTAAACTTAATGGGTCACATCGAGGCTTGTGTGCATCTAAGGCATTTCTTAAATATATACTGAACATAAATGAAGACTAAAAGGACAAGTTCTCTTCTCTTGCAAAATAATATCCTTTTTACAGTTCTTTCATGATTCGCCATTTGAAGAACCTACCAAGAGATGACGTAAACAAAAAATTTGCCTTATATAAAAAAAAATCAAACAATACACTTGGTCGATATATTAAAAAACCGTATATAAAGGTATTTTTTAATCCTGCGGGGAAGGTGGCAAATAAATAATCGAATACCAATAGCCAACAACATTTACATGAATAATCATACAAAGCACAGACATGTTCATGTTCTACGACTGCTACGATTCACTTCAAAACCCACCAGGTATTTCGACCAATCAGGCGTTTGGACGATGATTAGAACCTTCAACAATAACTCGCTTAGGTGATCGATCCATGAATGAGAAGCCGTCAATATAGCGATTATATCCAAGCTACCTCTCAACAAGACGAGAAAGGTGTTCCCACACCGGCAAGTTACTTTCCGAAACAGCGGTCAGGTCTTATGCAGAGCATTAAGTTGCCGATCCCAACAGCGTAACAACCACGATGTGATTTCATTAAACCTACTCAAAGTTGACATAAATGAACAGTTCGAGACTTCTGTAAGAAATGCCTTGGATGGGACTCACATAAATTAAAAAAATCCAATTTTACATCAAGTGAAGTACAGCATCATGCTCATCCTTCTCTTACAACTAATTTTTATTCCAAAGTGGAATGTATAAAACATAACTTCATTTTACTTCTGAAAAAATGTACAAACAGTTAACATATACACTATAACTACCAATTGCTTTTTGTTATGCCTTAACAAGATACAACCTAAGGAGCATCTCAAGCATCAAAGCAAACAGTCTTACCCATTAAATTTTGTATCAAAACGTGGCATAGCTAAAAACTCTTGGTTATTTATAATATATACAGTCTTTAACTAGTAAAAATATAACATCCACTAATGAACATTTTCTCTATAACCATCAAACGTGAATGAAATAAATGACAGCATCCATAGATACAATTGTGAAAAGAATTTGGTTCAATGAGAAGAAATGAGGAGGCTTCAGCGATGGAACCCTTGATTCTGGACGATTGTGTAAAACCGCGTTCGGGGGAACGACCCAAGGGTTGCATCGACTGAAGGAACACCTTAAAAAAATCAACTAAAATTAGTAGAAAAAAATTTATTGGGATAATGATAAAAACAGTTGAACCTATAAACTTACAGCCTTAAACCTAAATGAGTTTTGCTAGTACCGGTGAAACACAATATTTTGTACATAAGTAAGGTACTTTTTACATGTAACATCAATTACACTTATAACGGCCTTGAAGTAAGGCAAATTGGTGACTATTGTAACAGTCTCTTTGCAGCTTGAAAAGTTATGGATTAATAAGAACAATCCCACTTTAAATGGGTGAGCGTTATTCGATTTTACGTTTCGGTAGCAGAAGCAATCAACACAAATTCAACAATAATACAATAAATGACTTGTCCTTACCCGGACAACAAGTAGGGCCCCGTAGGTTGTTCTCACGTGTATGGGTGTTAATACAAAGCTCTTTTCTCTAGTCCATAATTTTTCACTAGTTTTCCTATTTCCACCAATATCGCATTTGAAATGAATCTTTTGCAGCACTACACTCCAGTTACAAATTATGAGAAAGAAAAAGAACAAATTTCACAAGACATTCATTCAATTGTCCCATCCTTGAGGTGTATGGCATTGTCCACACAGATCCTACCATCCAACTTCATTTCGTGTGCACCACGCTGTTTCAATTAAATCATAATATTCTACTCATTCCAGAGACCGATCCGTAAAGTTGACCGCAGAGTAAAGGTGGGTGAATGATGGATATGGAGAAAAATTAACTATCACCAGTGGCGACGAAATATGTACCACATCTTGCAAACACTTGTCAAGCACGATATCAAGGGTATATGAGGTTCACAACAGGTTTTCAGAACTACTTTACAGATTGAGGAGAACATCAGTCATTGTCGAATCACATGACATCGAAGAAACAACGACTATAAGATGTGGTGCTCCAACGGTAGGCTGTAGACCCACGGCTTCTAAGTAAAACTATAGATAATATTTACACATCACATACTCAGAAGTGATAACCTCGATGTAGAACCATTAGTACAAGATAAAAAGAGCAAAATGGGAGCACATGGCAGGTGTATGCAAGAATGACAAAGGTAAGTACTAATACATTAGCCAAAATCAAAAGGCAACTGAAGAAAACTTACCAATGAACATAAATTTATTCATAAATGACATTAGGTTAACTACAAAAAAGAAAAAACAGGAAATTCAAGATTAATGAATAAAGATTTGAGGAATCACAAATATATTCCATCTGACTGACAGAACGAAACTTCTTAAAAATACATAAAACTTCAATCCATGAAGAAAACTGATGAGAATGCGAATTGAAAATAACCAGTATTGCCCCAAAAATTAAGAATAAGAAAAAAACCCGAGATCACGTCCGCTGGTGTGACACAAGTAGAAGTGTGAAGACCAGGGAAAGTAAAAAAGGAAATAACTAAGAATCTTTTCACGCATTCATAGCATGAATTCAGTGGATAGGCTGATTCGAGCGTTGGATAAGGTAATCAAGTTATAGTAATAAAATCGGGGTAATCAATACCCGTAATATCAAGTAAGCGGAGAACCGGATTTTGTGGTAAATATTCAATTATAGACACCTCCCACCAAGAAACGATTTCCATAATAAATAAAAACCGTGAGGAAAACTGAACATTGGTTTCTGTCAGTCAAAATCTCTTGAGCAGTCTACGAGAAAAATAATTTTGAAATCAAGACGAACTTCATACCTACTTAGTATTGTTCTATCAATCGCCACCAAAGAGATGTTGAGGCAAGAGAAGAGGCGTGGACCTACGGAACCCTTATCCAAAGATTACCATATTACAACAGTCATTATGTATTTATTCCGATTCTGATTAGCTTTGCATAAAATTTACAGCAATTATAGTTTAAAAAAATGAAATGAAAGTAGAAAAACATTTGATTCAACCCGTAGCATTACGTTTCAAATTCCAACACGCTGTCCCAACGAAAAATGTCACTCAACATCATCTTCTTCATCTTCATCATCGTCGAGTTCAGCTTCCTCTTCTTCTTTAGCTCTTTGAGCGGCTGAGGTAAACTTGCCCTTCAATTTGTATTCAGACATCTCCTGTAAGATGAAGAGAGAACGTCGTTAGAATTCCATGAAGTGGGCAATATCTCAATATTAGGTGACATACCGACAGTAAACCTGCAAAACCGTGTATGTCGATTTCCTGAAATTTTACTGGAGACTATCAAACCGTCAAACTCACTCCACAATCGCATATCCTTATTTTTGAGAAAAAAAAAGAAAGAAAAAAAATCGGACATATACGGTTTTGCAGGTATACTATCGATAATGGGGTATTTCGGTGGGTCGGAAATTCAGGTTTTTGACCTCAAATTTGGATTCAGAACCCTTGAAAACCGAAATACTCCAACTTTAAGCCCAATGATACTATAACATGAGGTAGAAAAATTGATTAAAGAGATCACACGTTTGAAAAAAAGGCTGGCCGCCATAAATGCACACACACTACGCCGCGCGCGTGTGTGAGTAGTATTTTGTAGTATCCAAGAGGTCCTCCAAGGGTTTCATCTCTTCTCTGTGCATGGATACTTTTTTCAAAGAGTTTTGGCTAGCTATGTCACACCATTCAAATCTTCAACTTTCCTTAGCTTCTCTGATTTTTTAAAAACATTTTCTCGAGATTTTGATGGAGTGCTTCCCAAAAAAGTGCAATTTTGTGGGTATCAGGTCGAAGGAAGAGACTGAAATGGGTCTTACAGGATGAGAGACGTGTGCGCCTGCTTTTGGGAATCATTAACTCCTCGGAAAACATGACATCAGGCTTTTCTTCCGAAAGTAATAGACTGGATAGTGAATCTCCACACGATACATTTCAGACGCCCAAAGAAGCTCTCTCCATGACTCTTAGTCGTAATTTCAATTATAGTGCTTTTTACTTGCTTCTGAATAATATACTCGTTTTTCAAGTCTCTAAGAATTTCAGAATTAGCCCTAACGTAAACTGCAATTAAGAATGACGGCAACATTTTTGGGTTCATACAGGGTGGAGAGCGAAAGACAGATGGATTTTATAATGGCAAAAAAACAAATAATTGAAAAATTACCAAACTTTTCATGTTTTCTTAATATCTTGATAGAAAACTTTGGACAGAGGATAGAGAATTTGGACAGAGTTTTCGAGAACTCTTCCGAGCATTCCATCAGGTATTTCGCCGATGTTGTTCTTAAGGCCTTCTCAAGTCCTGGGACGATAATTATAAACCTTGGAAAACCGCTGAGGGGAAAATCTGGTGACCGCGCTGGCCAGTTCACATCGTCTCCCAGCGAACCTTCCTCTCAAAATCTCCACCACTCTCCCTGTTGTCGGGGGTTGCCCCGTTCTAGTGAAACCAGACGTCTTCCAGTTCCGTTTCCTCCAATTCAGGCAAGAAAAACTCCTGAATCATCGTTAATCCCACTTGTACCATGGTATCATCAAAGTGTCACCGAAAACATCACAGGATCTCCACAGATATCCCAAAGTGTCACCGGAATGACCAAAAGTAAATAGCAATTTTAAATTTAATGGACAGCAGAATTTTTGGGTCATTGGAAGTCTCCAAATAGAGTTATGACAAATCCTAGGAAATCGATGAAAAAATTTTCAAAATTTTTGTCAACATAATTTTTTATTTATAGGTAAGTAATAACTTACAAAACATGGTTCAAACAATTCAGTTGTGTCCATTAATTTTTAAATTGCAATTTAAAATATAGTTAATCTGGTGACACCTTGAAACAGCTGTGGAATTCCCAAGATGTTTTCGGTGACACCATGGTCCAATTAGGGTTAAATAACGCGCCGGGTTGTTGGAAATGGCTGTCATTTTTATCAAAAAAAAATTTAATTATCCCATTTCTGATATTGCACACCATACAGTTACCCTGACAGAGAGAAGAGGCCTCAGGTGGGGTTCGTCTCTCTCCAATAGCGCGTATTCTGCTTATTGACGCAACCACTGAGATGAAAGAAAACGATAGTCTTTCGACGCAATCCAATGGTTATAGGCAATCTCTAAAGAAGATCTGAGAGCATTTCACCAAAGTATTCAAGGTCTTGCGAGGAAAGCGTGGCCATCCGCAGCCAGAGTTGGTGCCATTGAAGGTGTTGAGGAGTTCCATTTCATGCGGGGAATAAAAGATGTAAATCTGAGAGATAAAGTCATGAGTGCTGGTCCGAAGACAATGGAAGGAGCTCTGGATGCTGCCTTACGGTTGGAGGCTGAACAGCAATTGACACATCCTCAAGTACTGGCGAGGCGGATTGTCAGAGACAAAGAGCCAACTGGAGAGGATGGCGAGTTAGCAATGAATGCACAATACCCTGTGGCTCTCGCAACAGAAAAGGGCCGACCACAAATTGACCGTCCAGTTGGACAATGGCGTCCTCGTTGTTGGCGTTGCAATACCATTGCTCACGTAGCAAGAGATTGCCCCCCCCCCCCCCCCGGTAAAAGTCCATGCTCGTTGTCAGCGTCGGATTAGCTGTTTTACCTAAATCAAGATTTCGACAACTTCAACTACCACATCAGATGATCGGGAAAAATCATATTCAAGACATGTGAAAACCGACCGAGGTGACATGTGACGTGGCAGATAGAAAATTCCGGGCAGTCGTTCAAAATTAATTATAGCAGTCAGTCGATATTCTCAAGTGATAATTTGTATAATATAGGTTTTCCTCAAAAGTTCAATAATTGTTTCGTTCATCATTAAATAGTAGTTAATAGTAGACTTGAGTAGGAGTTTTCACGACATCTGGCACACAACGCAGGGCAAAGAATTAGTAGATTTAGGTCGACAAAACCCTATTCAAGAAGATGAACCTGCTGAGAAGAAAACGAGAAGTGGCCCGGATCGCATTCAACCGACAGGCGGAAGCTCTTGGCTTGCTGCTGGATGCAGAACCACGAGACATCGCAAGGATCAAGATCGGCTGGAACATCCTGGAACCAACTTGGGAAGCTCTGAGGACACAGGACAACGAGGTGCTAGAGCAAATGTACCTTGAGGACATGACTGTCGAGGAAATAGATGGTGAGGTTGTGAGTACAGAAGCCCTCATAAGTAAGTACGAGACTCTCAAATACATAGTAGCCGATATTTTGCAAGTAGAGAAAGAAGAGAAACACTCCGAACGTACGAGCAACAGTAGTAACAAAGCACGGAAACTCAAACTACCGAAGATAGAGCTGAGAAAGTTTTCTGGTGATCTCAAGGATTGGTTACCGTTCTGGAGCCAGTTCAAACGTATTCATGAAGATGGGACTTGCTCTACCAGCTTGTCGAGAGGCGGGAAACGAACCAGGGTCGGATCAGTAGGGGAAAATCTGACCAATTCAAGCGTCCTCTGATGAGCTTGTGGTATACAGGACCACATCCAGCCGATCACTCATTCTGAGAGGGCTCGTAAGTAATGTGCCGAGTGAAGTTATTGTAGACACAGGGGCACCACGAACTATTATGAGCATAGGTATTTTTGAAATACTTTGGTAATTTTTCATTATTTGTGTTTATCCCCATTATGTAATCCATCTTTCTTTCGTGCTCCACCCTGTTGTTTTCATATTATCCTTTCAAAGTTGAAAACGTTTTACTAAACAATTAGAAGTGCTTTGTTTACACAACTTCGACAGTTGAAAGGGTCTAATTTATTGTTATACGTCCAAAAAAAGTGAAGTGTATACGTGGGACGTACAAGCCATCTATCGTGTTAGAGTAGAGGGGTCACCGACGGAAGGTTAAACACCACATTCGGAACACCTGATAGAAACAGAACGTATGGTGGGGGGATCCAAAAATTGGGCCAACGCATAAATACGACTGTGCTGAAGAATGAATTCATCTGTGCAAGAAGAAATACAGGAGAGACACAAAAGAAGTAGGTAAATCATTACCTATTCTGATACCTAGCGACTATGTAATTTTCAGGAATTCACTTTTTCATTGGCGAATCAACTGTATAGAATTTGAACTTCCATCAATAGTTAGGCCATGGATAGATACTCTGTCTGACGTTTTTCATTATATTATTCTAAAACGCTAGACGTGCTCGGAATTTCCAATTACACACAAATTAATTCATTAACACATTAAATAAAAAGAGTCTTACAATATCGTAACGAGCTTTATCTTTATCAGCGAGCTCTTGATATTTGCTTTTGACAGAGGGGTCGGCTTCTGACCACCGCCTTCCGAGTTCCTTCGAGGTGTCACCCGCTGTGTATTCGGGGTTGATCTCCTTCACCTTGCTCCTTTCCACGTTCGAAAATAGGAAGAAAGCGGTACTGGAAAATATTAAAATAATTGACGCATTAAAGATCGCACAAATGAAAAATAATACAGATTTTTGAACCTGTTGAATGAATGCAAGTTGGTATTTTCGAAACAAACGGCTTTTCGGCTCAGGGAGGTTTGTACCTATTCAAGTTTAAAAAACCGTAGTTTTTTAAACGGACCGTGGACTTACGGTTCTACAGTCTCATCATTGAATAATAATTAATTTTAAATGTTCATTTTGTGACAAACGTTCGCATGACATTTGTAAAAATAAACATGATGACGCTTTCTTGAGTGGTGACGTGACGACTGGTCGAGAAGGTCAATATTTTTTCCGTGTCGTAACGTCCAAAAGTGACGGTCGGAAAAATAATATTTTCCAATATTATTGGAAACCTCCTGTTGATCATTATTAGATGATGAAAGAAAAACAAGATTGTAGGCTACAAACAGATTGTAGGGTACACATTTGGATTACTATATTCAAACGCTGCAAATTATTTCACAAAGGTTTATTATTTTTCTGTATAGATCACTCGCTAGCTTTGCCATTGTCAGTATTTTTTTTCTTTTCTCAACTCCCCTCAAAGAAAACAGTCTTTTCTGACTGAAGGGGAACGCCATAAATTAAAAAAAATAAATAAATAAATAAATCATATAATGGTGAGGATGCCCAGGACTCACCCGACGCCAGCCCTAGGGATGAGGGAAGACGAGGAAGGTGGGGGTGGGAGAGAGGGATGAAGAGAAGTGCCTCTATAGAAAGACAACCAGTTCAAATGAGAGCCGAGCAGGACGCGGGTGGTGATACCACGGAGTACACCTACTGAGATCCCCAACTCACACCCCGTGGCACTTTTCCCGCACCACACTCCGCGCCATGACAAGGTTATGGTTATGGTTGGCCTACCAACCATAGGTACTACCTACCTACTTCACAATCAAGTTTATTTGTAAGAAATAAACGCTTCACACTCGATTCGGAGAAGTAGGGAGTTGGGGTTCCTTCATATGGAAATTTGATTACTGGTTGGTAAGGACGCAAAACTGAGAACTAACTCGCATTTTGGTTAGCTAACATTTCAACGGAGATTAGGCCTTTTTGGTGATTCTGATTTATCGTAAGTCCTACCCTCAAGTTCTCGCAGGCAGCGAACAGTTTGTCCTACAGAGCTCCGCGTGGTCTCTAAAAATTCTAAAAATTCAATACTATTTCATATTGGCGAAAAAACCATTCCTGTATTTCGACAGTTTTCGATCCAGGGGACTCTTGAAAATTTCAACCCTTAGAAGAGACTGATATCAACTAAAAGCTTCGGGGCACAACTAGACCCCAAATGGAGCCTACATACCAAATTTCAACTAAATCGGTCCATGGTTGCTAAGAAAAGTGAGTTTTTTTTTTTGGTGAAAAAACAATACCTTCCTTTCGAGAGTTTTCGAGCTACCGCACTTTTGAAAATTTTTGGATTCTTAGATTTTCGGATTCTTACATACTTTGAAACATAAGCCATCAAATTTTGAGATGGGTTAAAAAAAATCTTGCTCGATTCCAATGGTTCATTATTGAAAATAATAAACCAAAATGACAGCAATCCCCCCCCCCCCTCCACTCAAATATTCCAAAAATGATTATGGAAAAAAAACCTTTTCCCATCGAAATAAACCAATCTAAATTTCCAGACCGTGTCGTTAACATTTCCCACTTTTTCACTAAAATCCTATTAAAATTCGAGCACATTTCGAAAAATAGATTGAGACATGGATGGATGGAAAGATTTCCTAAGAAATGGAGTGGGGAGGGAACAAGGCTTTGTTCGAAGGTACGATTGACAATCGGAAGTGGCAGAAGTAATCTTTGAATTAAAGTTAAAGACAGTTCAACTTACAGGGGTCTCTTTGGGGCGTTAGGGTCCTTCATCTTGCGCTTCTTTCCCCTCCTTTTGTCGTTTTCAGAGGGGGTGTAGTCCTTCATCTCCGTCTCATATCGCTGCTTGTCTTTGTCCGCCAACTCGTGGAACCTCTTCTTTTCCTTATCCGACATACTCTGCGAAACAAAATCACAAGGTTAGAGTAGATCTAGGAATAAAACGACTAATTGTTGCAAATATTCCATTTGTAGCATTATAAGGGCTTAACAGCTCCGACGCCCTTTTTGAGGGGAATTCAATCATTGTCTTTTCGAACTTCAAACTTAATTTTCCAAGAAAATAAGAAAAAACTAAACTTTTTAAGCAAAGAACAAATTTTAATACTTTAAAATTATTTTTAATATTCATTAGCAACCGCAATCGTCACCTTGGGGAAATGTTGATTAGCGGTTTTTTCTTTGGAAAACCATCCAAGATTAAGAATGAATCTGTAATGATTTGTGTGAGAATTTGGTCATTAAAGAAGAATTTTCAAACCTACTTTGACTTTATAAGCCCTTCTTAAAGGGGACATTCTGAGAGGAGATGTACCATTTCCTCCAATGAGGGAGTATAACTCATTCGTGATTTAAAATTTTTGTCTCGATTACGAGCGAGGTATTTGTAGAAGGGAGGATAGTTGAAGGGAAACGATTTAGAAGAACATAACTCGTGGATTTTGGGATGTTGGAAAAATTTGAGGCTCACTTCCTCACCTGTACATTTCGAACAGAAGTGATAAATTTTCCCTCCTACTGTCAAACATCGAGGCTCTGAGCATGCCAGATGGACCAATTCCCGGTTTTATCCACATTTCCTTCTCAATAGCCAAATTTTGAGACGAGTTCATTATTGATTAACCTCGAAGAGAAATAAATTTCAAAATATCACTCTTTTCTATACGTCCTTCAGATGAGAAACTCCCCGTCGAAGCAATCGATCGCTGTATGATTGAGGTAGAGTTCATACTGGTAATGAGAGGAATGTACAGGGAACTCTGGGATAGATCAATAATACTAGAGTTGAGATCCGAGGGAAACGGGTTGATAACCATTTTCAAAGAGGGGAGTATGGAGGGAGCGAGGTAATGGCGGGGTTCTTGGACGAGGGTGCAGCCCAGGAGTTGGAGTTGCCAGCGAGTGGGATTACAGCAACCAAGTTCAAGGACAGCGAGGAGCAGACGTGGATTCCCACTGGCCCTCGGATGTGAAGGAAAAAGAAACTACTCCCCCTTCCTCGTCCTGTCCACCAGCCCAACCAACCAACCACCACAACCACCTGCCGCTGCCCGCCGACCCTCATCAGAAATGTACGAGTCGGTGTAGGAACTGGAAACCCGACGATCATACGAACTGGGGGCCATTAGTAACTTCGTGGAGGTTTCAGGTAGGCACTCAACGATGTGAAAATTCTGCTGCTCCGGCAAAAATCAAGCTCCAGTTCCTACTTATGG
This sequence comes from Apolygus lucorum, assembly GCA_009739505.2. Taxonomy (NCBI): domain Eukaryota; kingdom Metazoa; phylum Arthropoda; class Insecta; order Hemiptera; family Miridae; genus Apolygus; species Apolygus lucorum. The sequence continues at coordinate 59,974,711 of CM019167.2, forward strand.
GAACCTTTGCTCCAACACATTTCTATTACTAACAAGAAAGTGTCTTCGCATCGAATCGTCTAAAAACACCTTATGATGTGAAAACGTTGTAAGCCATGAATTCTGTACTTAACGTGACCAACCTCCAAGGTAGATATAGGAGACCTCCTATCCGACAAATGAACAGAGAAATTGCTACAACTTGTTACACATCATTATTTTCACAGAAAATAACACGGCTTTTCTATTGATAGTGCCTACCAACTATATGATCGAGCCTGCAAATCAATTTTATTTGGACAGAAGGTACGTGGTAAAGAGTTGTGGATGTCTTTATAACGACATTTGATTCTTGGTAGCTAACTGAGTGATATGAATCTCTATTCGATAAAAAGAAGTTTTTGAAACTCCGGATGGTCACAGTCGATACTGAAAATGCAATACTATTTCAAATTAACGAAGAAACAATCCCTTCATATTGACAGTTTTCAAGCTAGGGCGTTCTGAAAATGTCAACCCTCGTTTTCACCCAAACGCTTCGGGACAATAAGAACCCAAATTACATCAAAATTGGTCCATGGTAACTAATGAAAGTGCTGCACACAGTGGTTTTTATAAATTAGAGTTTTGGATTCAACGTACAGCAAAGTCTGAGGGGGCTGAATACACCACCCGATTGAAGGTTTTTGGTTTATTATTTTCAATGATGAACCTTTGGAATCGACCAAGAAAAAAAAAATTTTAACACCCCCTCAAAATTTGATGGTTTACGTTTCAAGGTACGTAGAATCCAAAAATCGAATAAAAATTTGGCCGTCCGTCCGCCGTACGCGGCACTTTTGCCACTTAGCATTGACCGATTTTGATGAAATTTGGTATGTAGGCTCCATTAGGGGTCTAGTTGTGCCCCGAAGCTTTTGGTTGATGTAGGTCACTCCTAAGGGTTCAAAAATCAATTTTGAAATTTTGAAAACGCCCTAACTAAAAAAATTTCGATACAAAGGTATTGTTTTTCCTTCAATTTAAGATTCTATAGAATTTTTAGAATTTTTTGAGACCACGTGGAGCTCTGTAGGACAAACCGTTCGCTCCCTACGGAAATTTAAGGATTTATATTGAAATATATATATATAAATCAAAACGAGTGTGAATTGCAAAAGAGGCCTAATCTCCGTTCAAATTAGAGTTGACCGAAATGCAATCGATGGTTGGTGATTTTGATTTTTTTTTTCTTTCTTTTTCTCCTCATATTGGATGGTTGGTGATTTTGTAGACGAGTGATCTATATAAAAATAATAAACCGTTGTGTAATAATTTGCAGCGTTTTTTCTGGTAGAACCATAATTGCTATTAAAACTAACACTTAAGTACATTTTCCTCTTAAATTCTTGAATTTTCTCTTTTTGGAATTTTAGTTAAAACAATAACCACGATATTAACCACCTTAGTAGCAAAATTTTCAACTCAAATACATTTTTTGTCGAAGCGTATCTGCTAGGAGATGCGAAGTGAAGTGAACATTTCTCAAGCTGATCATGAAACAGATGATGTGGAGTAGATACGAAAGAAACGGTTGCAACAGAGAATGTGCGTCGAGTGAAAGTGAATGTACCTATAAGGGAGAGGTCAAGCTTGAACGCCATGATTTTAGATTAATATCTCAATAAACTTGGAGATCATGACAACTTTGGAGAGCCGTTTCTACTCGATTCAACCAAAACCCAATTTAAGAGTCATAGTCGCGGGTTCTCCATTCCCGTTACGTTGCTTATGTTGCTTCAGTAGTCGAAGAATCGAGCGTTCGTTCTTGGGGTGAGGTGATAAGTACCTGTTTCTACTCTTCAGCTTTCCAAATCAATACCACCATGTTCAAGTATGCTGGTGTTCTTTGAAGTCAAGAATGGACATTCTAAGTCCATTTCTAACGCGATGTGACTCACCATGACAAATATAGCTTACAGAATCCTCAAAATGCCACGTATAGAAAATGCCATAACTGTAAAGAATGTGGAAAAGCGTTACTCTTTACACCAAGAGCAGAGCCAGACCGTAACGACTGAGTTTCAAGGAAAATACCTCGTGCATAATGAAATCCTCAGGTATGTAATACAATATATAAAATCAGCAGCAGTAAACTACATTGAACACACGAAAGATTCAGCGTGCTCCACTGGAAGCGACACCCTATCGACTGACAAAACGAGCCACTGGGATGCCAAGCGACGAGCGACTGATCCATCATTTCGATGAGATCGGTCACCTGTTTTTATTTTACGCGACTTCGCTTCCCATTCTCCCTTCCCTGTCCTCGCCGTTTCTACTCATTCGGTCTCGAAATCGTATTGGGTTTCGATGATGGGCAAACAGGTTCAAATACGTCCATCCAATAAGCCCCAGTAGACATTTTTTCGATTTTGAAAGACACAAATTTGGTTGACCCGCTGCACAGCCTAATATATGTAGTACTTTGCCTTTTAGTTGAACCTTTTTTACTGATTTCAACCTTTTTTACTTTCATTCAAGTTTTCATGGGTTAATTTTCTTCAAAAATTCACTCTCCTACATGGAAATGAAGAAATTTTATTTCAAAGCAAAAGTTTTAATGAAAGAAAAGGGTTAATTCAAAGTCATAAAGGTTTCAATAAAGTAAAAAAATTAACTAAAAGGCAATATATATGTACCCACATACCCATGCACTCATTTTGGTTGCTGAGAGAATCGACAAAGCGAAATGAACTTCACTGAGATTTTACAAATATACCTCATCCTTTAGGATTTCGTATTTTTTTTCCCCCACCATTTTCCAGACATAAGGGGGTCTCAGTCGGTCGCCGTTCGTTCCTTGTTCCGGGTTAGTATTTCAAGAAATCAAAGGAGCAAAAACATAAAAAGTTGTACCTGAATTTGAAATTTCAAAGGATTTTAGAAATTCATTAGTGCGCGGACCTAGGGAATTGAAAAACTGAAATATTGCGGATGGAATCGCCAAAATCGAACAATAATTGCCAAAGAAATATGGGAAAAACATGGGAAAACCAGTTTATTCAGAAGTTTTTCCATTTTTCTTTGGCAATTATTGTTCGATTTTGAAGATTCCAGCGGCAATATTTCAGTTTTTCAATTCCCTAGGGCCGTGCACTAATAATTTCTAAAATCCTTTAAAATTTCAAATTTTGATACTCCTTTTCATGTTTTTGCGCCTAATTTTCGTGAAATACTAAGAAAGAACGGCGACCGACTGAGACGCCCTTAGCGACTACAAGCATTTTTCCTTCAAAAAGATAGATTCCAAATTGGGCTCAAATGTCACAAAATTGAAAAAGGTCCAAGTACCAAGATGTATTGAAGGCAATGTCAAGTACTTAACAAGAGCATTAAAAAAGTCTATCGTTCATAGGAAAAAATATAACGCGTCGCTTGTTTCCAGGGAGACTAGGAGCGAAATGAGCGATTCTGGCCAGACTGGCTCAACCGTTTCTACATCTAAAGAATAGGCAATAGATGGACGGGAAAAAACGCTATAATGATTAGAATCTTTCAACTCTATTTTTTCAAATAGTTTGGGAAACATGTGTTCGGTAAAAATTTCCTGTTAACTTCCAATAAATAACAAGACAAGTATTTGAGAGGTATGTTACAAAAAACGCACCTTATCACCTGAACTTCATTAAAATCAATAGGCATTGTATCAGTGTGAACATATTGTTTTTCAAAATGGCTGAATGGAGGGCCGAAATCGAGATGATCTTGTACTGGTCGATCCTCAACAATTTTCAACAAATTCTACAGATCGCAAAAGTATATATTCCGAGAACATGTGTAGTTACTTTTCGATCTCTCTTTCACACCCATAAAATATTTTCCAAATCGAGCATTCGAAGAGACGAGTTCAAATTGTAAAATAGATTGATGACTCTCAAGATAGGAATGTTTCACTGAAAGTTGAAAGACGTGAAGGCCGCGGGTCTCAAGTTAGAACGGACATTTGAAAACATTTGCTTGGTAGCACACAGATAGTAATTCCCTTTTTACTGCAACGTTTACTCGTTAAAATTGTCCATTTTGGACACTCGTGGTCTCCTACATTCCTAAAACTAATAGCAGTGGACTAAGATTTACTGAAAGTAAAAGGAAAAATGTACGTCCACGATTCTTGTTCTGAGCTAACTAGATGTCTAACCAAGACAATGTTCATCATAACGGTGTGACTTGATCAATGTCTTCAATATCACGTGAGGCTGTACATGGTATGGAGATGGCTGTGATTCAAAACTTTCAAAATAGAAGAAGTTCATTATTGGCTGCCTATCAATCACTCAGTGATCGATTTCGAGCAAAGCTATTACTAACCTGTTCGCTAATGCTATCATTTTTCAGGGATTGAACAGGATTTTCTACAAATTATCGTCATCCCATCAATGAAAGCCATAAAAAAGCCACTAAATTTGTTCACAAGACCAAAAACTTCCTCTTAAATTTGGAGGGAAGTGAGTTTGGAAAAACGGTAGTTATTGCGCGAGCGGAACATATTCGATTGACGAGGGTTTTCCAACAAGAAGGTAATCAACTTTTTTTTTTTTAATCGAAAAATACTTGCATTGACATAAAATTTACAGAATATTAAACAGAAAACATATTTTAAAGAAAATTATCCGAAGTATGTGCCGGTGGAAAACGATTCGCAGACGATCAAGAGGTCCCGGAAGCCGTTCAGAAGTGGTTTGAAGAGGTGGCGGCAGAGCTCTATGACACTGGCATAAAATAGCTGGTGTCTCGAACTCAACGGAGACTACGAAACAGTAGTCTCAGTATTCAGTGAATTTAATTTTTCGATTTTGTAAAAATATTGTGAATTCAATTTCCGGATGACCCATGTGTTGTCTCAATAAAGGCAGAGCACTGGTGTCCAACAAGTATCCAGGACTTATACAAATTAGTGTGAATTACGTAATGTGAACAGGCTTGGAAGTCGAAATTTGGGGTGATTGCGGCGGCAAGTGAAATATAGAGGGTTCGTGCAGACTGCTGACGCAGGAGTGACCTCAGTAATGAATCGGACGACCTGCTCACGAATCACTCGAAATTACAGGTCCAGAGTTGCTACGACGTAGGTAAACGGAGATATACAGGATTCAGGACTCGCAATAAGCAGCAAGCGTACGTTTTTGTTTAATAAACAATGTCGTAGTCAGATATAGAAATTGCGACAAATTAATGACACAACTAATACATCATTTCCAGTATAGAAGAACCTTCGTTGAATTTCTTAATAAAATTCCCAAACTAGTACGTGTTGTTTCTTTGATTTTCAGCCACTTCATCACACGGAGGGTTAAAATACGGGCTCCAAAACTGGGATTTGGAAATATCAACGAAACACGATCCTGAAAATAACTCCAGGAGATGAAGATCAGATATATACGTATTTACTAATGGAAACTGCTGATTTAATGAACTGGTTCTCTCGAGATCATCGATGTTGTAGCCAGTCGGCTCGGAAGTTTGTATGGATTGGTGGTCGCTCGAGAGCGGGATCGCAAGCCCTAATCATTTTTCGGGTTGGGACGTAGGTGAACCCCGCTCCACTCAAGGGAGTAAGGCATTAAGAAGCCATGGGCAGAACCAATTCTTGTCTTCCCTTTGAAAGGCAGCTGATGACGTCCGCGACTCTAGGAGTGGCAGACGGGTGAAAATTCAACCTGAAATGGTTGTTTTCTTTCACATTACATACCTACGTTTGAGAGTTGATATGGCTTCAACAGGTTTAATCAAGGACGTTTTGTGAAGAACACATCGACTCAAATGCAATACACTTCCTGATATTTCATCAAATTACAGCAATTGGTTATGCTGTATCAAACTTTCAATGAAGACCTATTGCAATGGCCAGTATTCTAAATGGGCAGAGTTTTTCCTCTCAAGAGTAAGTATTCTGCATCACATCTCACTAGCTCAATATTATACAACATTATTAGGTCGTGGGCACAATAGTTTACCAGTCTTTTCAGACACTAGGTACAGTTTGAAAAAATTACAAATTGGTGCCAAATCAATAAAATGAGAAGAAGTGATGAATTCGTAGACCAGAATTTTTGGGACATTTTTAGAGAAAGAATTGTGTAATTTAAAGGGAAAACGGGTCGTACCAACCCACAAAACCAAGGAGCTCTGGTCTGTTGAATTATTCGATTATATGGTTATTTATTTATTTACCTCCATTCATTTTCGTTATTATATTAGCCCCTGATACACCACAACCCTCAAATTTCCAATAAATATTCCAATAAATCAACGATGTGAGGGGGAATTGACTGACGTATGAAGGGATTCCTTAGTTAAGAGAACTTCTGATGAGCAAAATCTACTCGTGATAATTAAAACGTGAGTGGAAGAGGATTCCTGTAATTTACTATTATTATCAATTTGGAGTTCATCAAGTTGAAGTTGAGCTTGGAATTCGGAAACTTCATTACTTCCAAAATCAAAATTTTCACTCGCAAAATATTCTTCAAAGAATTAGTTTGGTTTCATGGGTTAATTTGAAGAATTGCCTGTGAATTATCGTGACCAGATCTACAGTTGCCACATCGCTTGCGGGAACTTCAAATCTTCACCAATTCAAATACCGTTTTTGTAAAGCTTGGGTTTCATACCACGAAAGATTCTCCAGACGAATCTTGAATGAAGTTACGAAGCGTATTGTACTACTTGACACCTCACACATGTAGTTGCGCCCAACGTATTGAGCCGTATTTCGTCTCAAGATTGAGACCAAATGTTTCTACCAACAACCAATACTGTCATCACCCGAATTTCATCGAAATATCAATCTGGTTCAAACTAGAAGATTGGAAAAAGGCTGAAAATCCAGGAGGGGGGGGGGGGGGTGGAAAAAACTTCGAACAAAAATTATAATTGAAACAAATTCAAAACCCTAAAAAATGCCCTCTGCAACCAATATTTGCTAATTCAAAGCATGCAAAAAATTTAAATTTGAGATTCGACCACAATTGTTACTTTTTGAACATACGTTTCTGCATTTCTCTTCCAATCACAAGTTCCTGCTTTATTTTTGTGTTGCTCAACCTGATTTCTTCTTCATCTTGTAGAACAAACGAAAAAAACGTGCATAACTCGAATTCGATCTCCATGGCAGCCTTGCAGGCCATTTTCTCAGCATGGCCTGAAATTTCAGGTTCCTGAGAATTATTAAGGTCGTATTTGGGAAGAGTATTTACCAATATGATGGCTAATATCGTGGATTTCATCACGAAATTATTGTGGTTTGTCGATTTTCATGAAGAAGTTCCTAGGTTTGGGTTGGATTTTATGAGGTTGAGCGTCTCCTAAAGAATTATTTACTCGTTTAGCTAACCGATATTGTTGAAATTTGAGTATTCATGGCAATGCTTCAAAGCTATACACAACTATGAGTGCCACATCCCCCCAGTCAGATTCCAATTGCCCACTGGTTGTTTCCTCAATTAACCATGAATGGGGAGATTATAGGCAACACATCAACGGTAGCATTTCCTCCAGAAAATTGTGACCGGAGGAAATCGTGACACCGCCGTTGGAACAGATAGTGGCGTCATGGAGACCGTGGGAGGCTGAGCAGATCCAAGGATCTCATTCGCTCCTTGTCTTTCTCACAATCACGCCATCTTGTTTCCAGCTGACGTGGGGAGGCTCATCTGATCCAGCCATCATCCGAACACCGAGAAGGTAGTGTTTCACCGACAAGCGGTTTTTCCACCGCAGAGGAACGCTGACAGACTGTTTCGGTAATCTCCGACGAGGTCGATGTGGAGCGCAGGTACATATTTCGTATATTGACTATTTGGACTACTCGCTCCATGATTGTAGCTTACTACAAGATCACCTTCTCAATTTTAACAATCCCAGGAAGCTACCACAATGCCTCCAGGACATGGATACAAGACCAAACGTTTTCAAATGAACATCATATCGACCGAACCCACTAAATCATACTTGAAAATGAATACATCTGCTATTAAAAACAATGAAGAAATTCCAACTAAAACCTTTTTCCTTGTTTGAGGACCAATAAGACGACAAATATTACTCCCCCCACTATTTTTATAATCAAAGTTATTCGCATCAGTCAGTTGCATGCGGTTTGCGTAATCCTTTATATATTGAATTATCTGAGCATCAGCTACTGACATTCAAACTGTAAAATTTGAAATTTATGATGCTCTTAGAGTAACAAAAACAAGAAATTTGCTGCAGACCGTATTAAAATCTGACCAAAAATTGGCTGAGGAATAATTTCCCCTTGATAAAATAAAAATGAATAAAAAAAAAAGTAAAATATCCCCATAGTTGTGTGTTAACACAGTTCAAAGTTATTTCGTGGGCAGTTGGAGGTTTTGTGGGTTTTCAACAATATTGAAAGAACCTCTAAAGGTATCATAGAAAGTCTGGATGTCCTCATGGAACAGATGTGCTGTGGAGATCAGATAGCATCTCAAGAGAAGAATGTGGTCGTTATGCACCACTTCCGTCTAGGACTGAATGATTTCGATCACAAAATGTAACTACCTAGTTAATCCAATTTGATTTCTACATTGTACATACACCATCTGTACTTAGTTATTTGATTGTAAACGCGGAGTTTTAGAAGACTCTCCAATAAAACGGTCGAATAAAATAATGAGTTGATGGATTCTCGTCTGCATGTCTCATGCTTTTCTTATTTCTCCATCTTCATTATTCATTGAGTTATTGCACAAGCAAACGTTGCTTGCACAGAAGACGTAATTAATTTACCATTTAGTCAGTCACCTCTATTGCACGTCAATGTAAAGCATAGTTCCCACGGCCTATGATTTGACGAGCCTAGTCCGAAGTTAGTCAAGTAGGAACGCAAAAGCTCGTTGAGGCTCAGGGAAGCTCAGCGTGGCCATTTTCCCGCGAATTGGCGGTAAATCCATCCGACTTCAAATGCTTGTTGCTCCACGAATGGCAAGCCAGTTAGGTTCCAGCACTTTTTCTGACGAGCTGTTGTCATCTGTATTTATAATAGCCTTGTATTTTTTAAACCCTGGTTTCTTGTTTCCTTGTTTCGTTAAACTTAAAGCGTTTCTTCTTTCAAAAAAGTGTGGCGAAAAAGGAGTGTTCTGAATATTTTCTGGGTACAGTGTGGAGTACGGATTTTTAAGATCTGTGCGAGTGAGAGCCTTGTATCTGGAACCCTCGAAAAACTGACGACAAAGACAGACACAAAGTGCATGATGCTTAGAAGCGAGTATTCCATGTTCTACGAGTATTAATGAGCTGAAGAGGTTGACATCTCAAGTCATTCAACATGCTTGCGGGCGCTTGCGATTCGACAAACCACCAACCATTTCACTTCATGGGAACTGTTTGCGCACGACATTAGACAAGACACCAAACAAGTCTGTGTGCACCTCGCCAAATCACCACCGTGGGAACCAAGTTTCCAATACTTGGGATAATAGGACTTTTGACTGCATATCGAGCGCTCCAAGTTCGATGTCTCTCCATTCATGAATAGCTCAGTCCAAATGAACCAGCAATTACTATGCATTCACACTTCTGAGTTGTGGGATGAAAAATATCTGAGGCCATTAACAAAGTTCTTATATAAGCTTGGAACAATAGAAACCAATACAAATTATCTGCTTCTTGAATTAATGAATCTGTAGGGGCTCCAATGAAGGAGTGTTCTCCTAACCACCCAGTCCATTAATCAATCAGGAGAGGTGTAAAACTAGTTGTATTGATGAGACGATGTGTTGGCAGGAGCGATCGAGTTGAATCCTATTGAGACGCGAAATGCCACTTTGAATACTTCATGAATAATCATGACTTTCGGGCAATAGTTGAAATGATCCACCTCAATCGCGTAGCGTCTGAACCGTTGACATTTATTATGGCGTCGAAACATCATTGAATTATTCTCCTAGTCGAGGCCATTTTGGTTTTGACTCGGTGGCGTTTACAAAATATGTAGGTACTTGATTATTTACTAGTAGACTCTAACTTTCCAGATCTATGAGGCCAGGAAATAATGAAAAGCGTTAAAACAGCGTAAAAATGGTTTGTGGAGGGATGCAGTTCACACCTGTCCATTCGCGGTGAGGAGGAACTCACATATTTTGACTGGGAAATGATGGCCATCGCAGTCTTTCACAATTTATTGGTTCTGACTGTCACCAATATTGTATTCCTTGTGAAAACCATCAAGATGACAATCAATTTAAACAAGAATGACAGGTAGCAATGAATCGTCGTACAACAAATAATATCTTCAGATTGTCTTGTTACTTTTGAGGAGTCACGTGAATGGCGAAGACCTGATTTGTAATTTTAACCTCATCTGTAAGAAAGTCACTAACACCTTGCAGTTTGGAAAGGTCGTCCAGGGAGTCCGAAATAAATAAAATAAATCAGCATAACTCTCTCCCTCTCTACCAGAAAAATCCTGCACTCTGATTAGCTAAGCACCAGCAACCAATCAGAAAACAGTAAATCGTGACATTCACGTCTCGGTTCAGATTTTGGGAGACTTATAAGACAAATCCATAGCAACGTAAAACCCTAGCTTCAACCATTGAATTCTTTCTCGCTGTACCTGGCAAGGAGTCCTACGCCAAGGGTTGGTGAAAAAAATCTTCTCTCGAGGACGACTGTAATTTGGATTTCAGAGTGGATACCAGTAGGGACTAATACATATGTTAATAGATGAATTGTCTGCATGAATTTATGGAAAAACTATTGTCGGAGCTACAGGAAGGGGAAACAGCTGCCACTAAAGCTCAATAAGTTGCAAAGCGAATTCTGAAAATTTCATTATTTTTCTTTACCTTCGAGAAACCCGTTTTACAACTTGTTTGTTATCTTGCACCTAAACTCTTACAATACTGTTGCTGATTAGGTGTAGTTTGGGCATTCGAAGAGTTGAAAACAGGAAAAAAATTACTCTTAGAGGAGAAGAATCCACGTCGGTTCGTCTGCCTAAGGTTGCAGTTTAGATCTCATTAGCCGAACTCAAATCAATTCTACAATACGAAGCATCTAGATCGAGTATTGAAAAATGATTCACACCAGAAAGCCCGACTGAAGTTTATATTGGATGCATGAGCTGTCAGATCACCGTTGTTCCCCCAGGAGTCTCAAAGGAGCCAAAACAGACGCGAGTGAGTTGCATTAGTTATAAAGCGTCTACGACCTCAGCCGGGGGACAATGATGATACAAAGGACGGCTTAACAGAGAGGACGCAATAAGGCAGTAGGATCCTCGTCTGACCTTCAAAAGAGAGTGATGAAAGGACGGCTGTCGACAGAAAACAGCTGAGAAAAATCGATACGAACCATACCATTTTCACCTCCATTATGGCGCCAAGGTGTGACCCAAATTCCTCGTACAAATGCAATAGCGATCACGTGGAATAGGAGAGACTACTACTATAAGGTTAAATTAGCGAGAACTGACGGTGGGTCAGAACTGCGAGGAATATGATAATATAATAGTACCTACATTTACCAAGTAGGTGCAAATATACTTTCTGAGTAAATGCGGAAAAGGTTTAGGAGGGCATCATTCACGAAAAACAGTGCCCTGCAACGCTCAGGACGTTAGAATTACATAATGTAACAGATTTCCCTATATATCGAGTTAAATAAATGAAGCCGTAATTTAGTACAAATAAATTGATAATTATTCAATGCACAATCTACGAAGATCTTACTACCAACGATTCATGATTTTGACGTATTTCTCAATGTTGAATAACTTAGTGATGATAGTCAATATCCGATCATCCAATCAAAATAAACCTAAACATTGTAGAAGTTGCACAAAAATGTCAAAACATTATTTTTTTTTTTAAATACAATTTGAAAATATTTATTCCACGTGATTCATCGTGAACATCAAGAGGGGATGGTAGGGGGATATCCTGTATAATTTGTGTGTGTGTATCTGTTTCTAAATCATATATGACTCGATATGACTAACGAGACCCGAGTCGTAACATGACGATACGAAAATACCTCAGAAACCCCACTGGTTGTGCTAAACACACCTTGTATGTAATTACTCGGTAATAAGAGAGTTTACCATGAAATGTTTACCACAAAAGCCATAATTAATTGTCACGAACTCTCGAATAGATTTGACGACGGACATTACTCGTATGACAGCGTAATATTACTAGTAAAATTCAATTTTCGGGAAGGTTCAGAATCAACATGACTATCGATACTCGAAATATTTTGAATGAAAAAGTCAAATCGATTTGGAACAAGCAGTAGGTATAGGAAACCACTGTCGATTAGTCACAAGATCTACTTCATTAGCAATCATGAGAGAAGCGAATTCATTACGTGATTTTAAAAAAGTTAACGACTCTGATATACCTGGTAGTGCTAGGTGTGGACCAAGCGTCCTGCTGATCGAACCAGATCGATTTGGACTGTTCTTCCACACGTGCAAAGTAATCAGTGAAAACTTGTTGCCCAAGCACATCTTTGGTACATTCGGGACTCAAAACTGCATATCAGGGACTTGAGATTGTTTTCCCTTGGTGAACACTGATCTACTGTAAGGAATTTATTGAACATAATGAACATGATTGATATCATGGAAACAAAACTTTTTATGTTTTCTCCTGAACCTTCCGCGTTAGAAGCAGATAATTGCAACCACCTAATTTGTACGCTTTTCACATCAAATTCGGATTTCATGCCCTGAGTTTATTGTTGAAGATCTTTGTTTATTTTTTTTAGGTGAATTATAATTTTCAAGAAAACTATTTCAAGTTTTGAGCACATGTACAAAATGCGACTGAGCAACTGACGAAAGTAAAATCCTATACAAAGCTGTTGTTTTGTGGAGTTGGGAACGGACTGTGTACGTGCAAATCTATATGCTTCATTATTTTTGTTTTTGCATGGGAAATTACCGTTGTAAAGAGAGTTGTTGTGTACGATGGTCCCGAATAAGTTGAGCAGAAGCAAGAAACATTTCATGGCGCTACAATCCATAGGTACGTAGGTAGTCAGGTCTCCGTGGATTGATCTTTTCTTAATATTCCGAAATCGTCATAACTAGTCTTTTAAAAAAACCGAGGCTACGAACCCCGAGTGAATAGAGGAAATTCGAAGAAAAATATAGGGATAAATAGAAGTGGGGTGGCTGGGGGATAGGGTGCTGGCAGGATCAATAGTCGGGAGCCACTCTTCACATCTCCCTCCCAGAACGAAACCAATCCTCGTCGAATCGTTGAATTTCCCCAGCTGTAGCAGGGCGGCCACTCTCCAATCCCCGACTTCTGCAATCTAGTTTATACTTCCTTCGAATTATTAGGTAGTGTCGTTATCCTGTCTAAACAAACATCGAGCGGCGGAGGAGCGATAAATCAGCACTTTTCTGCAACGTTTCCTGTAAATTCAAACAACGTGTCACTCGAGGAATGACTTCTATTGAGCCTCACTTGAGTGACGAACCCCTACAAGTTGAAAACTCCAAGTCGAAAAGGGGAGAATTAAAAAAATATATTCCTCAAGTTTGGTGAAATGGGAATCATGGAAAGAAACGAAGACGAGGAATGATTGAGACAATAGAGCCAATCGCCTCCGAATTTCATGCTTCCAATAAATGAAAGTAGACTAACGATTAGAAATAAAATAGTTCCAAAACAACAAGCAACTTGTTACAAAACGACGTCTTTTTACAGAATTTACAAATTTAGCGGTCACTATGTGTGGAGGTGAGCTTGAAAAAACATCACGTTGTATGACCATAGTTGTTTTTAAATACTAGAAACGGAATAAGTAGCACCTACGTCACAAAATAATCATGAAAATTGAATAAGAGGTGTCGATAGCAAATACATGAGTGCATTCCCATTAAAATCGAGAACTAAGTAACTCCTCATGGCGAAAGTAATATACCGAAGGCTTACAAATCTATCCGTACTTGGCAGAACAGTAAACTCGAAAAGGAGAACAGAATCGCCATACGTCGTTCAATCAGCCTGGTTAATCAGTTTGGTATACCAAAAGATAAACTTTTCAACAATTTCTTGAGAATTGGGACAGAGTTAATACTCAAATGTATTTACGATGTATTGTATGATAGGAAAGTAGAAAAGATTACTTCCTTTGCTCATGAGAAATAGTTGCTCAGAAGAAAAAAGATGGTGACGGTATGTGAGTGGGAGAAGAATTCACATTATCGATTTTACACTATCAACGAGTACGGGTAATAAATCTTTAAGCATCAAGAGTGAGCAACAGAGTCTAATAGATGAATTGAGTGCAGCGGTGAAGCTCCTTGAAATATTTTAGAGACCCTGCGACACGAATAAGCGAGTAGCGAGAGGCGGTGTTTGCAGTGAGATAACAGAACGATAGCAAGAGAGGCGTGTAGCTGAAGGAGTCGCCATGATGAGATGCATTCGACAGGCTCCACTAAAACTTTTATAAGTTGTGTTTATCGATTCACTGTACATATGAACCGTCAAGTATCGGGAAAAGATGGTTCAACTATTACTTGTCTACTTATTTACACGAGAATTGATGTGATATGGTTCTAAAAGAGATTTTTTGGTGGAAAAATTCAAACAAAAGCAGATAGTACCATTACAGTTCAAGCAGCAACTGGCATGCGATCAAGTTACTCAAAAGCGCAAATATAAATTTAGGAAACTTTGGGCGAATGTTATTCAACTCGTGATCCATAATGGAAAGGGCAAGAAATGGAGGTGAAAAGCAGATATGAAGACATTCACAATCATACTGCTCGCCACGACATACCAGACTTCCCAAATAAATATTAATATTCCTAAGGTAAAAGTACTAGGTAAATTTGTAGAACGTTTCTCTCAGTTAAATTCCAAGTGGTTTGTAGTGGTTTCATAACATTCAAGAGCTGTTTCAGCTCCTTGATGGAAATTTAAAAATTGAGTTCGAAATACCAAGTACATCACTTAACTTCGGAGATTTTATTCATATTTCATAGCGACATGAAAAAGGACTTCTGAGTCTATCACAGTGCCATCTTTTATCTTTGAAACTCATCACAATGGTAAGAAGTAGGTAGGCAATACTACTTCGGTCGTAAATGTAATATTCAAGCTCAGTCTCCGAACTGATAATGGCACGGTTGAGTGACAAATAGAAAACCTTCAAAATCTTACAGAGGAGTCTTCATTCCTCATGTAGCATATTCAGGGAGCTAGCTGGATTAAACTAACTGGTACTGAGGGCGGTAATGAATAGAGCATTTCATTTCAGATATGTAATCTTCGAACTTCAATCAAATTCTATTCCAGAAGTATCGTCGTCTTGAGACAGGACGACCTTCTACTGAACGTTTCCAAAAACAGAAATTCAAGAGGAAATTAGTCAGCCCTGGGAAGGTATGGGATTTCAATTTTTTTAAACCAGGGATGTTCAAGAACCCCTTCGAGAAGGCTGGTAACGTTTGAAAGCTAGGTTCACGACCTCCCCCCTCATAATATCTCCTGACCATCGCTCTGAGGAGAACGATACAATTCCACGAGCTGGTAGTAGAGGCTGTCGACCTTGCCATGGCGAGCTGGAGAGGTTCTCCCTCTTCTTACCCTGCCGAAGCAAACGAAGGCCCGTGGGCGACGTTCCGCTGTTTTTCCGTTGCGACAGACCGACCAACGTTGAGAAACAGTCCGTTTCAACAGGCAGACAGTCATAGGAACTGGAGACAAAGGCTGTGCCAAAATGAAAACTAACCGTTCAACTCATGGCTCATGTCTGGTGCAGCTGAGTTCCAAGAAAATAACAACTAGGATGGCCTGATCACACCAAAGACCGGGGGGGGGGGGGGGGTTATTGGTTAGCTTCATGATTGGAAGCAGCAGACCTCAAGTTTGGAACTACCGAGGTTTTCAGTTCTTCATCTCCCTCAAGAAGCACCCACTTGAAAATTCGAATGAAGAATTTTTTCATCAAATTTCACGTCAACTCAAAATTTGTTGAATTACGGACCATTAAGTATGTTCTAATTGGTTAAAAACCAAGTTAGAGCGCACAAAATTGAGAGGAATACAACAATAGAGGATGATCGGATGGAATATTTTCGTTCTTACATGTCGAGAGGGCTGAACAGAGAAAAGCCGAAACTGCACTCCAATGAATACAGTTACATAATGTAATAAATCGATCGTACAAGCAAAAGTAAATCGTCTTTGTCCAGCTTGGTTAATACCGAGATGATTATTTGTTATTGTTTCGTTTGGAGGTCGGTGGACGGTTGTGTGATGTAACTAGACGTGTATCGTTGTTCTCCGTAATAATGAATGAAGTGCAACAAGCTCCTTCAATATTCGAAGATCCTCCAGGAACAACAAGCCGACACCAAGATTGTCGTTTTTGAGTTAACGCTCGTTTCGAACTCGTATGTACTCGCCTGATCCAGTAGGCAGGTGGTACTATAGTAGTAGTACCTACTGGAGTTTCAGTTTCTGCGTCACGGGGGGGGGGGGGGGGGGGACATTCGAATCGAGTGTTAACTCGAAAACGACAATTTCGGAGTTGGCTCGTTGTTGCTCAAGGGTCTTCATTCTTGTTCCGTCATAAAAATGATCTCTATTTTCTTCAGTTTGCTACATTTGACGTACTGAGATTTTGGACAATGAAGCATGTGAGTACCTGCTACTGTTTATTTCAACTACTGCAGATTTCTTTAAATATCTTTAAAATATCATCTGGGGTTGACCAGGTCAAATCGTTACTGCTCAACTTTTACCACATACGGATAAGAAGAATAAGGCTTTTGACACGAATCGGCGAACATTAAATTATCGAGAAAATGTATAGTAAATTTCGACGTCGATTCTCCAACACGTGTAAACCAGAATATGACTGCCTGAGTGATGGCAGGTGCTTCGCATAAAAACATACCCCGGCGGCAGCGAAAATGCATTACGATATTTTTTGTTCGGGTTTGTGGTTCTTTTTAGATGAAACGAGAAAGTGAAAATCGTCTACCGCGGTAGAAGCGTGGGAAAGGCTAATCTGCTTACGAGTGGGAAACCCAACTGCCCGCCGCTTCTGCGAGTAGATTAAATTATTGAAGTTCCCGGTATTTTGTTTACCTCTCAACGTGATATCTGACCCCTGAACGACGAATTTTGTACAATGTCGTACGAACGGACAACGGTCAAGGAAATCAGCAAGCAGTTTTTTGATGAAACCGACTTGGCCATTGGATGGATCAGTTGAATTGAATCACCTGATCGATATTTTTTCCATTGAATGAACCCGAGTAAATAACAATTATTACCTCAGATAAAAACGCTGCAAATCATTGCTCAAAGGTTTATTATTTTCTGTATAGATCATCCTTCTGTATAGATCACTGGTTCTCCATCAATAGCACCTACCCTTGACCTTCCCTCTCAAATTTCAGCTCCTGCGTTCAATAGGATTGAAAATGGCTTCGGAGCTCACTCAGCTGATCAGTGATCAGAAGAGTGAAGAAGATCTCCTCGAATGCTGGAGACGCCTGGAAGAGCACTTCCATTCAATAGGATTGAAAATGGCTTTCGAGCTCACTCAGCTGATCAGTGATGTGAGGAGTGAAGAAGATCTCCTCGAATGCTGGAGACGCCTGGAAGAGCACCTCCATTCAATAGGATTGAAAATGGCTTTGGAGCTCACTCAGCTGATCAGTGATGTGAGGAGTGAAGAAGATATCCTCGAATGCTGGAGACGCCTGGAAGAGCACTTCCATTCAATAGGATTGAAAATGGCTTTCGAGCTCACTCAGCTGATCAGTGATGTGAGGAGTGAAGAAGATCTCCTCGAATGCTGGAGACGCCTGGAAGAGCACCTCCATTCAATAGGATTGAAAATGGCTTTGGAGCTCACTCAGCTGATCAGTGATGTGAGGAGTGAAGAAGATATCCTCGAATGCTGGAGACGCCTGGAAGAGCACTTCCATTCAATAGCATTGAAAATGGCTTCGGAGCTCACTCAGCTGATCAGTGATCTGATCAGTGAGCAATGATTTGCAGCATTTTTTACCTACAAACATTGTTTTACCTACCAATTTTTTTTTACCTACCACACCTACCTATTGGTAGAAACTACCTACCACACTATAATGGCTTCACACCTTCACAATCAAGTTTATTAGAAAGAACTAAACGCTTCACACTCGATTCGAAAAATAGAAAGCTTGATATGGAAATTTGATTACTGGTTACGCATAAGGCAAAACTGTATACAAATCGAAGAAATGTACAGCGATCGCATTTTAGTCAGATAAAATTTGAATGGCGATTAGACCTCTTTTGCGATTCACACTCATGATTCTGTTTTATCGAAGGAATACCTTCAAATACTCGTAGGGACCGAACGGTTTGTCCGACAGAGCTCCGGGTGGTCTCAAAATTTTTTAAAAATTCTGTACTATTTAAAATTGGTGAAAAAACGATACCTTTATTTCGAGAGTTTTCGAGCTAGGGCACTCTTGAAAATTTCAACCCTTAATTTTCACCCCTTAGAAGTGACCTACATCAACCAAAAGCTTCGCGGCACAACTAGACCCCAAATGGAGCCCATATACCAAATTTGAACCAAATCGGTCCAGTGTTGCTAAGAAAAGTGCCGCGTACGGCGTACGGCGGACGGCGTACGGCGTACGGCG
Organism: Apolygus lucorum; assembly: GCA_009739505.2. NCBI lineage: Eukaryota > Metazoa > Arthropoda > Insecta > Hemiptera > Miridae > Apolygus > Apolygus lucorum. The sequence goes on from CM019167.2 coordinate 59,993,372, forward strand.
GACGGACGGAAATTTTTTTATTCGATTTTCGGATTCTACGTACCTTGAAACGTAAAACATCAAATTTTGAGGGGGGGTTAAAATTTTTTTTTTCTTGCTCGATTCCAAAGGCTTATTATTGAAAATAATAAACCAAAATGGACCACACAAATCACCTGTTCGGATGGAACCTTTCCAATATTGGCCAAAGGGCTATTGGCATTGCTCGAAACCAGCATGTTTTAAGGGGGCCTTATCGTTAACGACCTATCAAGAGAGTTAAACGAAATGATATCATCAATGCTCACGAAATGTAGGCAGAGAAGTTGAAAAAAATACACGAATGGAATAAGTTGGAACGTAGGTAATGAAAAATACCAACGAGAAACCAGAAACGTGTAGTAAACGTATGTAAATGGCTGCTGAAGGGTGCTAACAATTACAGGCCAAGCAGGCAAATGGGATCATGGATAAAACATCAGCTAGCCAAGTCTTCTGTACTCTTCCCCATCAGTGGGGACCATTTCTGTGGCAAATCAGACAACTGCTCGAGGAGGATCGCTCCTAATTTAAAGAAGATAGTAATGATCTATACTAACAATAAATCCGTCCGTCTATAACCGACTACAGCCGATCGTCACAACTGATAAAAGTATGTTTGCCGGAAAGGAATACGCTATATTACAACATAGTGCGCAACTTTTAACTTTTTTGTCGGCTTGAACTACATTTTTGCATTACCTGATAGAGGATCCCGATCTCAGAATTGACTTTTACCCGTGCGTTGCGTGGGAAATGGTTGTTAGTCTGTTTGTAATTGGGATCCAACAGTGCAAAACGGCTAAACCTATCATCACCAAAATTCGTACGTTTATACAGTTTGCCCGCTGGGAGGGTGTGTGGGATTTTATAACATTGTGCGCAGCTGTGGCCAACTTTTGAAAAGCTGGGCCGATTTTCATCAACATTTTTACAACGAGCTTAAAACCCTCTTGGGGAATTCCGGCGTCAGAATAAAGTATCACCCGTGCGTTGTTCGGGGAATGAATGGAACCTGCCTATTACTTCTATTCAGTTCACCCGAAATTAAAAAAATTCGGTAACTAGGCTGTTAACTATTGGCTACATGAAAACTACAATCCTGTGAGACTAAAAACTGCTAGTTGTTGAATGTATGCTACTGATGGGAAAAGTTAAAAAGAACTAGCATAAATTGTGAAACAAAGGCGAGGAGCAGCTGAGAGAGGTTTCCAGAGCCTCAGCTGGCAGTGACGGATGGGGGAGGGGGTTCTATGTAAGAAGGATCCCCTGAAGATAATTTGATACCGCGGCAAAGAAGGCCCGACAACCCTTCACGGCGACGCGCATGCGCAGAGCGCACACGCGGAACACGTTTTGCTCGGCGGTCGGAGCCTTCAAGGACCCTTTGATACTGAAGAACGAGGGAAGGTTATTTTATAATAATACCAGAGAGGAAAATATAAGGTAGGTAGGAACGTCCAGCAGGTGTTTTCCGCAGGATGCGACTCGTTCTCTACGAAACTGAAGCACACAAAGAAACGGAAGGTCATCAAGTTCAATCCAATCGTCGACTACAAACGCGTACCTCACTTACCTACACTCAGATGGTACATTGTTCACAAGATATCACGTACAATGTACCCTACCTAACATAAGTTCGCCACAACATAATGTGTTACTACCCTGCAAGTCACTAATATGGAAGATCTACTGATGTGGGAGCAAAGTAAAGCAAATATCAAGAAAAAACTGCTCATCTCAACCTTCTCAACCTTTCACTGAGATTGCAATGATTTTTGAATTTTTTTTCTTTCGGCAAATTTGAATTTGACGTTTTGAATTCATAAACTATGAGGTCATGACGCAATATTTAAAAAATATAATGCGAGCTGAAATTGCAAATACGCGGTTATATCGATACCTTAAAGCACAAAGGGGCTATGTCCAAAAATGTAGTTTTGAGAAAAACGCAAAAGAAGTCATCACCAGTGCACAATTCCTAAAATAATGGCTTATTAAAGCAATATCTTTAATTTCTTCAAGAAATTTTCGAGCTATATTCGTCAAGATGGTCAATAATAGTTTCGTTAAATTTGAGTTTTTCTGAAGTTGAAAAAAAATGTGGAAGATGGATGGACATAGCCCCTTTGTGCTTTAAGGTATCGATATGCAGAAATCGGTCGAAATCCCACCTCGTAACTAGCAATCTGATTTATCATGATCATGAGGTATTCCTGACTAATGATACAAACCGATGGTATCACCTTAATCGCTTGATATTGGTAGAGGACGTCGAAAATCATTAAAATACAATTCCACTCAGCTGGTTTAGATATACTAGCTGTCAAAACGATAGAACTCCATAGAAAAGTGGATGATACTCAATATTAGTCGAAGAAATTTGAAAACTTTCTCCCGGAGCAACCAATAAAACTTTTCTTACCCTATAAATGACTTCATATCAAAATACCTTCCATCATATTTCCAAGATATTGACAGCTCCATTTCAAGTTCTCGACTTCACAGACGTAACACCAACTTTTTCGTTTTTCCTTTGCGACATTGATTCAATAAAAAATAATTGGTAAGAATAGGTTGATGGTCTGGTCTATTACATAGGAGGAGGATTATTCGGAGAACCCACAACCAAATCTCGAATGTGTCTTACTAACAACATCAAGCGATGAATAACAAATAACGTCAGATGGTTAGAAGACTGTAGAATCGAGTGTGCGAACCAGATGGTATTTTGAAGTGGTAACACGAGGTGACTGTGGCATCCCAGGTAGATGGAAACCTTCGACAAGTGAACATACCTAATCGAACATTTTCCATTGGAAAGGTCGGAACGGAGTTGCCAGGCCAGAAAGCACCTTGGGCCTTTACGGAACAAGGACGCTGACCTACAAGGGCCATTACTAGTTAGAAAGGAGGGAAACTTTAGGGTCAGACACTCCGAGAACCGATTTACCTCTCCTAAGGTAGGAACAGGATGGACAGAATTATGACCACGATTGAAGAATCTACGAACTGCGACGGACTCCCACCAAGCGAGAGGCAACAAAGTAACCAGAAAAGCAGCTTTTCAAGAACATAAAACTTATTCAAACGCATAAACCGTCATGATTGAATTTTCTCTCACGCTATAATGGCAAATGACTCGTAGGATGAATTATGACATACAGGTTTATTGAATGGAGCTTTCGTACTCCGTGGTTTACAACACTTATATTATAAGTATGATGGACCTCGGAATTATCTTTCTTTCTTAAACCTTATCTGCACGCTTAAACTTTTCCCCATCAGTACACGCTATCTGTACCGCACTTCTGTTTCTGGCATCTGACAACTACATGCTCAAAAACGAATCGGTAACATCAACAGAATACACACCCGTGCTTTGATAAAACGCTATCCTCAAAATCTTAGATTTTGTAAATTAAAACAACTCCAAACATAAACAATTCGTAAAATCCACGTTTCTCTCAGTAAGTGACTGACAATTCTTTTTATTTACATTAATAGGAATTCTCTTTTCCACAGTACATAGCATTTTTTTACCTAGATATTTTTAAAAAACCAGTGACGAGGATCACAAGAAATCAAAGCACTTCGAAGACCGAAATACTCTCGACAAGTGAACCACGATGCTCAGGGATGGAGTGCTCGAGTCGCCTGTGGTGCTCAGAGCGTGCGCTTGAGTTTTTCCAAAATGTGGTTCAGGGTGCCGCTTAGGGTTAATTATTCGACGTTCTAGCAGTAGAAAACGTCATTTTTAAGAGAGCAGGTACGTACTCAACGCAGTCAAACATAAGATAGAACTGTGAACGATTCCCCTAAGGAGTAGATTTTGTCGTGGTATTTTTCCTCCCTACATGAGTAGCCCTGCAAGGTGATGGCAACAAATGACTTAATCACCATCCAACAATAGCACGGATAGGGAAATACTTTATGGAGTTGGATGAATGCACAGCTTCCTTTTTACTTTCCTCAACTCACACATGGGCGAATGACAAAGCGAGTAAATATTGCAACCGATTCTCTGAAACACTTCGTTACAATGACCACTATCACAAAATTAGGATGGTCCAGTATGTATTACGGTCATTTAGGAAGTAAAATTATCAAAAACGCTGCAAATTATTACACAAGGGTTTATTATTTTTCTATATTGATCACTCGTCTGCAAAGCCACCAACCATCCAACATGAAGAAAAACATCGATCGCATTTCTCGCCTCTTTTGCGATTCACATTCGTGTTTCTGATTTATCGTACGTAAAACCCATAAATTCTCGTAGGGAGCGAACGGTTTGTCCTACAGAGCTCCGCGTGGTCTCAAAAAATTCTATAGAATCTTAAATTGATGGAAAAATAATATCTTTATATCAACATTTTTTGAGCTAGGGCGTTTTCAAAATTTCAAAATTCATTTTTTAACCCTTAGAAGTGACTTACATCAACCAAAATCTTCGGGGCACAACTAGACCCCAAATGGAGCCTACATACCGAATTTCATCAAAATCGGCCAATGCTAAGTGGGGAAAGTGCCGCGTACGGCGGACGGCCGGCCAAATTTTTATTCAATTTTTGGATTCTACGTACCTTGAAACATAAACCATCAAATTTTGAGGGGGTGTTAATTTTTTTTTTTTTTTTTCGTGGTCGATTCCAAAGGTGCATTATTGAAAATAATAAACCATAAGATGGAAAATTTCCTTCTAGTGAGAAAAGGAGTGGAAATCTCGACAGACGCACTGCTTTGAAATGCACAAGTCAAATGAAAATGGATGGAATCCCGCTTTGACGATTACCAAATTATACACCTTTGTAAGGAAATACAGGTAGGGGACGTCTTGACAGCCATAATATGCATAAATTTCAATACAATTCGCCGGAATCAGATTCAATAACGACGTCTGATCCATCCTGTTTCTAACCACGTAACAATGCCTCGTATATTACCTAAAGAATGGCAATAATAATCATTTATGAGGTCACATTAATTAGCTCCAACGTACAGTTTCGATAAATGGATTCTAAAATCTTAATTTTTTTAATGCACAATGCATTTGAAGACTACATGGGAAGAACGCACCACGTCCCATTCTGTAAACTTTTCAGGAAATAATTTTTTTTCCGGTAAAAACCCAATATTAGTTCGAATTTGGTCGATAAAATTTTTTCAAAATGGGATTTGTATCTCAGCGTACTGTAGAATGCGGTGGTACAATCAAAACTACTGCAAAAAGTATTTTAAAACTCCATATTGCTATCCAAAGTTGCAAAGGTCCATCTGTACAGAGGAAGAACGCACCATGAACGTGTATTGCTGGTTTTATTCATAGTATCCTGCCATAAGATTTCTCTCTTTATCAGGGCATAACGGTTTCGTGACATTTTAACAATATATATATATAATGATTTGGTATTTTCAAAAGTTCACTCACTAAGAAGTTTTGCAAAATATTTTAATAGAATAAAATCCAGGAAATTCATTCAAAACAAGAACAGTTTCACCGTTTTCAAGAAAACAAACACTAGTATCTATCTCAAATAAACTTATTGGTATGCAGAAAATAATATTAAATATTTTATCGCCGCTAACAATCGAAAATAATACTGTGAAACCCAGGAAAACCGCATGAATGCGTGAATCACAGAGATCCATCAGGTAGGGGAATACGACCTGGGGGAGGGAGCCCGAAAGTTGGCACGTTCTTCCCCGGTTGCGCTCGGCTTGGTGCGTTCTTCCCCTGTACGGTGTTTCGTTTCTCGCATTTTTCTCTTATATTGGATCGTTTTTGCCCATTTTGGTTGTCACCATCGAGTCCGCCGTGAAAAAATCTATAACGGAACCGTCATAACCTATTTTTCGCAAAAAATCGACTTGGTGCGTCCTTCCCCTGTGGTCTTCATTTGTAACGCTCCAGATTTGGCTGCTGGGAACCATTTAAAAACATCTGAGCAAAGCTTCACCAACGAAAACCTTTTTTTCCATTGTTCTTGTCCAAGTCCAAGTTCCAAGTCCTTGTTAATACAATATAACTTACTTACTATTGACCATCGTTAGTTAAATACGCTCAGCACATTTCAGGCGTTACTAATAATTGACATGTTATACTTGTAATGTCTTACTATTTTCACAGAGTATTTTTTAATCACTCTTGTCATTCAGGTATCCGAGCATCAGCATCCATGATGTGTCTTTGTAGCCGTTGGGTTATCGCGGGTAGGAACCCCCCTGCCGCAGTGGGTCGTGATTTTCATAGTAGCGTTCGTAAAACCGTGTCATGATTTGGAGGAGTAAATTCGAAACCCTACAAGTGCCAATTTTCGAGCCGGTTGAGAGTGGATTTATTGATGACTAGCTGAAAAGCTAGCAACAGCAGGCAAAAACAAATCGTAGATATGTGAGAAGAAAACCGTAATACCGTTACATAAAATGTCTACAACAATTATATATATTCATTAAATTAGAAATTTTTTTTTGATGTCAAGACCTGGAAACCCGGGTTTGATTCCCAGACGATCGGCGACGTACACGTAAGGTTGGGATTCTATGTATTAGATTGTTTGAAGATGGAAGCTGGATATTGATTACACTTCAGGTACTATAAAGAGTGAATATAACACACAACCCAGGGAATTCCATCAAAATCTAGAGGAGTTTGGATGGAAAATCTCAAAACATAGGAAAATTACAATTGTTTATAAAATATTTCGAGAGTTTTTTTATTTTTATTTTTCACCGCTTTCTGGAGTACATCCTCTATTAGGAAATCAGCGGCTAGAGCGAGCACGCATGCTAACCTTTCCACGGTGGTCCAGGAATCGTCAAAAAGCGTTCAAAACGTGATTTTTTGAGGTATTTTCTCCGAACACTAATTAAGTACCTCCTGTGACTGTCATATCTTGAGGTTTAGGCCCCCCACTGTTGATTACAGGACGGTGGAAAATGTCCGAAATTCCAATGTACCAAAATCATTACATAAAATTTTACTTGTTCAGGCCGACTAGGTTGACGCATGTTTTCTTGTTTTAATATGATGTTCGAAGAACAAAAAATTTTGTTGTTGTTATTTCTCGAATTGTCGTGAAGGACGGGGTTACTGAAAAAGTAAAGAATTTACTCGCATCAGATTTATTTTTGTCCTACAACTTTTGCTTCTCTCTAATTTCGAGCTCAAATATTCCGTAGACATGTATAGAAAGACCCCAGACCGAAATCAGCTGCGGCAACCTGCGGTGCTAGAGCTGAAAGAATTCGGAAAATTTGGTAAAAAGATGGCATCGTCAGACCCCTCTATTCTTTCCAGCCTAAGTGGCAATCACAACGTGTATTAGAACTGGATGCTGAAGCCAAACTTCTGCTCGCTTCAGAAGTTGAGGATCATGGACAGTGAAATGGGGATTTCAACCTATTACTCATTGGACGTTGAAGATCCAGCTGCTCTTGATGTCTTGGAGGATGATTAGGTGAAGAGAGATTAGGGGCGGAATTCATAGACAAGGCTTGAATGTGAGCGAGCACTCAATTGTCTGAGTTGAGGGTCGGCCTCGACTCAACAGTCCGTATTCATAGTTGACTGAGACGGCCCACTTAAGTGTTGTGGTCGCCTGAGTGCACACTGAGCCTGAGGGGACGCTCAGGGCCTACTCAACTCATTTTCACCTTAAGTTGGCAGCCTTGGTGGGGATATTTCCCTGTTTCATGAATATTTTGGGTAAAAAGGACGGGGAAATTTCCCTCTCGTATTCTGCACTGTTCGTAAGTTATAACCTTGTCACCGGTTCTCTGTGGTTATAACAGTAATGAAAAGTTTTTTATTGCATTTTCGTTACTGTGGATGTGCATGCTAATTCCTCTATTTTGTCCGATTTCCTACAAGTAACCATTAGTTTTGAGTTATTAGCAGTGGTGAATCAATCAAATTGAAGACTGTTCAATTATATGAGGGTGCTGACTTTTTTTCGGAGTTTGTAACTTGATTTTTATCTCCGCAAATTTCATCAATGAATTTGCTGCCATCGGACTCGACTATATTGCTCTGAAGAAGGTAGGAAATTATGATTTCCTCAAATTAGCAGTAAAAGGATGAATCTATATGTAGGTACGATACGAAAGAAAGAACCACTATTCAAAGTAATAAACACAAAAAGACATTTTGGTATCCTCTTTATGAGTGTTCTTGGGCATAATTTATCAAAATCAACCCATTGATTGTTTCAGACAAATTAACTTCTCCCGGTCGAATGAAGAAGCAAATATACGAATATTTATGACGTTTGGAATCCTTCAAAACCTTTACCTAACTAATTATTTATTTACCTGTGTGAAACAACAAGCCCGAAATAAACTCGTAACTATATGGATGTTTTTTTTTATTCAACTTGTACTTTATTACCAACCCATATAATTTTCAACAAGTATTTTCTACTTCATCATTTTACTAGATCGTAAAACAAGAATGGGTATTGAGAACGAAGGCGAGAATGTTTGACAACTCACAATCTCGGAAGATTTCACCGAGTTCGGGGAGAAAATGTTGAAAAAACTGTAACAAGGAAATTCAAGTTTGCAATGATCTTCATTGGATATTTTTACGGAAAAACTTGTCTAATCGCCTTATTTTTATTAGACAAAATAGATAGGTAGTTGACTTGCTGTACATTATTTTCAGTAAGAAAATCTGATAACTGTGGCTGAAGGGCACTTAAGGTACCTCCGGCCAGCACTCGGGATTTTGCACCATTGAGTCGAGGGTGGGCCTCAACTCAACGCTGAGTTCGGTTTACGAATACCGTTGAGTGCTCCCTCAGGGCGCCCTCAAATCTTGTCTATGAATACAAACGAGTGCCCGCCAACCCTTATCGATGCATTTGAGGGTGCACTCAGACTTAAGTAATGACTATGAATTCCATCCTAGGTTTACCAGATTTTAGAAAGAATGATTGTCATTAGGAATTAATGTAAAAAGCATTTTATGTTATGGTTACTCCAATTTGAAGGTAGGTATACTTTATTTTACCATCCCAAAAATCCAATATAGGAAAAACATTAATTTTCGTAGAAGATTTATACTTTCAAATTATTTTTATTTGGCATTGATACTTATTAAAAATGTTCAACTTTGATAACATTTGACTGACTTATCAATACCTTAATTGTGGTTATGAGAATACATAGAAAGTTTGACAAATTTCAGGTTTCTAGCTCCACTAATCAAAAGTTGAGTTTTGAGCGCTTTTTGACGATTCTGGACCAAAGTGTGGAATTCACGCAGCATTCACTTTCCGACAACGAAAACTTCTTCACGGAAAATGACAAAACCCGTCTTCCCACGTTACGGAAATCATTCCGAGGAATGAAAACACGATTAGTAACTACGAGAGGAGAAATACGGGTAGCACGTAAACACTACTATTCCACATTATTTTAGTGCTTTTGTACTTCAAGTATTTCTCTTCTCGTAGTTACAAAGTGTTTTTCAAGACAGATCTTCCGTAACTTGGGAAGATACCGTTTTGTCGTTCTAGAAATTTTCGTGGAATGAAAACCCGAATGACGAAACTACGTGGAAAGGTTTGCGTCGGTGCGTGCTAACACTTGTTCCCGCTTGAAGAAGGAGAATATGATACTTCTCTCCTTAGCAATGCAGTAAATAAAATTAAATATTTAAAAATGTTCACTTCACCAGGAGTTTGCAGGTTTTCTAGCTTCAACAGCTGCACACCAAATTCACACACAAAAAAAACCCCGGAACGATTTTTTTTTTTTTTTTTAAATAAAACATAAGCACAATGGGGAATTTGCCTCACATTTTTTTTTCGAATGAGGGTTTATTTTTATGGAATAAAACCATAGTGAGCTGCTCGAAAACGCATCCATAAAATTTAGAGAATTTACGGAAGATGGAAATTTTAAATGTGGTGGCAATGTGTAAGAGGCAGCCATGTTTGAAACGTAACGGATATTCTACCAATCTGACTTCAAAGGAGGTTCCGTGGCGCTTACCACAGAAGCGGAACATAGACGAACTTTTAGCTTACAAAGGATTAACACAAGAGTGCGCCGCGAACTGGCAGAAAGAACCCAGACACAAAAGTGACCAAAAGAAACAATATTACTCACTTTTTTACAATACGATTCTACCTACTAGTTTATCAAGCATTATTAGTCTTCATCTTCTCTTATTTAGTTTCAAGATTTGAATCACATTATTCGAGTAGCCATTTCACTGGATCGTTTTGTGTGGCGGTGCTAGAACTCCACAAAAATAGAGTTTAAACGGAGTGTGTTCCATCCTGATACGAATTCGTGAGGAAGCGAACGATGGTAGTTTTTGAAGCACAATACTGCACAGTTTGCCTTCATTGACGCATCTGAAAAGTCAACTACTTGGCGAGGTAATGAAAGCTAGTCGTCCGCTTTATTGATGATTCAGTTTCACCTCCTCAGGACACCAGGAGCTGACGGTTTATTGCGGTTTCCTCAAAAACATCCAAACGCACCAATTTACATACAGTTACTTGTCGAAAAACTGCAGTAACATTTTCTACGTTGACGACAATTATTGGTGTTTTGGGGACCAACGACGAGCACACTCGTCAAGAACATCCAAAGCCGTAAAAAATCAACAACAAACTGTCACGGAGGTGATTAGAGTAGCAAACAGCGGTATACAGAGTGCCCCTAAACCAATCAGCAATACTTCAGAAATCGATTCTACAACTGGTTTTGCAACAACTTTCTTCTTAGTGCTTTTCTTTCACTCCGCTCAAAATGCCACTTTTTTCGCTCACAATAAGATTTTTTAAAAGTCTGCCAAGTGGGTGTGACACATAGCTTCCTCGTATCCATAAGCCGATGGTATAGATGATCCGATGCATAGAAGTTGATCTCAAAACATCTCTAAGTACCTTCCACAACCCTCATAGGGGACCAGCTACACGCTAATCTGGACAATCCTAGAAAATTTCATCAAATTCGGATGAAAAATATAAATTTCAAGGCCTTGATTTTCATTGGAAACCACCATCTACAACCTAATCCGCGTAATCCCTAAAAATGTCATCGAAATCGGGTGAAAAATGTGGAAGTTATGGCTATTACAAGGAATTCACGTTTGCGTATGCGCAGTGGCTACTATCAGTCCGAAGGTGATGATTTTCATAGGGGACCGTCTACTAAACCAACGCGCACAATCCCTGAAAATTTCATAGAAATCGGACAATAACTTCGTATAGTTATGCGCGTTACAAGGAATTCATGACAGACACACAGATAGACAGACACGGAACCAAAATTGTTCAGAAAAGTCTGAAACGCAAGTGAAAATTTTGATTTTGGAGAACTTTTTTTTCGTCCTTGAAAAGTGAAAACAAAGCTTCCGCTACCTCGGTAGACTCGGAAGCAATACTAAAACTTCCCTGAAATAACAAGTTTTCTCGCATTTAAATGCCATTTTCCCCCTTAAATTTCATAGTTAACCCAAAAAATGATTTACCGTTAAAAAGCAGATGAAATGGAGTTTGTGTCAAGATTTTGAAAGGCTCTCAAGAAGACAGTGTTTCAGCAGGGGGAAAAAATATCCAAAATGTTTTAAAAACTCAGAAATTGACAATAATTCAAGTTTGAGGTAGAAAGACTATCTTAGCGTAGTTTTCCCGATTTGGTTAAGAGCTCACTATATGGGAAATTTAACGCTTTTTCCAACAGTGTAATCAGATTTGAATTTGCATGGAAAACAAGGAAGTTATTACCATTTTAGTGCCGCAAGGTCGAAAACTAGCCAAAAAATCCAAAGTGAAAAAAGTGGAATTTTAATTCCCCAATTTCCACTGCTCCCGTAGGATTTTTAAAAATTTTGTTGATTTTTACTCTAAGGGCCTAGAAAAACTACAAATGACGTTTTTACGAAATTTGTATAATTTAGAATTGGTTACAATTTGATATTGTTCAGAAAATATAGTTTGGTCCCCTGCATGACAAAACAACGCCGGTAGTATTCTAGCGAAAGACAGTATTTAATTTTCTTATAACCCTAGCAACATTCAGCTCAAGACTAGGTGTATGGAAGATGAAGCGAAATCAAAGATAATTCTGTTTATGTACGTCATAAAAAGAGTCCTTATAAAAGAAGTCTCCTACAGGGGACCACCAAATTGCGAAGATCACTCAGTGAAACCACTCACTACATCAGAGGACCGCGAATTCGTGAAACTTTGATCATTTCGTTCAAAACATTCTCGATTATAACAACGTTATTCGCCGTGAGGACGGTTTACACACAACTGCGAGGTTATGCAAGGCGAGTGGATTGTTATTGATATTGCAAATCAAAGGTCTCTGTGATGTAATGGAGGAAGAACGGTGGCTACCTCTTCTCTGGTATTAAAACGTCTACCTCCTCTCTCTGAAATTGAACTAAATTGAGAGGACTTAGGATATTGAAGGAGCGGAGCAAAAAACTACTCGGAAGAAAATTTTGGAGCAAATTAGTTGTAGAATCGATTCCAGAAGTATTGTTGATTTACTTCGGGACACCCTGTATAAGAAGAATTATACAAGAATTTTAGTAGAAAACGAGTCAAATTATTACGCAAGGTTTATTGTTTTCCTATAAAGATCACTCGTTTGCAAAGAACTCGGCTTTGCCACAGTCACCACGTAGCTACATTTTGGTCAGTTAAAATTTGAACGGAGATTAGGCCTCTTTTGCGATTCACACTCGTGTTTCTGATTTATCGTAAGTCCGACCCTTAAATGAGGAATTTCACCATGTCGAAATTTCCTATTTTTGACCCCAAAATCGGATTCAGCACCTCTAAAAACCCCCTAAGGCAAACTTTCAGCCCGAACTTCCAAATTTACGAATAAACAAAACAGTGTAGAACATACGAATGTTTAAAAAACCGGGAAAATGACGTCATCCTGGAATAGTTCATTTATGACCGCTTGAAGCGCTGAAATCGAGAAATCCATAGTCCCCAGATGCAAAATTTCATGAAACAGTAAAGTTCGAAATCGAAAAATTGAAGAAATAAATAGAAAAAGCGAGATGGGGAAAATAAGGTTTCCTCTGTTTTTGTTTGATAACTTTTCTCTTAGAAAACACGATTTCGTCGTCCCAATGGGCGACACTGGGAGGAGACGGCGATCCGAACAGCCCAATCAGCGAGCGTTCCCGCTGCACGTCTGTTTTCCCGGTTAGTTTTGAAATCAAAAATTTTGATTGTCTCCCAAAAATAACAGGAGACTTATTTTCCGAAATCAGCCCGATTTTCATCTATCCCACACCATTAACTATTCAGGAAAAATGCAAACAGAAATCGGTGAAATTCCTCATTCTCGTAGGGAGCGAACAGAGCTCCGCGTGGTCTCTAAAAATTCAATACTATTTCAAATTGTTGAAAAAAGCAATACCTTTTTTTCGAGAGTTTCCGAGGGCACTATTGAAAGTTTCAACCCTTAATTCTCACTCCTTAGAAGTGGCTGACATCAACCAAAAGCTTCGGGGCACAACTAGACCCCAAATGGAGCCTACATACCGAATTTCATCAAAATCGGTGCTAAGTGGGGAAAGTGCCGCGTACGGCGGACGGACGGCCAAATTTTAGTCGATTTTCGAATTCTACGTGCCTTGAAACGTAAACCAACAAATTTTGAGGGGGATTAAACTTTTTTTCTCGGTCGATTCCAAAAGTTCATTATTGAAAATAATAAACCAATAAATGACAAACTTATGTTCAGAATGTTCGCTAATTCACTCAAGCTGCACGAATGGGACTTCTCATTGCCCACCTGCATAGCTGGACGATTTGTACAAACAAGAGCGGTTTCCGATCACCATCGAGAGAAACCCAAATTACACTTGAACCGCGTATTTTGAAGTTTAGTCGGGAGCTCAGGCCGGATTCTCGTTATAATTTACAAACGTGCGCAGTAGATGGAAGGTCGGTGGGAGCAGGTAATGTAGGAACGTTATAATATCCGTTTCTAGTAGAAGTTCCCGCTTCAAGATGTTGGTCGCTCGAGGCCGGAAACGCGGCAGGGCGAGAGAGGTCTGTTGGAACACCTGTTCCTTCCCTGCTCCGCCGACCGACAGAAACAACGGCCTGAGGCTCGCATGAGCACCATCTACCTCCAGAACCGGCGAAATTATACTCGACTATGAAGGAACCAAACTACCAACAGTCGAAACACTGGAAATGGTCACTTCTGGACGAGGTTTGGACATTTCAAACGCAGAACGAATCGTACAAAACGAAACATGAGTTGATTCAACTTTCCAAGGATGATTAGAATAAAAATTCCTGCAAAATGACGGTGTCACGTTTAAGGGGGTTCATGAGTCGGTTCTAATTTAACAATTTTTTATGTAAGTACCTGTTTCTCTGAATATAGGTATTCATGATATATTCATACTTTTTAAAAAAAAATTCTTTATCTACTCTTCATATAAGCACTGAGCGAGTTTCAACTCTGTTGTGTAATTATTATTTTACCTTGAGACAATATAGCAGAACAGTTTTTTCATATTTTTCATGCTTATGATTTTGGTTTATTATTTTCAATAATGAACCTTTGGAATCGACCAAGAAAAAAAATTCTAACACCACCTCAAAATTTGATGGTTTACGTTTCAAGGTACGTAGAATCCAAAAATCGAATAAAAATTTGGCCGTCCGTCCGCCGTACGCGGCACTTTTGCGACTTAGCATTGACCGATTTTGATGAAATTTGGTATGTAGGCTCCATTTGGGGTCTAGTTGTGCCCCGAAGCTTTTGGTTGAGGTAGGTCACTTCTAAGGGTTCCAAAATCAATTTTGAAATTTTGAAAACGCCCTAACTCAAAAAATTTCGATATAAAGGTATTGTTTTTCCTTCAATTTAAGATTCTATAGAATTTTTAGAGACCACGCGGAGCTCTGTAGGACAAACCGTTCGCTCCCTACGGAAATTTAAGGGTTTATATTGAAATATATATATAAAAATCAAAACACGAGTGTGAATCGCAAAAGAGGCCTAATCTCCGTTCAAATTAGAGCTGATCGAAATGTAATCAATAGTTGGTGATTTTGATTTTTTTTAAATTTTTTTTTTTTTGATTTTTTTTTTTTTTTTTTTTTTCCCCTTCATATTGGATGGTTGGTGATTTTGTAGTCGAGTGATCTATATAGAAAAATAATAAACCATTGTGTAATAATTTGCAGCGTTTTTTAAATTCTAGCCATGTTTCTGTTGGGAGTTTTCCGTCCAAACTTGTTCAATGACTGTAATAAACCCCTCTCGACAATATAAAAAAAATTCAAGTTGCCAGCTCTATTGGCTGCCGAGAAACAGGTACCTAAGTGACGATAAACAAGGGTTTTCCGGTTTGGAGAAAAACCGTGATTTGTGAAAAGTTGCAGTTTTTCGAGGTATTTGATCGATGGTTCGTAATTATTTCATATTGAAGGAATTGAAAATGAAGTCTGATTATTCCTTATCTATGATTCTCATCAGTCAATGTTTGCACCGGTTAGGTAATGTTATTTCATATCACGTAGTACTGATAAGAATAATGGTTATACACTATTGGTACACTTGATTTCATCATTAGTCTAGTGCTATGCTATTTTTGTACTATTTGGTGGCATGGTAACGTGTGCTGGAACCGTGAAGTAGGACATAGTAGGTATCAATCAGAACTTATGAACAGCGAAAGAACGGTAGGTCGTTACAGAAATATAGAAACTATGAACCTGGAGCGGGAAACAGCTATCCCCTAGAAACAGCGATTGGCTCCTCAATCTTTGAAAATTCATATCGCTGTTTTCCACTGCTCAAATTTGATATTTTTATACACCAAAATGTCTGGGAAATCCTGCAAAATTTTATAAAAATAAAAACGAAAAAGTCGAAAAATTTTCGATTTTGACTCATGAACCCCCTTAAGACCTCATTGAGCTACTTTGGTTAGTCAGTCCATCTGTGTGTCTGCAAATTTTTGGACGTACAAAACTGTGCAGAGTTACTCGGATTGTACGTGTTGGAGCGGATGATCCCTTATGAATTTCATTTTCAAAGTTAAAATCCTTGTAAGAACTTCCATTGCTACCCTCAAAATTCAATGAAATTTGCAGCAATAGACTTGATTTTTGTCCACAAGGTCTCCAATGAAAATCACCGGTAGCTTCTCAACTCAAGCAAACGCGAAACCCTCGTAACAACCCTAACTTCTAGTTTCCATCCGAATTCGATGGAAGAGACTGTGAGGTTGAGATGGTTCCCTAAGAATTTCATCGTCAACTGGGCATCAAATCTGTAGGGCAATTCGAACTTGGAAATTGACGTTTCGGTTGTCCACAAGGCACCATCTGGAATACGAGGAAGCTATCTGCCACACCCGCTTGGGAAACGTTACAGTTTCCACAAAATTTCTTAAACTAAAGTTCTAATGGGTTCGAGGTGTGGAAACTTCATCAGGAATGCTGAAATGTCAAAAGGATGAGTTCGTAGTCAGCATCCTAGGTATTCGGGAAAACAATCCCAAAAAACGCTGCAAATTATTACACAATGGTTAATTATTTTTCTATATAGATCACTCGTCTGCAAAGCCACCAACCATCCAACATGAAGAAAAACATCGATCGCATTTCGGTCAGCTAAAATTTGAACGGAGATTAGGCCTCTTTTGCGATTCACACTCGTGTTTCTGATTCATCGTACGTCCAAACTTTAAATTCTCGTAGTGAGCGAACGGTTTGTCCTACAGAGCTCCGCGTGGTCTCAAAAAATTCTAAAAATTCTATAGAATCTTAAATTGAAGGAAAAACCGGAAAAAGTGAACCGTAAGGGCGACTCGGGAATTTGACTAATTTTATGTCTCGAAAAATTCTATAATATTTTAAATTGATGGAAAAACTATACCTTTATGTCAAAATGTTTTGAGTTAGGGTGTTTTCAAAATTTTGGAATTCATTTTTTGACCCTTAGAAGTGAGCTACATCAACCAAAATATTCGGGGCACAACTAGACCCCAAATGGAGCCTACATACCAAATTTCATCAAAATCGGTGCTAAGTGGGGAAAGTGCCGCGGACGGACGGCCAAATTTTCATTCGATTTTTGGATTCTACGTACCTTGAAACGTAAACCGTCAAATTTTGAGGGGTTGTTAAAAAAAAATTTCTTGGTCGATTCCAAAGGTTCATAATTGAAAATAATAAACCAAAAAAAAGTTCCCCAAAATTGAAATTTCCGCTCGCGTTTTACGTTTCAGACCTCCCTGAACAATTTTGGTTCTGTCAGTCATTAAATCCTTGCCACAGCCATAACTTCCACATTTTCCATCCGATTTCGATGACATGTTCAGGGATTATGCGGGTTGGCGTGTAGATGGTCCCCTATGAGGGTAGTGGAAGGTACTTAGAGATTGATATTTTGAGATCAACTACTATGCATCGGACATCTACACAATACGAGGAAGCTATGTGCCACACCCACTTGGCACACATTTATCCTTGTGAAGAAACATCACCACAAAATTCCCAAGAGTGTTGAAACACGTGAATTTTACCGTTGGCCACCGCATGAGAGGAACATTTCTCACCGGTTATGATGAATTCGTAGCTGTAAATCGCTATTCCCAAATGGTAATGATCTTTGGATCTAGTTATTCAGGAAGGCACCCACAACGAGAGATTTTTTGTTCGATGAAAGGAGACAAGTTCCTCTTTAGTATTCAGTAACCCAAAACAGAGGCGGAACAACAACGAAGTATCAAAAAGAAGACGCTTTTGGTTTATTGTTTTCAATAATGAACCAAGAAAAAGAGTTGAAAACCCCCTCAAAATTTGTTGGTTTACGTTTCAAGGTACGTAGAATCCAAAAATCCAATAACAATTTGGCCGTCCGTCCGCCGTACGCGGCACTTTCCCCACTTAGCATTGACCGATTTTGATGAAATTTGGTATGTAGGCTCCATTTGGGGTCTAGTTGTGCCCCGAAGCTTTTGGTTGATGTAGGTCACTCCTAAGGGTTCCAAAATCAATTTTGAAATTTTGAAAACGCCCTAACTCAAAAAGTTTTGATAGAAGGTATTGTTTTTCCTTCAATTTTGGATTCTATAGAATTTTTAGAGACCTCGCGGAAGCTCTGTAGGACAAACCGTTCGCTCACTACGAGAATTTAAAGTTTGGACGTACGATAAATCAGAAACACGAGTGTGAATCGCAAAAGAGGCCTAATCTCCGTTCAAATTAGAGCTGACCGAAATGCGATCAATGGTTGGTGATTTTGTTTTTTTTTTTAATTTTTTTTTCTCTCTTTATATTGGATGGTTGGTGATTTTGTAGACGAGTGATCTATATAAAAACAAACCGTTGTGTAATAATTTGCAGCGTTTTTTGCTAGCCCTCAAAATTTGTTGGTTTAAGTTTCAAGGTACGTAGAATCCAAAGATCGAATGAAAAATGTTACCGTCCGTCCGCACTTTCCTTAGTTCCCATGGACAGATTTTGATGAAATTTGGTATGTGGGCTCCATTTGAGCCTCGAAGCTTCCGGCAACGACAGTCACTTCTAAGGCTTCACATTTTCAATATACAGACGGAGTATTTTACAATCGAATGACACCACGCAGAGCTCTGTAGAACCGACCGATCGCTTAATGAGGATAATTAATTACCTAATTATTCAATGTTCCTTGTTGTTTTTTCATCAGTTTGCTATGGTGTTCAATACGAACGTTCCGAGGCCTTTGCAAATAGCTTCATTTTCCTCGATAATTCGCTAGGATGGCAAAATATTGAGTCGAACTCGACTGAGTTTTGAGGTTCTGTGAGGAAGTTATGTGATTTCCTGACTCAAAAAACTGCGAAAAATTCGGAAAATGTGAGAGAAAAATGGTTGAAAACTCGCAATTATACGATGTATTCATAATAGAGCGAAATTTCAAGAAAATTGTGTAATTTTTCTGAATTAAACATTGTCCATCACTCAAGAATTGCGAGAGATCAAAATTGATGAAAATTCGCAATAATGTGATGTTTTCTTGAATTAGCGAAATTTCAAGGAAATGATGTAATTTTTATGAATCAAACATTGTCCATCACTCAAGAATTGTGAGAGATCAAATTTGATCAAAATTCGCAATAATGTGATGTTTTCTTGAATTAGCGAAATTTCAAGGAAATGATGTAATTTTTTCAGTCAAAAATGTCATCAGTCAAGAATTGTAGGAGATCAAATTTGATCAAAATTCGCAATAATGTGATGTTTTTTTGAATTAGCGAAATTTCAAGGAAATGATGTAATTTTTTTCAGTCAAAAATGTCATCAGTCAAGAATTGTAGGAGATCAAATTTGATCAAAATTCGCAATAATGTGATGTTTTCTTGAATTAGCGAAATTTCAAAGAAATTGTGAAATTTTTCTGAATCAAAAATTGCCGATCACTCAAGAATTGTGAAAGATCAAATTTGATCAAAATTCGCAATAATGTGATGTTTTCTTGAATTAGCGAAATTTCAAGGAAATGATGTGAATTTTTTCACTCAAGAATTGTGAGAGATCAAATTTGATCAAAATTCGCAATAATGTGATGTTTTTATGAATTAGCGAAATTTCAAGGAAATGATGTAATTTTTTTCAGTCAAAATTGTCATCAGTTAAGAATTGTGAGAGATCAAATTTGATGAAAATTCGCAATAATGTGATGTTTTCTTGAATTAGCGAAATTTCAAGGAAATTGTGTCAAAATTGTTGAAATTTCCTCTCAGTTGTGTTGAAACTTCAGTACTGGAGATCGCATGGTGCAGGAGGAGGGGGGGGGATACGAGGGGGTTGCGGATGGGGTGGTGGAGGGGAGGGGGATTTTTCTCATGAGAACCGATCGAGCGGGCCAGGCAGGCAGGTTTGATTCGGAATGAAGCGGCGAGGCTACGATTTGGCCCCGTGCGAGCGAGGGGGCGATAGCGGGAAGCGAGACGGAGAGGCCTCAGCGGGGGGGCGAAGGGGGCTTAGAAAGGCGAATGGTCGGGCGGAGGGGGGCGAGAACCATTGATTTTTGAAACAGGAGGTACGGCTGTAAAATGCGCGCGCAAATATTATAAAGTCAGAGAGAGAAAGAGAAAGGCGAGGCGGGCGAGGGGGCAATGATTGCCCCCCTCCCCTCCGAACCGTCCTCGATCACCCTCATCGCATCATCCCTTGTATTTGTAATTAGAATTCCCCTTTACATCTGCCCCCCTCCACAATCTGTAACTCCCCCTTGCGAAGCACAGCATTGTGTTTTTGTATCTTCACAACCGCTCCGCATTATCGACATTTCCGAAGGGTGAATCCCAGAATGAAAATTAGAAACAGATCCTCAACCTTCAATACTAAACCGAGTAAATAAATATGGAAGGTTATTACAGAAGGGCCGAAGCCAGCGAAGGATAACCTGAAGGGAGCTGCGAGGGTTATGGAGGGTAGCATCTTGGGTTTCTTCCTTTTTGTTTTTTCCCCTTTTTTTGTGGGAAGACGTGGCCCGAGAGGGAACATGGAGGGAAAGGGACCTTCCAGCTCTCGAGGTTTTCGATCACGTGTATCCGGGTAAGTCCGCGGTTAAGGGAATCTGGTTTATTACCGAGACCTACAAAAAGTCCTTTCGTGGAGGGAGAGGGAAAAAAGGCGATTTACACGGTGAGAACGTGAGGATATCTGGAGAGGGAATTTCGCTTACCTTCCACCTCTCGGCGCATTTCTTGGAGAATTCGGCGAACACGACGTGCTCGTCCGGATGCTTCTTCTTGTGCTCTTCGCGGCAGATCTGGACGAAGAAGGCGTAAGCCGTCATCCTGCCTCGCGGCTTCACGTCGGACTTTACGGCTTTAGGCATCGCTCCTCGAGACTGGAAAAGAGAAATGTCAGGTTAAGAGAGGTTGACGAGGTGGAGGAGCTGATAGGGACGACAACAGTACAGGGTATTACCACGGGTTGAGGTATGTGGAGCGGGGCCGAAGGGTTGGGGTACCACCAGTGCCCCGGGGGTTGTGAGTAGCTGCCCCCGCCTGAGCTCCCTCCGCCGGCGTTCTGCGGCATTTTGTACGGGAAGATGTGGTGATCGTGGGACGACCACCAGTCCTCTACGGGATGCCAACGATCCTCACGGTCTGCTGCCACGGGTTGCCACCGATCCTCCCTGTCCTCACCCATCGCGACCCGAATCAAGACTGGTCCGCTCGTCCCGTCGAGGGACCTCCCGCCGCTCAATACTCCCGCCCCCCTCCGTTCCCACGCCCCTCCTGGCTGGAGAAGCCCCCCCTCCCACCACCACTAAATTCTTTCTCATATAAAAATAATATTTAACTCCCCCCACGAACACGCTCCTCCTGGGAGGCTCCTGGTGCGTCGCATCACCACGAAACAGACACCAGGACCATGGTCCCCGCCAGCGTCTCCACTCCATGGCACCATGGTCCCTCGTCAGCCATAAAACAGAGTAAAACGACCGCCAAGTGGGTGGGGCACATAGCTCCCTCTCTACACCAACATTTCATCGATGAAGAGGCGAAATTTCATGGAAATCGGATGAGCCCTGAAGCTACTTAGTTCTCATCGTGATGGATTTCATAGGGGACCATCCTCGGGACTTCATAGAATTTCATCAAATTTGGATGGAAGAGTAGAAATTTGGGTGACCCGGAAATAATTTTCTACGCTGAATCGCGTGGTGACATCCCTTTCTTGATTTGGCTTCATTTTACCGCCTTTACAGCTCAAAGAGTCACTTTTTGAGGTGGAAATCATCGAGTCTCTTATCAAGGGAAATGTATCAATCCCAATGAAGTGTAAAAAAACTGTAAAATTTATAAAATTGTGTCAGAGACATCATCCGTGAAGGCTGTAGGGCCCAAGGTCGTTTTTATTTTCTAGTTTTTAATTTACTCATTTAATTATGCGAACTAGTTGACCGTGTGTCAATCTAGTTACTCAGGAATTTAAAACAATCAAATTTTCATTCTCATCCGGAAACTCTCGGAGTCAAGTTATTTATAACTCAGAGTTTTCTTTTCAAGTCATCAATCTTGTAGAAGTGGTACAGGAGAAGTACCCCCTACGAATTGGTGACCTTTTCTCTTCCAAATTATGGCTCACGGGAGAAGCGACTCTCGGCCGGTGCTGAGGCTGCAGTCTGCGATCTCAGGTAATGAAGTCGAAAGTAACACCAGTGCTTTTCACGTAAAACATCCCGCATTCCACAAACACCAAAAATATGGTTTTCTCAGGTCGAAGCTCAAGCGAATCACAGCTGAGTCTACCCGATTTGATAATTAAAAGCTCAACTTGATACCGCGTTTGTTGAAAACATTTATGACCTGGTAGATTCGGAAGTAGCGGATGAGTACACCCAAGCTAAAAGAAGTCTGCCAAGTGGGTGTGGCACATAGCTTCCTCGTATCCATAACCCGATTGTATAGATGATCCGATGCATAGTAGTTAATCTCAAAACATCAGAACATCAAAACAAGATAATCTGTAACATCCTTGAAAATTTCATTTAAATCGGATGGAATGTAGAAGTTATGGCCGTTACAAGGAAATTCACGTTTGCGCATGCGCAGTGGCTGCTATCAGTTCGAAGGTGGTGATTTTCATAGGGGACCATCTACAACCTAATCTGCATAACCCCTGAAAATTTCATCGAAATCGAGTAGAAAATGTGGAAGTTATGGCCGTTACAAGGAATTCACGTTTGCGCATGCGCAGTCGCTTCTATCAGTTCGGGGATGATGATTTTCATAGGGGACCGTCTACACACCAACCCGCACAATCCCTGAAAATTTCATAGAAATCGGACAATAACTTCGTATAGTTATGCGCGTTACAAGGAATTCATGACAGACACACAGACAGACAGACAGACACACACACAGACAGACAGACACACAGACACTGAACCAAAATTGTTCAGAAAGGTCTAAAACTCAAAACGCGAGTGAAAATTTTGATTTTGGAGAACTTTTTTTTTTCGTCCTTGAAAAGTGATAACAAAGCTTCCGCTACCTTGGTAGACTCGGAAGCAATAAGGAAAAGATTCCACGGGAAATCGATGATTTGCTCCTCAAAAAGTGACTTTTTCTGCTGTAAATGCGGTAAATTGGAACCAAATCAAGAAAGGGACATCACCACGCGATTCAGCGTAGAAACATGTGCTAAGTGATGAGCCACACTTGAGGTCCACCTTCATCTCAATTGTGGCGCAATCCTTTGAGCGCTCGCTGAGCGGGTTGCGCGCGTTCAAAAAGAAGTTGTCGAAGTAAAATGTTCATAAAATTGGACGTAGAATCCAAATCTGCAATAAAAAATTAGGATTCCCATTCGAAAAAAAAACAAAGTTGATCATGGTGGCGCAATTTTGTCATTTTGGTTTATTATTTTCAATAATGAACCTTTGGAATCGACCAAGAAAGAAAATTTTCAACACCCCCTCAAAATTTGATTGTTTACGTTTCAAGGTACGTAGAATCCAAAAATCGAATAAAAATTTGGCCGTCCATCCGCCGTACGCGGCACTTTGCCCACTTAGCATTGACCGATTTTGATGAAATTTGGTATGTAGGCTCCATTTGGGGTCTAGTTGTGCCCCGAAGATTTTGGTTGAGGTAGGTCACTTCTAAGGGTTCCAAAATCAAATTTGAAATTTTGAAAACGCCCTAACTCAAAACATTTTGATATAAAGGTCTTGTTTTTCCTTCAATTTAAGATTCTATAGAATTTTTTGAGACCACCCGGAGCTCTGTAGGACAAACCGTTCGCTCACTACGAGAATTTAAAGTTTGGACGTACGATAAATCAGAAACACGAGTGTGAATCGCAAAAGAGGCCTAATCTCCGTTCAAATTAAAGCTGACCGAAATGCGATCGATGTTTTTCTTCATGTTGGATGGTTGGTGGCTTTGCAGACGAGTGATCTATATAGAAAAATAAAAAACAATAAACCATTGTGTAATAATTTGCAGCGTTTTTGGATTCTACGTACCTTGAAACGTAAACCATCAAATTTTTAGGGGGTGTTGAAATTTTTTTTTCTTGGTCGATTTCAAAGGTTCATCATTGAAAATAATAAACCAAAATGGGACCAACGCATCATTCATTATTTTTTGTGAGGACTTCAGGAAAAATACTTCCGCGTAAAATACTTGCACGCAATTGCCACTAAATTAATTTTTTCAAACGGAACCCCCCTTTTTTGGTTTATTATTTTCAATAATGAACCTTTGCAATCGACCAAGAAAAAAAAAATTTTAACACCCCCTCAAAATTTGATGGTTTACGTTTCAAGGTACGTAGAATCCAAAAATCGAATAAAAATTTGGCCGTACGTCCGCCGTACGCGGCACTTTCCCCACTTAGCATTGACCGATTTTGATGAAATTTGGTATGTAGGCTCCATTTGGGGTCTAGTTGTGCCCCAAAGCTTTTGGTTGATGTAGGTCACTCCTAAGGGTTCCAAAATCAATTTTGAAATTTTGAAAACGCCCTAACTCAAAAAATTTCGAAATAAAGGTATTGTTTTTCCTTCAATTTAAGATTCTATAGAATTTTTAGAATTTTTTGAGACCACGCGGAGCTCTGTAGGACAAACCGTTCGCTCCCTACAAAAATTTAAGGGTTCATATTGAATCGCAAAAGAGGCCTAATCTCCGTTCAAATTAGAGCTGACCGAAATGCGATCGATGGTTGGTGATTTTGATTTTTTTTTGATTTTTTTAAATTTTTTTTTCGATTTTTTTTTTCTTTTTCTTCATATTGGATGGTTGGTGATTTTGTAGACGAGTGATCTATATAAAAATAATAAACCTTTGTGTAATAATTTGCAGCGTTTTTAAATACAGATTCGGATTCTACGTCAAATTTCATGAAAAATTCATACCCGAACCAATTTTTTTATTGCGCGCAACCTGGCTTTTTGAACGCTCTAAATTCCGCAATTCCAAATTGCACAAAAATTAGGTTTTGGAGAACCCTTAGTGTGGCACATGTTTTCATCATTTTTTGACGCTGAATCACAGGGTGTCATCCGTTTCGAGGAAGACCAAGATTTCAAGAGGAAAAACGCTGCAAATTATTACACAACGGTTTATTATTTTTATATAGATCACTCGTCTACAAAATCAGCAACCATCCAATAAGAAGAGAAAAAAGAAAAAAAAAAAAAAATAAAAAAAAAAAAATCAAAATCACCAACCATTGATTGCATTTCGGTCAGCTCTAATTTGAACGGAGATTAGGCCTCTTTTGCGATTCACACTCGTGTTTGGATTTATATATATATATATATTTCAATATAAACCCTTAAATTTTCGTAGGGAGCAAACGGTTTGTCCTACAGAGCTCCGCGTGGTCTCAAAAAATTCTATAGAATCTTAATTTGAAGGAAAAACAATACCTTTATATCGAAATTTTTTGAGTTAGGGCGTTTTCAAAATTTCAAAATTGATTTTGGAACCCTTAGGAGTGACCTACATCAACCAAAAGCTTCGGGGCACAACTAGACCCCAAATGGAGCCTACATACCAAATTTCATCAAAATCGGTCAATGCTAAGTGGCAAAAGTGCCGCGTACGGCGTACGGCGGACGGACGGCCAAATTTTTATTCGATTTTTGGATTCTACGTACCTTGAAACGTAAACCATCAAATTTTGAGGGGGTGTTAAAATTTTTTTTTTTCTTGGTCGATTCCAAAGGTTCATTATTGAAAATAATAAACCAAAATCAATATTTCTTCCATAAAATCATCAGTTTTGTGGCCGAAAACATGTTTATTTTTTGTTTACTCTCCTCCTTCTATTTTTAATTCCACCGCAGACGGTCCCAAGCCTGTGGTTAAAAATGAGGAGAGAAAATACCAAATAAACATGATTTCGACCACAAAACTGATGATTTTATGAAAGAAATACTAATTTTTCCTCTTGAAATCTTGGTCTTCCTCAAAACGGATGACACCCTGTGATTCAGCGTCAAAAAATGATGAAAACATGTGCCACACTTAGGGTTCTCCAAAACCTAATTTTTGCGCAATTGTGGAGTTGCGCAACTTAGAGCGTTCAAAAAGCCAGGTTGCGCGCAATAAAAAACGCTGCAAATTATTACACAATGGTTTATTATTTTTCTTTCACAGATCACTCGTCTACAAAATCACCAACCATCCAATATAAAGGGAAAAAAAATCAAAAAAAAAAAAAAAAAAAATCCAACCATCGATTGCATTTCGGTCAGCTCTAATTTGAACGGAGATAAGGCCTCTTTTGCGATTCACACTCGTGTTTTGATTCATATATATATATATATTTCAATGTAAACCCTTAAATTTTCGTAGGGAGCGAACGGTTTGTCCTACAGAGCTCCGCGTGGTCTCAAAAAATTCTAAAAATTCTATAGAATCTTAAATTGAAGGAAAAACAATACCTTTATATCGAAATTTTTTGAGTTAGGGCGTTTTCAAAATTTCAAAATTGATTTTGGAACCCTTAGAAGTGACCTACATCAACCAAAAGCTTCGGGGCACAACTAGACCCCAAATGGAGCCTACATACCAAATTTCATCAAAATAGGTCAATGCTAAGGAAAGTGCCGCGTACGGCGGACGGACGGCCAAATTTTTATTCGATTTTTGGATTCTACGTACCTTGAAACGTAAACCATCAAATTATGAGGGGGTGTTAAAATTTGTTTTTCTTGGTCGATTCCAAAGGTTCATTATTGAAAATAATAAACCAAAATCCGTTCGGGTATGAATTTTTCATGAATTTTGACGTAGAATCCGAATGTGTAATGAAAAAGGGGGAGGTCAATTTGAAAAAACTAAGTTAGTGGCAATTGCGTGCAAGTATTTTGCGCGAAAGTATTATTCCTGAATATCTCACAAAAAATCATGAAGAATAGCGCTGGTCTCAATTTTTTACGCTGTATTTCGGGGAAATGAGGGGGGGGGGGGGGTAACCTTTTCGTGAAACACCCTGTAAATAATCAAAGAAGTCAAAGCTTCTTATATTGGTTTGGCCTCCTATTGCCGACAATAGCCAACAATCGCTCACAGTATCTACCACATGAAATATATTATCAATACAGGTAGGTTAGGTCTTCCAGCTCTACATAATCACCCTTGCTCTGGCCCTCCATGTACGCGTTTGTGCCGCCATCGACACCCTCAAATCTTCCGAATTAACTCGTTCATAAACATGTAGTACTTGGGTTCGTACCTTGGGTTTCCTATCGCGGCGCCACGATAAGTCCACTCCAGCAGCATGACTTGATGAGCGAATTTTCAAAGAAATTTTGAAAGCTTTGGTTAGGAAATTCGAAATTTTAGCTGTATGAGGGAGAGAGATAGAGTAGTCAGCCTTGTGGGTGTGACACTTAGTACGAATCGTTATAATTATGGCAATTCCAAGCCAAATTCAAAATTTTCGAACCTAATTCAAGAATTTCCAAACCAAGTTCAAGATTATTTAAGTCGAAATCAAGATTTTTAAAACAAAACTTAAAGTTTTACATACCAAATTCTAGATTTTTAAGTGAAATTCTATATTTTGCACACCAAATTCTAGATGTCCTGAACCTAAATACCTCCTCCCCACATCACGGACCCCTCCTCAGTAAATACTAAGTCAGTGGCTTCTTTGCACCACATGTGACTTCATGAACCCCAAACGAAGCTCGCCTCTATGTGTCTATGAGTGGATCAAATAGTACGAATGATACGACTGCGATACACAGAAGATCATGAGGCGTCAGTCCCCAACTACGTACGAGTATCATTCAGGTTGAGAGAAGTGGAAAGATACCCAGAGAGGAATCCAAGTTTAGCTAGTTTAGTTTATTAACGTGATGTCAACAATTGATTATTCAATTCAAGATTCAACCATCCCCGAACATGTCAGAAGGAACAAGTACAGTTGAGGTTTACGTATCAGAAGGATTCGCGGACAAAAAGACAAACCAGCAAGTGGGGGGACATCCTGACTCAATTACACAAACTATTGATGTTATGATTGTTCGGATGTGATTTAACGTTTGCGCATGTGCAGAAGCGATCGCGATGGATCTGATAGGGAGCCATTTGAAGTCCCAAGCACACAATCCCTAAAAATTTCATCCAAATTTTATTGTAACGAACATGTAAGTATAGTTTTGACCGTTACAAAGATTAACGGTCCCACAGACACGACACCAAAACAATTATTGTTCATGAGAGGGGAAAGTTTGATTTTGTAGGAATTTTTTTCAGCCTTGAAAAGAGAACTATTACACAAAGGTTTATTATTTTTCTAAACAGGGTGTCCCCGAAACCCCCCCCCCCTCCTCCCTGCTAAAATCGTCCAGGTAGTGGTAAAAAAATTTGTTTTTTAAATCTTCATTATTTTTCCCAAGGATTTCAAATATGACCACGGTGCGCATTGCGCACGTGCGCAATCGTGCGCAACGTACACCAACTTCGTTTTTTCAAATGAGACCCCCCATTTCGGTTTATTATTTTCAATAATGAACCTTTGGAATCGACCAAGAAAAAAAACATTTTAACACCCCCTCAAAATTTGATGGTTTACGTTTCAAGGTACGTATAATCCAAAAATCGAATAAAAATTTGGCGTCCGTCCGCCGTACGCGACACTTTTGCCACTTAGCATTGACCGATTTTGATGAAATTTGGTATGTAGGCTCCATTTGGGGTCTAGTTGTGCCCCGAAGCTTTTGGTTGATGTAGGTTACTTCTAAGTGTTCCAAAATCAATTTTGAAATTTTGAAAACGCCCTAACTCAAAAAATTTTGATATAAAGGTATTGTTTTTCCTTCAATTTAAGATTCTATAGAATTTTTAGAATTTTTTGAGACCACGCGGAGCTCTGAAGGACAAACCGTTCGCTCCCTACGAAAATTTAAGGGTTTATATTGAAATATATATATATATATATATATAGAGATATAGAGCAGACCGAAATGCGATCGATGGTTGGTGATTTTGATCTTTTTTTTATTTTTTTTTTTTATTTATTTTTTTTTTCCTCTCTTCATATTGCATGGTTGGTGATTTTGTAGACGAGTGATCTATATAAAAATAATAAACCGTTGTGTAATAATTTGCAGCGTTTTTATTGCAGATTCGAATTCTACGTGAAATTTCATGAACATTTCACTCCTCAACCGATTTTTTGACATTTTCATGTCTTTGCCCTGGCACATAGCACAAAAAAAAGTGTCACGAAATTGCGTAACGAAATTGTGTTACAGTGCCTTTACAATGATTTCCGCTTACAACGACCCCGTCGTTAGGTTTGTTCCTTTTCTACACTTTTTAACCCACAAAAATCTGCGTTGTGATGCGCAACTGCGTTGTTGTGTCAAAATGTGCATGTACAAAGTAACCAAGTGTGACACATGATATTTTAGTATTTTTTTACGCTGAATAACGTGGTAATGTTAGTTTCTTGGTTTTACTGCATTTTTATCGAACTATTGACGAAAAATGAACTTTTTTAAAAGGAAAATTGCATTTTTACTCATTACGCATCTTCTGTGCCCATCCGTTAACTTCATCCTTGTTAATAAATTGTGGGACATGTCGAAATTTATGTTTTGACATTTAAAAAAAAAACTCTCCGATCGCACGTAATTTATTGCAGTATTCTAGAGAACCTTGCTTCATAGCTACCGATATGTAGCTATGATTTTGTTTACTGGTTGCAGCGTTGCATTTTTTGTGATTAAAAAAAAGTGCCGCGAAAAATTCCTAGACCCCCAGCCAAAAGACATATCCATGTCAAAACGATTGTTCATCACACTGGACTCTTCACTAGTAATTTCACAAGGACTCTCTACTTGTAATTTCGCGTGAAAAAACCGTCCCGTCTACTTGAAAATCTTTTTTCGATCATCTTGGAAAAAAGTTTTTAAATAGAAAGGGTGGTTTTGCCCTTAAAAATGCAATTTTCCTTTAAAAAAAGTTAATTTTTCGTCGATAATTTGATAAAAATGCAGTAAAATCAAGAAACTAACATCACCACGTGATTCAGCATAAAAAAATACTTAAATATCATGTGTCACACTTAGGAACTTCGTACATGCACATTTTGACACAACCTTGCAGTTACGCATCTTTGAGCGCGCATTGTGCGGGTTGCGCGCAATGAAAAAATCGGAGGGGTGAAATGTTCATGAAATTTCACGTAGAATCCGAATCTGCAATAAAAAATGGGGGGGGGGGTCTCATTTGAAAAAACGAAGTTTGCGCAAAATGAAGTTGCGCAATGCGTACGGTGGTCATATTGAGATCCTTGGGAAAAATCATGAAGATTTAAAAAATAAATTTTTTTACCACTACCTGGACGATTTTAGCAGGGGGGGGGGGGACGTTTTCGGGGACACCCTGTATAGATCTCTCGTCTGCAAAGAACTCGGCTTTGCCTTTGTCACCACATACCAACCTACGACGACACTATCAAGTTTATTTGGAAGAAATAAACGCGTCACATTCAGTTCGATGAAAAAGGGAGTTGAGGAAATTATTAGGAAACTTGATTACCTACTGGTTGTTAAGGACGCAAAACTGAGCACAACTCGAAGAAACTAACAAGGGTCAGCTACAGCCTCTTTTGCGATTCACACTCGTGATTCTGTTTTATCGAAGGAAAACCCTTCAGTACTCGTAGGAAGCGAACGATTTGTCCTGCAGGGCTCCGGGTGGTCTATTGAAAATTTCAACCCTTAATTTTAATTATATTGTATTATTATATATAATTATAGTCTTAATATTCAATGGTCTATTTAACTTTTTGTAATGTGTATATTGACGACTCAAAAGAATTCAATGAATAATAATAGTAGGGTTTATTTAGATTTAGTTGACTTTAATTGTCTAACAGAGGAATTTTTTATTGTAAGTACTCTTTCTAGTATAGTGGTAAGTGCCTGATCTGTGAAATTTTTGTCTTCGTGTTTTTTTTGTTATATTTAAAAATTAATTATTAGCGGTGTGAATGTATTTATTGAATGAATGAGTGTATGGGTAGGTTCTCCTGTTGGTCGGTGGTCCCCCTATCGGTCCCTAGCGGCTCTATTGTTCTCTTTTCCCTGTTGGGAATGGGATCCGTGGGGATGTCCTGTGTTGGGGGCGGCTAGTCACTGGCGTGGCAGTCGTTTCCCTCACGGGTGTCCTTATGCGGGGAGCCGTCATGGTGGGTGGGGCCTGGGACCGGTCGGGTGGCGCCAGCCAGCGGGTGGGGGGGGGGGCTCTGGCCTGCGCTTCCTTCACCCACATGTGATCGGCACTGCCCTTATTGAATTTGTAATTCGTAATTGTACTTGACGTTTGTAATGACTATTTTTAGGATTTGCAAATAAAAACTATCCAACTATTCACCCCTTAGAAGTGATTGACATTAACCAAAAGCTTCGGGGCACAACTAGACCCCAAATGGAGCCCATATTCCAAATTTCATAAAAATCGGTCTGGTTACTAAGGAAAGTGCCGCGTACGGCGGACGGACGGAATAATTTTTATTCGATTTTCGGATTCTACGAACCTTGAAACGTAAACCATAAAATTTTGAGGGGGTTAAAAAAAATTTCTTGGTCGATTCCAATGGTTCATTATTGAAAATAATAAACCAAAATGCATCTGCTACTTGCTAGACTTGAAAGCAAAATTCCATGATTCTAATCGCTGTCATTCAAATAGTAAACTTTTGACAGCATTCGGTCCTACCTCAGCTGTACAACCGGACGGTTGGGCTCAGAAGTCCCGTTTTCAGAAAAGGAGGATCCAAACAAAGGGAAGGTCGACCCTTCAGGTAGGCGAGCGGTCGTTCGGGCGCTAATAAAACTCTGAAAGTTCTCGGAGTTGGTGTTTTGGATTCTCTCAGAGGGACGAAAAAGGAATATTCAGGAAATTCCATCTGTAGATAGGCATTAATGTTGTGGGACTTTTTCGCAAATTCAAATTATAGTCCAGGTTCATATAAGTGAAATAGCTATAATTAGGTGCTGAGTATTGGAATACAAACTGAATGAATGATTTCATGATCAAATGGAAGATTTCGTGAATGTTTTCAACAAATCCTGAACTTTTTTATGTCTACTTAAGATCTTAAATTTTAGTGAGTAATGGCAAATGTCAGGAATCAAGTAAAATCAGTACAAAATAAATCTTTCAAGGTAGCGTGACCTTTAATGCTCTCCAATGTAAACAGAACGGTACCAACTCGACTTCAACACTTCGATTAAAAACCAACAAGCGCGGTAAGAAGCAAAGAAAACCCAGGAAGGTACGATCCTGAGATAGCACCATCTTTGAGGATTCCGAAGATATAGCGGCCAACTAAACAAGTAAAGTCAGAATACCTTTCCTTGTATCTCGAATGGACTGTGGGCGGCGAATTTCAACAAGTGTTTGGTTCAAAAATTTAATCTTATAGGTACGTAAATAAAATATTTCTTACCTAAGCGAGTATCCAACGAGGAAATGATATATTTGAAATGTCAGGGAAATCGATCTTGAATAAATAATACCTACAAGAACTAGCAGGGTTCATGAGAAATTAATGGTTTCCGAGGATAGTTTTGGTGGTTATTCACCATTCCTACACGGTGTACTCACTAAAGTAATACGCGCAGCAATTTTACACGGCCTCAAAGCATCAGACGTGCACGCTTTCAGCGAAAATTGTGCATTTTGAATATGGGGAATGGAAATTCGAGAACAATGTGCGAGCTCACCTCGTATAGGAAGAAGTGTGGACCGGGAAGAGCGACCTGTTGAGGATTAAAGTGTGCGGCGCACATGTCTACTCCAGCACTCGTTCACTGGCATACGAACACTTACGAATACGAACGTCGAGAGAGTGAGGACAGGAGCGGCCGAACGAGGCTTTGTGGGTTATCGATAATTCACAACAATCGTTCAACTACCGAACGCGTATCGATTGGCTGTAATGGCGAACCGAGAACGTACGTTCGAGGAAATCAGGGTGACATGAAATCCAGTTATGCTTCAAATTCCCAAGTAGTATTTTGGTTAAATACTTAAATAATGAACCTTTGGATTCGAGCAAGAAAAGAAAAACGCTGCAAATTATTACACAATGGTTTATTATTTTTTATTTTTCTATATAGATCACTCGTCTGCAAAGCCACCAGCCATCCATGAAGAAAAACATCGATCGCATTTCGGTCAGCTTTAATTTGAACGGAGATTAGGCCTCTTTTGCGAATCACACTCGTGTTTCTGATTTATCGTACGTCCAAACTTCAAATTCTCGTAGTGAGCGAACGAACGGTTTGTCCTACAGAGCTCCGCGTGGTCTCAAAAAATTCCAAAAACTCTATAGAATCTTAAATTGAAGGAAAAACAATACCTTTGTCAAAATTTTTTGAGTTAGGGCGTTTTCAAAATTTCAAAATCCATTTTGGACCCCTTAGAAGTGATCTACCTCAACCAAAATCTTCGGGGCATAACTAGACCCCAAACGGAGCCTACATACCAAATTTCATCAAAATCGGTCAATGCCAAGTGGCAAAGTGCCGCGTACGGCGGGCCAAATTTTTATTCGATTTTTGGATTCTACGTACCTTGAAACGTAAACCATCAAATTTTGAGGGGGTGTTAAAATTTTTTCTTTCTTGGTCGATTCCAAAGGTTCATTATTGAAAATAATAAACCAATAACTTCCTCAAAACGTGACATTTTACGTTTTAAGGGACGAGGAATCCGAAAATTGAATAAACAAAAAATCCGTTCGTGGCAATATTCCAAGTTACACTTTGTATGTCGACTATTTAGGGTCTAGTTGTGCCACGAAGCTTTTGGTTGATGTCAAATCGCTTCTAAGGGGTGAAAAATGTGGTTGAAATTTTCAAAACGCCCAAACTTGGAAACTTTCAATATAGAGGTATTGTTTTCAAATTTCAAATAATATCGAATTTTTAGACCCGAATGTGACCACCTGGAGTTGGACGAATCAGAAACACGAGTGTGAAATGCAAATGAATATCCAATGACGGAAGTAGCCCAAATCTCCGTTCAAATTTCAGCTGATCTGGTGCGATCTTTTTTCTTTTTGTGGAATAGTTTCATACCATTTAGTTCTGCTTCCTTAGCTAAGAAGAACCGAATTTTGACCGATCAGCGTCTAGTTCTGCCCAGAAGCATTGGTCATGGTCAGGCACTTCTAAGAGGTGAAAAGTGAAGTTGAAATTTTCAAATCGCTCCAATTCGCAAACTGTTAACAAAACCTGTTTGTTCGTAAATTAAGAATAATATTGAATTTTCAGACGAATTTTGGACGAAAAATAAATCAGAAACATGAGCGTGAATCGCGAAGCTCCGTTCTAACTTCAACTGATCAAATGCTATCTTTTCTCGTTTCTTCTCTGTACTACCCGGTTTTAGGACGTCCCACAGTAAGACTTGGGCGTCCTTATGCGATTGATCTGGGGTTAAGTTGGACAACACTGAACAGAAAAAAATAACCACACACTAATCCGTTTTACACCATTCTGAATCCAAATCCGTGAAAAAACAGGGTGTCCAGCGATTCCCCGAAAAAAAATTCCTTGAGTTTTCTAGGTTCAATTTTCGACTTTTTCCAGGGTTCTAAATCGTTAAGAATATAAATAAATGTGATCATAATTTCTCAAAATTCAGGTTTTAAAGGACATTTCGAAATGAAAAAGCATTGGAAATATAGTAGCTTATCTCAAAACATCAATCTGTAAGTACCTATCAGTCCGGTGCGATGACTTTAATCTACACTCCAATTCGCACAATCCCTAAAAATTTCATCGAAATAGGATGGAAACCGTAGAAGTGGCTGTCAGTCAGAGGGTGATTATTTGCATAGGGGACCACCTCCAACCCAATTAGCTCAATACCTGAATATTTAACCGAAATCGAAGAATAACTTCGAATAGTTTTGCCCGTTACAAAGATTTCAAGACAGACACAACAGAGAACTACTTAATTCTTGGATAATGTAGAGAAATAACATTAAGTTCATAAATACTTGTAGGTTTTCTCGAGAGAAACGACCACTTCAAAGGCTTGTTTTCACCTATGATTGTTCGATAAAGTAGAGTATGAACGTTGAAATTAGGTAACCAGAATCAGACTAGTAGAGAAATTTACGCGGTGCGGGTTAACATTAATTTATTATCTGCAGGAACACTTCCAGCAAATTTTCGAAAAAAAATTCTGCAATTCCAGTGGCATTATAAATTTTATTAACAAAAGTATAAAAAAGTCTAGTTTCTATAGAAATCTATATTTTATATATTATAGTTGATCAATTTTTTCTACATTTGGGACATCTACATTTGAGAAAGAAAACTTAGGTTATACCATATTTTTTTCGTGATTTCCAATCTATTATGGCTAGTTTCACGGAATAAAATTACTACCTACTAAGTCAAAATGTCATGTGTGTATCGGTATTGCACGTTTTCCTATTTTAACGAATAATACCCAAACTACCAGAAGACTTCTACCTACCTACTTGGACCTTCGAAGGATGGAGCATGGAGAGGGAAGGCTACCGTAAGGTCCCCCCCCACCTTCTTTCTTTGGGAGCTTGATGGTTTGTCACTGAGACGATCAGTATCGCCTCAGACCGGATATAAGAAACTATTCCATAAAATATAATATCTTCGTTCATTTCTACATTTTTCTTTTTCTTCGCCCTCGACTCCTGATTGGAAATTATACAAATCCTAAATCAGAAGTTGGGATTCTATCTGCGCTCACGTGAAGATTATTATTTTGCCAAACTTTTTATATCAGTTCAGTGCGTGTAGTGATTATCACGAGTTCTTCACTCTCACAAAACGCGATGTCAGATGAGGAGGATCATCAAAACATTGAAGAAGAAGTTCCACCGAATCCACCAATTCCGCAGCAAATCCAAATGGAGCAATTGATTGGAATGCAAGCCCAAATGTTCGGTGAGTTATTAAATCGTCTCCCTAACATCTCTACATCATCACAGAAACTAAAATTCCCTGAATTTAATGAGGATGTCGCCAATCCAAAAGGTTGGATTCGAACGACGGAATTAATGATGAGGGAGCAACGGCCAAACACTGCCCAGTTAGCCATGGCTCTCACAGACTGTTTCAAAGGTACAGCATCAACATGGTTAGCTGAAATAATTGATGATGGACTAAATTGGGAGAAGTTCGTCGAGCTGTACAAAGCAAAATATTGCCACATCGACACACCAGCGGCAATAATCCATCAAGCCATAACTGCCCAAGTTAAAGATGGTGATACTTCAAAACTTGTATCTGAACAGTTAGTGAAAATTCGTGGGGCATTTCGAGGAAAGTCAAGTGACGAATGTGGGTTACTTCTGGCTACGGCATTAGCTGCACGGTACGACCCAGAAATAAGAAAGTGGTCGTACACCAATGAAAACATTACAGAAGTTAACCTCATGAAGGAACTAAAAGCCGTGAAGGCTGGAAAACCCAAATCTACATATGGGGTCTCTCACCAACATAGAGAGCCGACTCATCAAGGCCACGGATCCGGCCAAAAACGCCCTCATGATGGTCCACAGGGTTCTGGTCTTCACAAGAAATGGAAATCAAATTTCCAAAACAACCAGGGACATCACCAACAGTTCTCTGACCAACAACGTTCAACGCCACATCCAGATCAACAATCAAGAAAGAAATGGTGTAACCGCTGCAAAATGAATAATCACGATTGGGCCGTGTGCGGATTCAACCCGAATAATCCCAAGAGATGGACACCCGACAAGACCAACCAAAAGACGAAGACGGATGCCAAACCCCAGGAGAAACGAATTAACATGTGCAATGTTAATCCCGAAGGTCAGCTCCAACACCAAGGTAAAAACTATCCTTTTATTTTTGATTCCGGCAGCGAAGCTTCATTAATGTCCGTTAAATTATTACCATATTTCTCGGGACAACAATTTAAAAATCCAGTAAACTTAACAGGTATAGGACAAGGGAAAATAGTTGTAAATTCTCAAATCTCTACCACCATAACCATAAATAATATCGACCTTCCTGTATTATTTTACATAGTTCCAGAAGGTTCAATAACTCATGACATATTATTGGGTCGTGATATACTAGAATCTGGAATAAGTGTAAATATTTTACCTGATCGTTATGAAATAAGTAAAGTTGAAAATAAGGTAGGCTCCCAAAAATCCAAAACCAAATACTTGGAACGTAAACGTAACGAAATTTCTTCTCAAAATTCGATACTTATGAAAGGAGAAATAGAGAATATTGCAAATAATGATATATGGC
The DNA here is from genome assembly GCA_009739505.2 of Apolygus lucorum. NCBI lineage: Eukaryota > Metazoa > Arthropoda > Insecta > Hemiptera > Miridae > Apolygus > Apolygus lucorum. The sequence continues at coordinate 60,030,686 of CM019167.2, forward strand.
CTATCCCTTGTCAATACCCGGAGATAGATTTACAAGTAGAATCAATTTCATCAATTGAAAGCGAATCACAACGTCGCGTTATTCAAGGTTCAACTTCAGGTGATTCTAGGCTAGAACAATTTCATCCTGAAAGTGAGAGTATTGACACAGAATTATCAATGCCTCAAGATATGAATAGGTTAAAATCTATTTTAGTTAAATATTCCGATAATTTTACTAGGGGTTTACCTAGACGTCCAGTAAATATGGCACAGTTCACGATAAAATTGAAGGACCCAAATAAAATAGTTTACAGGCGTCCATACCCATTACATCCTCGAGATCGTGAGATAGTGCGTAGCTATATCAAAGAGTTATTAGATGCTAAAATCATAGAACCTTCTACAAGTCCCCATTCATCTCCAATTCTCTTAGTACCTAAAAAGAACGGAAAAATGAGATTATGTACAGATTTTCGTGGTCAGAATTCTAATACAATTCCAGAACGACATCCACTTCCCCTAATCCGAGATCAAATTAGTAGATTAGCGGGACAAACATATTTTTCATCTTTGGATTGCGCCAGTGGTTTTTATGCCATTCCATGTGACGATTATACTCGAGAATTATTAGCATTCTCGACTCCAGACGGCCATTACCAATATTGTAGGATGCCGTTCGGAGTTCGTAACGCACCTTGCTGTTATCAACGCGCGATTACGAACGCTCTTGGAGAATTAGCAAACACTTATTGCTTAGCGTACATGGATGATCTGTTAATCGTAAGCAATACTAAGGAAGAGGCCTTCACTCGTCTTGAAGAAGTGTTAAAAGTATTGTCAAAAGCTGGATTTTCACTCAATCCAGACAAGTGTAGTTTTCTCAAAACCTCTGTTGTATATTTAGGATACAAAGTTCAAAACGGCGAGATACGCCCCCATAACGATCGTATAAAGGCATTGACGGATCTACCACCTCCGAATGATCGCACAGCACTCAGATCATTTCTAGGCCTTAGTTCATATTTTCGTAATTTTATTCGAGATTTTGCCCAAATTTGCGCACCTTTGTACGAGTTAACATCTATGAAAAGTAATTTTAAATGGACACCAAAACATGAAGAGATCAGACAAAACATAATCCATATACTAACTTCCGAACCTGTCCTGACCATTTTCAGGCCAGAATATCCCATTGAAGTATGGACAGATGCTTCCAGCATAGGTTATGGAGCAATTTTGTTTAATATTATTGATAATCAGAGAAAGGTTGTTGCTTATTTTAGCCGTCGAACCACCCCAGCGGAAGCTAAGTATCACAGCTACGAGCTCGAAACGCTGGCGGCCGTGAAATGCTTCAAGACATGGGAATCTTACCTTCTCTATCATGATTTTACCCTGGTAACCGATTGTAAATCATTTCAGGCTTCCTATGTTAAGCAGAGTCTAATAACCCGTGTTCACCGATGGTGGGCATACCTACAAATGTTTGTATTTACTATTCAATATCGACCTGGATCAAAAATGCAGACTGTCGATTTCCTTTCAAGATATCCGGTAGGTTTATCATCAGAAGTAAACATTTTTGAAACACAGGTAACTGATTTTCCCCTTTTACACACGTCAGACAACTATGACGTCATAAAGTCAAATCTTCCCCAAATTACAGACGTAGAGTACAATAAAATTATTGAGAAAAGAGTCAATCTAGTCGAACTTACTGGTGATTGGTTACTAGTAGCGCAACAACAGGATACAGAAATCAAATTTATAATGGAACAACTTGAAAATAACAGATTAGCTCCTGACCTTGCCAATACCTACGAAGTACATGAAGGAGTTTTATTTCGTAAATTTCAACATAAAAAGAAAACCAGGAAAGCTCCAATCGTACCGAGAGCTTATCGCTGGGTTGTCACTAATTCAATTCATGAAGCCATTCTACACTTGGGTTTACCAAAAACTATGGATGCAATTTTAGACAAATTCTGGTTTTCCCATATGAATAAATATGTCAAAAAGTTCATCGAAAATTGTATTACTTGTAAAATTGCAAAAACTCCTTCAGGTAAACAACAAATGAATCTTTATCCTATACCCAAATGTGATGTACCGTTCCACACTGTTCACATTGACATAACAGGAAGATTGAGTGGCCCGAATGGTCCTTCAGATTACTACATTGTTCAAATTTGTGCTTTTACCAAATATGTTTTACTACATCATACAAAAACACTCACGGCAAAATCTGCCGTAAATGCATTATCTGAGTTGGTTCAGTTATTTGGTCCCCCAACTCGGCTCGTATTCGACCAAGGAACTAGCTTTACGGCCTCCGTATTTCTTGACTATTGTGCAAAAAATAATATCAAAACACACGCCATAGCAACAGGGGCTAGTAGGGCAAACGCACAGGTCGAACGTATCATGTCATCAATAACCAATCTAATCACAGTTTCTCAATGCATCAAAAAACAAACTATTCGATCTCTTGCACCTCAAATTCAACTAATTTTGAATTCCACAACCAATCGAATAACTTCTTTGTCTCCAATCGAACTACTTACGGGACGAAAACCTCACATTCCCGGATCAATTTCAGTCGATGAGAAACTTTTTCCTCAAACACGTTCAAATTTACCAGAAATTCGTGCTGAGGCCAAACAAAATATTGACAAATCAGCTGAGTACGAACTCCGTCGTTTCATGGGTAAAAAGGCACCAGTAATTCCTTTGCAAATGGGCGATTTATGTGTTCGTCAAATAGAACCTCGAACATCTCAGAAAACAAGTCCTAAATATCAGGGAATGTATCGAATAATTCAAATTTTACCACATGATCGTTACATACTTGAAAACCTCACAACCAAAAGACAAGTAAAATATTCACATGAACGAATTCGCAAAATCAATTCGGATCTTGAATTACTACCAGAATTACTTAATGAAAATGAATCAGACTCTTCCTCAAACGAGGATTAATCACTGCCACTTTCAATTCTATTCTATGAAAATCATCCCAAACAAACCTTGACCAACTAATACCAATGATTCAAGTTAATGATTAATTAAAGCTTTCAACCAACTTTCAATTTCAAACTTATTGCACGTTACGCATATATTTGACATTTTGGCTAAGTTCAATATTGGTTATAAACAATATGGAACCTTTGTTGTGTCGGATCTTCGTGTATGCAATCCTTGGTCTTGGGATATGTTCGCATTGACCTTGGTCTCTGGGATGCGCTGCACTTATTATCCGTTGACAATGGCCACCCCCTGATGTTCATTTCCATGGGATGAACACCTATAGGACCGCTGTTCCAGTCTGAGACCACTGGCATCCTCTGGTATTTCACTGCCTGAGGGACTTATAAAATTATGTCAGTGCCATGAGGTAACCGTTGAAATCCTCGCGGTATTTCACTGCCAAAAGGAAAAATATTTCAACGCCCTCGTGGGACTTAATAATCAGACTCTGAAGCGGGGACAACATCATTTGAACTATGCCTCGGTATGGCACTCGGCTGTATCTTTGGAAGGTTCCTATGTGAAGTCGGAGATAATTGACATTTCACTGTCAATATTTATAGACATTTCACTGTCTAATCTGACGTCAAAAACAAACAAAAAAATCATTGTCATCTCACTGTCAATGGAAAGACATCTCACTGTCAAATTTGACGTCAGAAAAATACTTTGTCATCTCACTGACAACACGTTCTGTCATCTCACTGTCAGAACGTAATTCATTACCAATTATCGCTGGTTACTGGCCATAACCAACAATTCTATCAAAATTATGGAGTATCATCTCACTGTTCTCCATAAGTGTGAAGTATCATCTCACTGTTACTTTCACAACAATACTATCAAATCATGGAATATCATCTCACTGTTCTCCATAAATGTGAAGTATCATCTCACTGTTACTTTCACAACAATTCTATCAAATCATGGAGTATCATCTCACTGTTCTCCATAAATGTGAAGTATCATCTCACTGTTACTTTCACAACAATTCTATCAAATCATGGAGTATCATCTCACTGTTCTCCATAAATGTGAAGTATCATCTCACTGTTACTTTCAAAACAATTCTATCAAATCATGGAGTATCATCTCACTGTTCTCCATAAATGTGAAGTATCATCTCACTGTTACTTTCACAACAATTCTATCAAAATTATGGAGTATCATCTCACTGTTCTCCATAAGTGTGAAGTATCATCTCACTGTTACTTTCACAAAAATGTCCCAGTCAAATATTTGAGCGTATACATGCATATAAACTATAACTTGGAAATATCATCTCACTGTTATTTCCCTTTTTGCAAAACTATTACGAATAATCAATAATCCATATCGATCCAAAATCGAAATACTAAAATTGGAAGTATCATCTCACTGTTATTTCCCTTTTTTTTGCAAAACTATTACGAATAATCAACTTATTCGGAAATGTCCTAATTAACACCTTATTCAAAAATCCATATCAACGAACTTCAAGAATTCACTAAACGAAATATATCATTTTTAAAGTCAATCTCAACCTTAGAAAGAGGTTTGGCAGCAACACGTTACAACCACATCTCACATTCCCATTTTATGACCCAGGCGAGGGTACCTGGAAAAGTACCCCTCGCAACTCAAGAGGACCCGGATTAACTTTTCAAAACCTATTAACAAAGGAAAGTTCCCGTCGGAACCCCTTTACACATGAACACAAGCATTTTCATATCTTATCCTGCACAACTTCAAACAACCTTTCATGTGTACCGATTTTTAAGGTCAAGATGGCGAAGTGGTCTTTATCCTAAAACTGCGCCGTAAGCAGTGTTTGTTTTCTTTTTCCACCAAGGACCTTGCCAACTGACCAGATGGTCCGACGAAGCTGTCAAGTTACAACAACCCATAATACCGTTACCTATTGCACCTGAAATATATCCAACGAATACCTCTTACCTCTAACCAAATAAAAATACTTCTTCAGCTAATTTTCAAACTTTCTATACAGCACAAGAAACTTGCAGCTATCGTCCGATCATCCCATCAACATTCTATTACCATGATGTTTTTCTAATATTTGCATTGAAATTTACAGATACGAGCTACGAACAAACCAATCAATCACCATCAATGTAAATAATTATTATCATCAAATCGCAACCAATGTAAATACCAAAACAATCATTGTAAATATTTATATCCTCGATTTATTCATTTTCATAATTCAATCAGTCATTAAGTTCAATTATAAAAATTTGACAAACCAAGGTTGAGGTTTTTCCCCCAAATTCGAAATCACATGACGAAATCGGACTTGGGGTTTTCCTCACAATAAAATTAGGTAAGGAACAAGCTCCCTAGGTAGGACTAGAATAGCTCATTGTTAGGACGACTACCTACAATGTAATTTCAATTTACAGGGTATAACTAACCCTAATGCATTTTCTCCTATTTTTTTCACGTGGGACCGTGAAAGGTCAGTATGGCCGTATCGGTATTGCACGTTTTCCTATTTTAACGAATAATACCCAAACTACCAGAAGACTTCTACCTACCTACTTGGACCTTCGAAGGATGGAGCATGGAGAGGGAAGGCTACCGTAAGGTCCCCCCCCACCTTCTTTCTTTGGGAGCTTGATGGTTTGTCACTGAGACGATCAGTATCGCCTCAGACCGGATATAAGAAACTATTCCATAAAATATAATATCTTCGTTCATTTCTACATTTTTCTTTTTCTTCGCCCTCGACTCCTGATTGGAAATTATACAAATCCTAAATGTGTGTTTAATTTTTCCTTACTAAAACTTTTCCCCCCTCAGAATGCCGGAACTTTCCACTAAAAGGTTTGGTGCTAGGGCTTTTTCCAGGGGTTTTCGTGAAAAAATGAAATTCCTCGAGTTTTCCAGTAGAGTAAAATTCCGTGAGTATTCCCGGTTTTCCAGGTCACTGGACACCCTGAAAAACCATAGGTGTACGTCTGTGTGTGTGACAAAATCTGGTGTACTCTGCCCAGGACTTACTTTTCAACCAATTTTCTTGGTACTTTTATTGTTCGACGAGGAAAACTATCTAGTCGTGCCCTACGTCGCCGGAATTTCGAATTTTGCCTTTTAAGGGTGGGGGGAGGGGGTTAATTGCCAAAAATACTAAATAAATTACATCGAGTGAAACAGTTTCATCGCTTACCAACTGGTTTAAATTGACCTGATGCTTATCCAATGGGACGTCCCCTGGAATGCATGCATTACTTAACAATATGTTTAGAGATTAGAGCCACAATTTTCAGTATATCCTGTATATATCCTGCAAAAATACGTAGCGGGATGCCTTTGGTTGTCATATGAGAATTCTTTAATTTAGATAGATAAGAACTCGAAAAATCCTACTAAGATGAAGATTACTTCCCAGTTGGGTGTGAAATGGTGTCAACATTTTCGAGTGATATTCCCAAAATCTAAAATGCAATAATTTTCCGCTATCTTGTATGATTGTTAAGTACTTGGAACTAGTACCTACCTATTAGTACCTTTACATGATTTTCAATTCTCTCTGCGTGGAATGAATAATGCAGTAAAACAGCTGATTTTCAAAAGATAAAATCTACTCGCTCCAAATTCAACAACTTTTCAACGAGACCCCATTTCACAGATGTGCTGATTTTAACTTTCAAGGCCCCATTTTTGGAAAATACTCAGGACTCAAATCCACAGTATATTAGCGTGATTCTTACATTTACGTGATTATTATTCGTTTCTTGTACTCTATTAAGAAAATAAATAGTTATTCCAACTCAATTATTATACCTGGCTGCATGAGCCCTAGATCAGTATTTTGATCAAAAATTGTTGATCAATCGACCGAGACTGTCATGATTGAGCGTCTAGATTTGATCAATGTTCCCCTCAGTCAAGGCACACATGAATATTTGGTCCTTCAAATCCATCCTTGTACTTCAATGTGATCCATAACCTCTGGTTTGCAGGAATCAGCTAGTCATTACATTCATCGTTCATTCTCAGCAAGTTCTTGTAATCCTCAAGCTCGCGCAGAAAGGCTGAGAAGAGTGTTCATAATTAAAACGGTTCCTCATTTCATACCACTCTACTGACCACCTCTTCCCTCTCCTTTCTTCTGAAGGAGGGCAGTAAACGGAAGAACAAACCCGCATTTGAACTCATTGTTTCAACACAACACCATTAACGATCAGTAGAGACGAAAAAACGTATAAGACGAAGCTGGGTATACACTCCGAAAGGGTATTCAAACGACTGGAGAAATGATTGAAGCTCACCCGGATGTCTGTTCAATAATTTGATAAATCAGACTGGTTCGAACTGATGATGAAAAGGATTGAATTGATGATTAATCAACAGTTGATTATTTATAACACGAAAATGAGTTGAACATCTATGAAGGAAACTGAGTGAGTCTAAATAAAGAGAGTACAAATCAATACCTGTCAAGTGAGTGAGGCATATAGCTTCCAGATTGTAAGGATGATCCGAACAAGATACATCAAAATCTTGCCAATAGGAGGCATTTTGCTTAATTTTAAGACACCGTGGAAATCGGATAATAGCTGTTGGGTCCACTGCGGTGTTTTATCTGATCGGAAGGATGAAATCGTCAGTCCCTAACTACCCTCAAAATTTGACGTTTTACTCATCTACAGATTCCGATCTGTTCTAATAGACAATCCAGATTTATCTCCTTACCATCACTAATAAGTAACAAACTTGCTGATCAACTAATATTGAATGTATTTCCCTACCACAAGGTAGAAGAAGGATGAGAGGGGTCTTCAAAAGAAGTGTGCTGGCTGACAAGTTCGGGAAGCCTTTTAGAGAATAGTTAGAATCGATCATTTCGTTGTGACCCCGAGGCAGAAAATTCCACCTCCCAACCCTCATCCTGAATCCCGAAAATGCGCCATTTGTTCCCCAATGTTTAAATTTTTGTCCCGAAGGTAAAAACCCCGAATTTCCCTCACTTAGGCCAAGAGAAATCTGGGCCAAGTGCCACGTGTGGGCTACGATGGACGGACGGGAAAATGTTTATTTGATTTTTGGATTGTACGCACCTTAACCCATTTCAGGCCACTGATGTATTTTTGCATCGTCATAATAATGATATTTTTAAATATTGAAATAGTGGAAAATCTTTGTTGAAGATTTTTTTCTCGTTCATGCAGTTCCTAAACTTAAAAAAAAAATGTCTTCGACATTCGTGAGCTCAATGAGATTTGGGAAATTTGTTTCTGATAAATAGACCTCTTGGCGAAATCTTGATTATGGTGGCTCAAATTCGATCCTGGGCGAGTGAGAGTTCTGGGCTAAGAGTCGAAACAGATTCCGGTCCATAAATGAATTTTTACATTTTACCTAGATTTTTAAGAACCTAATGGATAAATCATATCGATTTGGAAAATTGAGACCTCTAAAATCCCATAAAATATTAAATTCATAAAATTTGAAGCGATTTCGCTCTCGATTGGTGAGCCAAGGATGTCTTATTTCGGTCGACATTGTGTAAAATAATTCATCCTCCTACTCCCTTTACTCTGTTATTTTTTACCGACGGCTTGAAATCGGTTAAAACAAAAACCATCAAATTTTGAAGGGGGGAGGGGTTATAATTTTTTTCGTTACTCATTTCCGAAGGTTCATTATTGAAAATAATAAACCAAAAAAAGACCTTGAATACGAACGAATAAAGAAAAAAACTGTCAACATTTTAGGATTCAGCACCTCCGAAAAACCCTTGATTCGACAATACTGAGAATGCAATTCGAGGTATTTTTTCTTTTGTAGACCAGTGAGAGAGTTGCCTTTTAGGAATCAAACGACTCCAACCACTGATTACTCCAAGGATCAGGACGTACACGACTTTGAATGTAATTGACTTGTTAGCGCTTAAATCGAACCCTCGGATGACTTCAAGTATTTTCAATCAAAACTCGGTTGATTTCAGGGGCGATTGATGATTTTAAGGAGTCAATTGCATGTGGTAACTTGTGACGCCCAACACTGGTCAAGGCAACTCCTTCCAAAATTGAGCACCCAGAAATTAGTAAATTTTAGGTTGGGTTTTCCAAACCTCCAGATTTTGGTTACTTTCAATAATTATTATGGAATCGAGCAAGGACATTTTTTTAACCTCCCTCAAAATTTGTTGGTTTACGTTTCCAAGTACCCGACAAACGAATTTTAAAAAAATGCCCATCTTTCCGCCACACGCGGAAGGCCCAGTTCTCTGCAGGACCAACTAACCGTGCAATCCCTGTATGGACTTGAAGTTGAGACGAACGATAAAGAAGAAACACGAGTGTGAGTCCCAAATGAATGTTCACTAAGGTCAAATCTTTGCTCAAATTTCAGCTGATTAATATGACCACAATTCTCGGTTGACGATGTTATTGTTGGTAGGCCCTTTCTGTCAACTGATTGCGCGACAATATGACCGGTAGGTACTGTTAATGGAAAAGCCGTGTTCTTTGCAAACGGGCGATCTACACAGAAAAATAACACGCCGTTGTGTAAATAATGTGTAGCGCTTTTCAATATTATCTTTACTCCTTTCATCCCACCGAAGAGGTGAAAAGGAAAATATTGCGAACACCCGATTTTTCACACTCCACTTTAAAATGGATCTGATCAACATCAATATGAACAAATATCCCCACTTTTGAGGCACACCGTCAATGACAATATCGCTGTAGCTGCGAAAATAAGGACAATAATTCAAGACCGCGGCCGAAAAACAGTCTGTTACATTTTTTTTCGAAAATGGGTTAATGGCATCAAAAGATTCGTTAGGATCTACTCTATCAATTAGGAAGACAAAAACCCTAAATATTATCACATGGTGGATGTCACGACGACGAAAATAGCAAGAAACGAGGTCCACGCTTGACAAGAAAAACAATCTAGGTTAAAGTTGGTTACCTAGCGCCGTGTCTTTCATACCGTTGTCGTTTTTCCTAGGTGCAGGCAAATTTTTTGTGTGTGAGGTTCCGAATTTCGGTGCGCAGATTCGCGAAAATGGATTATGGAAAATGGATACGCTATCAAAGTCACGAACCATAAAATTTGAAGACTGGAAGGATGAGACGCGAAACATTCTGAAAAACTCGGGGCAACTATATCAAAACTTGAATTCCTCTTGTATAATAATTTACAGCTTAGATATCCTGAAGCCATGTTGTAATAGTATACAATACGTTACTATCAAGAACAGCTCTATAATGATATTAATTTGCGATTTTATTGTGAGAAAAAACATTGAGAAAAAATTTGCGATTTTTATTGTGAGAAAAAAATTGAGGTGAGAAAAACGCTGCAAATTATTATACATCTTTCTGTATAGATCACTCGCCTTTGCAATTGTCACCACCTACCAACCATATTTTCGCTTCATAATCAAGTTTATTTTGAAGAATTAAACGCTTCACACTCAATTCGAAGAAATAGGGCGTTGTGGGTGCCTTCATTAGGGAATTTGATTACTGGTAGCTGAGTACAACTAAAAATCGAAGAAACGAACAGCGAACGCATTTTGGTCAGCTAAAATTTAAACGGTGATTAGACCTCTTGCGATTCACACTCGTGTTTTTGGTTTATCGTAAGTCCGACCCTTAAAGTTCTCGTAGGGAGCGAATGGTTTGTCCTACAGAGCTCCGGGTAGTCTCTAAAAATTCAATACTATTTCAAATTGGTGAAAAAACAATACCTTTATTTCGAGAGTTTTCGAGCTAGGGCACTATTGAACATTTCAACCCTTAATTTTCACCCCTTAGAAGTGACTGACATCAACCAAAAGCTTCGGGGCACAAATAGACCCCAAACCGAGCCCATGTACTATGGAAAGTATATTTACGGACGGAACATTACTTGAAACGTAAACCAACAAATTTTGAAGGGGGTTAAACAATTTTTTTTCTTGGTCGATTCCAAAGGTTCATTATTGAAATTATAGAACAAAAAATCGGAATAGTATGAAAAAATGTCGTTTTCTCATAGAACCGTCAAGAAAGTTAATTACATAACCAGGAATCCTTACTGGAAGTCTTTTAGAGTAATAAGAAATGTCTTTGATGTCTTGGTAGTAGTTACCTCGGGATGCATAGCTGGTAATTTTGAAAGAGAATCAAATATATTATAGAAGACGAGCCCAAATTTAATGGAGAAAAATTTAGTCAACTCAATAAATTTTCGAGATAGTTGAATTTTTAATAATTGATCAACTACATCAACTCGTACAGAAAAAACGCTGCAAATTATTACACAATGGTTTATTATTTTTCTAAATAGATTACTCGTCTGCAAATCCACCAACCATCCAACATGAAGAAAAACATCGATCAAATTTCGGTCAGCTAAAATTTGAACAGAGATTAGGCCTCTTTTGCGATTCACACTCGTGTTTCTGATTTATCGTACTCCAAACTTTAAATTCTCGTAGTGAGCGAACGGTTTGTCCTACAGGGCTCCTCCACTTGGTCTCAAAAAATTCTATACTATCTTAAATTGAAGGAAAAACAATATTTTTATATCGAAATTTTTTGAGTTAGGGCGTTTTCAAAATTCATTTTTGAACCCTTAGAAGTGACCTACATCAAACTCAAGCTTCGGGGCACAACTACACCCCAAATGGAGCCTACATACCTAATTTCATCAAAATCAGCCAATGCTGAGTGGGGAAAGTGCCGCGTACGGCGTATGGACGGCCAAATTTTTATTCGATTTTTGGATTCTACGTACCTTGAAACGTAAACCATCTAATTTAGAGGCGGTGTTAAAAAAAAAATTTCTTGGTCGATTCCAGAGGTTCATTATTGAAAATAATAAACCAAAACAGGAGACAGTGCAACATCAAGTCGGTTATTGCTGCCCATAAAATGTATTAAGGTTCCAATGGTTTCCTCTTTCAAAAGAGTCGTTCTTCAATATAACAATGAAAGCGTCAATTATATGGTGAGATGAGGCAATTCAGTTCAATCAGACTGAGATCAAGAAACGACTGCAAACAGAAGAAGATGAGATGTAGAATTATTCGATGTTCGGGGAGGTAACACGAGCATACTCACTAATATACTTGACATAATATTGATCCACATTGATACGGCAAAAATGAATTGTGAAGAATAGCTCCATCAAATAGATGGATGAGAATGGATATCAATTCTCAACTTTTGGTAAGTAACAATCTCAATTCCATCTTCATAGTTACAGGTCGTATGCCAAATGAATACGCTTCAGGTAGAAGAGAATCGTACCACAGCACCTTGTACTTGCATAAGTAATCCTTCTACTTTCCTTCAACATCACGATAAGGAGAGGTAGAACTCAAGAAAAAACTCTGCTAATTATTACACAAAGGTTTATTATTTTTCTTCATAAATCACTCGCCTGCAAAGAACACAACATTGCCATTGCCACTACCTACCAACCAAAGGTACTACTTACTTAACAATCAGGTTTATTAAAAAAATATAAAAATAAATAAATAAATAAACGCTTCACGCTCAATTGGAGTTGTTGGAGGCCTTCATTAGGAAATTTGATTACTGGTTGCTAAGGACGCAAAACTGACAACTCGAAGAAACGAACAGCGATCGCATTTTGGTCAGCTAAAATTTGAATGGAGATTAGGCCTCTGTTGCGATTCACACTCGTGTTTCTGATTTATCGTGAGTCCAATCCTCAAGTGCTCATGGGGAGCAAACGGTGAGTCCAACAGAGCTCAGAGTGGTATTAGATTCTAAAAATTCAATACTATTTTTAATTAATGAAAAAACAATACCTTTATATCGAAAGTTTTTGAGCTAGGTCGCTTTGAAAATTTAGCCTTTATTTTTCAACCCTTAGAAGTGACTGACATCAACCAAAAGCTTCGAGGCACAACTAGACCCCAAATGGAGCCCATATACCAAATTTCATCAAAATCAGTTCATGGTTACTAAGGAAAGTGCCGCGAACGGCGGAAGGAGGGCAAAATTTTTATTCGATTTATGGGTTCTACGTAACTTGAAACGTAAACCAACAAATTTTGAGGGCGGAGGGGGTTTAAATTATTTTTTCTTGGTCGATTTCAAAGGTTTGTTATTGAAAATAATAGACCAAAATGATCTGATTAGGCGAAAGGTGAGTTTGAATAGTAATAAATGTTTGCTTTGTTTTCGGATGAAATCCGGAAATATTGTAACACTCCTGAAGAATTTTGACCGATAAAAATCGATTTCAAGGAGGGTGTGAGTGATTTTTTGGAACATTAATTGTAAATTTGTGTCACAGCTAGAGCTCCTTGAACGTTTTCAAGTTTTCTGGAAATGGCAGAAGATTGGTTTTAAGCGCCAAGTTAGGGATTTCGAACGACACAGAAATTCTTCTACTTCGTATGTTCCGAAATTTATTGAATCGGCTCCCCAATGGTACTAATCAAATCATCTTGAACGGTAATGTCCAGTTTATTGGTTACCGCGAATAACATTTTAAAAATGTAAATGCCCCAAAACAACCAAACGAGAGGTTTAAAAAAAATTGCAAAGAGGAGGTTTCAATCGGAAATTACCAACAAATCGATTCCCAGAGTGTTATGTCCTCTTTCTGGGATATTACCAACATTGGTGATTCACGAACTAGAAAACAAATCAGTTTTCTCCGTATAAAATTCATCTTCCAAGAGAAGAAAACAAAGCCTCGAAATCCGAATGTTGTTTGTTAGGATCAAAAATGGCTATTTTCTATATTTTTAACGCCGATTTTGTCCTTCAGGAAAATTCACTGGAGGGCCAGGGTGAAAAAAATCCTGTCAGAACAGAATTCAGTTGTTGTTGTTGTTGTTGTTAATGTTCAGACTCATGTTGGTTTGATGGAGTCGGTTGTCAGCCAATCCCAGTTCTCTCCTTCTACCCTCAAGGTTGAGGAATTTGAGCTGCACTGCTATGACGCAGTCAAATCATTGTTGATACAGAGGATAAAAGAACGCATCATCACGGATAAGCTAGGACTTATCACGACTGAAACCCAACTCGACCCTGGAAGGGTGGTTTAACACCCTGATCTATGGATTATCCTCGAATGGAAAGCTGTCGCCATATTGAAAACGCTTTACTTTCGGTTAATCCACGGATGAAAATCTTTTTGTAACACGGCTAGAATCCTGATCCGCGGATTTAATCTTAATCCTGTCTCTGAGGTTCATCCACGATGGTGAAACCAGCCCTTGAACTACTTCAGATTAGGTCAACGTTGTTTTACTCGTGACGCCCGACCAAAGACAACAATGCAGGTTCGATCGACCACCCCACACTAGTATAGCTCAAAAAAAAAATTTTTTCAACGTAAAAGAACTGGGATAAAAAAAATGTTATGTCAAAAACTCAGATTTTTCTAAATGTAGAAAAACTCAGATAATTTTTTGTTAAGTAGGAAAACTCAAAGAAAATTTTTAAAATGTAGGAAAACTCGCGCTTAAATTGAAGGTTTGTCATAATTTCAGACGTTATAATATGAGAATAACCACGAAATGCACCTAACCGTTATTTCCTCTCACACATAGACAATTTTACGCAACATAGCAATGGAAAACAATAGATGAAATAGGCAGGAAGTTATCTCGTAGATACTTTTTACCTGCTAAACACACTAAGAGTAAGGGTTTGACTGATCAGTCGAACTTACCTACAATATTTATTAGTTGAGATGAGGTAGAATATTCTGGGACGAACACGAAAAATATAAATTAATCAGCCGACTAGGAAATACAGTCGTTTACTGTTTGTTGCCGTAGGATGGAAATGACGAACAGCCTTCTTCTAATCACCTACGCGATGAAGGATGCAGAAATTATCCAGAACATTCCTCAGATGCTACCTATCAAGAAAACAATAACCCCTTACATGGTACTACACTACCCAGGACCTTGGCACCACTTCTAGCCGACTGGATATTAACAATGCATGATATTCAACTCATGTCAACTGTTTCACGTTTACATGAAGCAATCATTTTTACAATATATATATATTTATATGTATATAAATATGTTCAACCAAATGCGCTTTGTTTTCATTTCGATGTTCTTCATACAATGTACTCTTATGTACATTGTAAAATCATTCAAAAATACCAAGAGATAGACAATAATTTTTTAAAATAAAAGAAAAAGTAAAAATTTAGAATTTAAAAAATAAGTAATCATTTCTACATGAGCGCGTCTAGCGCACTGACTCAGTACAGGAGGCCTCCTGTACTCGACTTGCTGGTTACGACGGATTCTCCAATACGGTGCAGATAATAATTGTATTTTTATAAGTAGCGGAACTAACCCCATTCACTTAATACTTTGGAATCGAGTAAAAATTCATCCCCCCCCCCTCAAAATTTATGGTTTACGTTATACGAAATCGAATGAAAATATTTCCGTCCGTCTACCCCGGTACGCGGACGGGTGCACTTTTCTCAGAGAAAACATTTTCAAGAGGTTCTAGTTCGAAGTAAATAGTTCGAAAAATTTCGAAATACAGGGATTTAAAATAGCGACGATTTTGAGGAATTTTTTGGCACCACCCAGAACTATGTGGGACCGTTCGCTAATGAGGATAAATAATCATTTAATTAGTGAATGGATAATTAATGACGATTTTTCATGGTTTTAGAATAGTGTTCAAGTTTTAGAAACGAATGAGACCTTATTCCTCCCTTATGTTTTTACTTATGGTGATAGCTTCAGAGCACCGAACGAGCTAAACCCTCCTCTTTTTATTGATACTACAAAAAGTTAGATTGAACACAAGTAATAAAACCTATTATACGATTTGAAGAGAGCACTATTCGGCACAACGCGAAAATCTTGCACCATTTGTCACGTACACTGTTTGATCTGTTTGGAGTGGGAATGATCGAAGTTTGAAGAACTCGATAAATCTACATTTGGACCTTATCCTCAGCAAATCAGTCTGAACTCCTTAAGAACAGAAATTTGTTAGGAAAGGATTCGAAGAGTGCAGAGGGAAAGTTTTCAACAAAAGGCCTCTTTGAGACTGTAATGCAGGCGCGCAGCGTTGTTGTCAATGCGATGAGCGTATTTCTGGAGGAACTGATGACTCTTTCGACGAGTATATCCTCGGACTCGCACGCCCAAATATTAATAAGTCGAGTTGGTTGCGGGGCGATCGACCGGTGGCAGCCGACGTGACGGTACGCTGAGTTCTCGAGGTCGCCTAGCCGTTACCTTGGGAAGGTCTCCATTGTGTGGTACAAGCAATACAACAAACATTTTTATTTTCATGAGAAAAAACATCAAGACATCGATTTCTGGTGGACTCCGATGAGCAGAATTTCGAAGGATCCTGCTACCTACTTGCGTTCAAATTTTGACAGCGTCCCTCAAAGAAATTACATTTTCAATTTTTCGTTTCAGAAGAGATTACGCTGCCGGATTACCTACTATTCTCCCATCTCAAGTATTGTAGGCACACTTGCCTACTTTACATGTTGAACATACTTGAACTTTCATACGTTCACACATCATAGTACTTTTGGTTTATTATTTCCAATAATGAACCTTTTGAATCAAGCAAGAAAAAAAATTGTAACCCCCTCAAAATTTGATGATTCACGTTCGCCATACCCCGTCCCCAATTTGCTCAGTTTTCATGGACCGATTTTGATGGAATTTGCTATATTGGTTCACACTCCATTTTGGGTCTAGTTGTGCTCCGCAGGTTTTAGTTATTGTCACTTTCGAGGAGTAAAAAAAGGGGGAAAACATTTTCAAAACACCATAGCTCAAAACTATCGAAATACAGATATATTTTGTCCATTATTTTCCAATTTATAGGATTTTAAAGAATTGGTTTACACTACCCAGAGCACTGTTGGACCAATCGTTCGGCTAAATAATTACTTAATTAGGGAATGTTCATGACGTTTTTTCATCTATTCAAGATTGCGTTCAATTTTTGGGAACGAATATCACCCCGACGATCAAAAATAATCAAATGCGCGATTATTATTAAATTTATCGGAACACGCGGGCGCCAACCAGGCTAGGCCTCCAAGTGGTACGGTGCCCCCCCCCCCCCCCCGCACTGGTCCTTAACCTATTAACGCCCAGTGTTGCCATATGGCAACATAAAGCCCTTTATGTTTGGAGGCGGCTGAGCACCTTCCAGAGTCATTGAGAAGACCTGGATCCTGGATGTGTAATGTTTAATCTCCAGCCATGAGGGTGTGGCACATAGCACGAAGCTTCATCTACAAATTCAAAGGGGAATGGCCTGATTAGATGTCATCAGAACTACCGATTATCCTACCAAATAAACGGTAAAGCGAAGTGGGTTTTTAACATAGTTCATTCGATGGTCACAAAGCACGATGCGTCATCTTCAAGTTTATTAGGTACTTGGCCTGGCTAGAGGTTGTAAGATCTAACAAGTACCCTACCAAATACCCATGTGGTCATCATCAGGGCTATGATGCTTTATCTAATGCCCCCTTTGGTGGTACTTTTTGACTAATTATGAATGTGATAATTAGTTGATGAATTACTTACCTAATATTGGACGTATTCCGTATCCAATAATTCAAGTGAGTCCCTAGTAGAATCGGTGAAATCACGACACGATCTCAGTTTAGAAAGAAAAAGATCAATTCTTATGGTGCCCAGCGTCGCTATATGGCAACGTAAACCCATAAAATTCGATCTAGAGATTATTGAAAATTTTTTTAAATTATTTTTTTGAACGCATTTTTTGAAATTCTATCAAAAGAATTTTGAAGTTATTTATAAAAAAATTCACCTATTTGAAATTTGATTAGTAGATTTTTGAAATTATTTCTCCCGTATCCTAAAGACTATTTGGAGTCGGATTATCAGATTCATTTTCAAAATATATAGAGAAAAAAAGTTTCGCGCGTTAATGGGTTAAAAGGAAGTTGCGAGGACTCTCGCAATTGGACGAATAAAATAAGTCAGAAACACGAGTGTGAATCGCACATGAACGTTAACTGGCGGAATTGAGCCGAATTCCAGCAGATGAAATTCTTTCTTCTTTTGTTTGTTCGAATTGAATTTCATGTCTCTCACTCGCGCTTCCTCAACATCCAAGAATCAAATCAATTGAAGGCACCCACAACTTTGGTTTCGTAACGAGGTTTAGCTGGTAGGTAGGCACTTTCTGTCAAAATAAACTTGATTGTTAGCCAAGAATGGAAAAGCAAAGTTCTTCGCATACGAGTGATTTTTTACAGAAAAATAATAAACCGTTGTGTAATAATTTGTAGCGTTTTTTCTAACTTTACCAATATCACCAACTGTACTCATACACGAAAAACATACGGCTGTATATCTGAGTTAGTGTAGACAAGTACGAGAATACAGGTTATTTAAAACATCAAACACAAGCTTTTTGCACAAGTCTTCCTCCTTCTGGCTTGAAATATCAGAAAAGAAAGAGGGTAAGGGATCTATAGAAACGATGTATTGTATACCATTTTTCTATACAATACCCGTTGGATAAAATTTTCACACGAGCCTAGAAACTCCCGATAGAGAATACGACTTCTAGGGACAGGCTGACCTCCCAGTGACACCCTAAGATGGGGATCACAGTTACCAATGATCAAGGTAACTCAAGATAAGGCCGAAAGGAACTGAGATGATAATGAGACAAGCGCCAATGCGGATTATCGAGAGTTAATCAGATTATGTAACTCCTATCTGCCGGTAAGGGTTGGGGAAGCTAGCAGCCACACCACCATCTTCTCCGTGCCTCCCCGTCGTTGGCCCGGTACGCTGTTTATAAACTGACCAACCGAAATATTGCGTCACAGGGACACTGAGGTCGTTCAGAATGTCAATAACAGTCTTAGGAGTTGTGACATAATTGAATTCGCTCGAGTCTGACAATGAAAGGAGCTCAACTCAGATCGCGATGATTCTGACGTCCAAGAAAACATCTGGATTCGAATTATACTCTCTAAACTCAACTTGTTTTCACGTGGCACATCTCATTAATCTATACCAATATATAAACATCTCTTTGACTGTCTACTAATTAACTACCGCCAAAACGCTCAACCAACATTCACCAATATTGTACGTTTGTGCAGTATGTAGTTTATGTAATTATGTAATTTAAGAACGTTGTGCGACAGAATTTGTTTTCACGTGAGAACTACAATCTCGAGAGACAAGAATAAGACAATATTATGATCCCCTAAAAGTGCAAAGCACAACCAAGCATGGAGAAGTTCTGTGATCTACACACTTGAATGAGCTAGCGGACATACTAGTATGATAAGAAACCTGAAGTGTTCAATTTATATAGGCACCCACGAACTGTTCAATGAGTTCTAAACATATGGATGGAGCCCTGCCGACCCCCATGGTTCAAGCGCGGGACTTCCCTTCAAGGGCAGGCTCCCAACTACCTTATTTCTCATGAAGTAATTTTCAACATTCGAAGGACTACGTTGCCTCGCGCACGTAAACCAACATGCGTATCGAGGGCATGATGAATCCATTTGAATTCATGAATTCTTGTAGTTGAATATGAAGGGCAATCGATAGGCACCTAGTTCTGTAGATTAGGCCTGAACAGGCTAAGATAGGTAACGTCTATTCGAAACCCGAGCATGAGTTCGGAAATCCTAGTTTACATAATTCAATAACTACATAACAAAAAAAGCAAGAAATGTGCAACATGACCGGAGTTGACATAAAGTATAACTCTTTCCCAGGTACGAACAAGTACTTAAGATTGTTTTTCGAAAATTCAGTTACTCGTTTTAAAGGGAAGATCGGAGATTTTCATAACTGAACAAATAATTGATTTCCCAGGGTCTGAGATTTTTATTACGTACCTACCTAATCTAAGGAGGAGCATAATTTAATGCCGAATATCCTTCAGGTTGTGTGATTAATACTTTCGTATAGTTGCGCTCATTCACAGGGGCAGCAGCATGACTTCAAAGGCTGTGAGTCACATTGTACACAGAGATGTAAAAAAACGAAAGAATAGACAGTCTTTCATTGTTGAACTGAAATCACAACACTTTGTCGATTCATTCTACCTTCAGGATTGAAAAGAGTCAATCCGGGCATTCATTTCCCTAAAAACTAGCTGTGATCACAATTTGAAGGAATCTTGTGATTCATGGGCATCTGCACTACCTCCAAGTATCTAGCAGTTGATAAAATAGATTGTTTGTAAATTATTGTAAATTTGTGTTGATGTTTAGTTCAAATTCAGGATAGTGGAGGTGTGTTTACTCCCACTACTGCTAAACATATACTCTACTCTTTATTCTCACCCATACATTCATTCTTATATACACATATACATATGTACACTCCTACACACATGTATACACGTACGTATACAATATAATAAATAATATTTCCAACCCCCCATTACATTTTTTATTTATTTACTAATTAAAAAAGATTATCTTATGGAACAGATTAATTAATATATCAATCAATTTTCCCATAAACCAAAAACTTACGAAATTCCTTGTCTTGTTCAGGAAAACAAGGTAGCCCCCCCCCCTTCGGAGGGTACAATACTTTAATATATTACAGAATTACATATACGATTTGGGACAGTGGTGGATTTTGGTTTTTCAGTAGGATATGGACCCAGGAGAGGTTCCCCACCTTCGATATATGAAAGGCTGTTTCATCAGGTTTGACAATGAAGAGTCAAATAGAGCACGAAACGTAAAATCTAACTCTGGTAACTTCAACCTCTTCCGCTAACTCTCCAAGTTAAATCCTTAAGACATCTCGATAAGATTCGAACTCGAAATAAGGGATTGACTTTCTCTCTCTCCTAGATGAATGTATGTTCAACGTCGTACATTTTGACTGCAAGGAATGCACGAAGAAACCGCTCCATTCCAACTCCTCATATCACAATTCATCAGTAATCACGAACTTCACAATACTCTCTCGGAAAACCATCAACTTGATAAAGAAAATAAATTTTCGTGTCTAGAGGAATTCATCAGAGGTACTGTTCAATGATACATAACGTATTTTACCACCGCATTTTTATACCTATTAATTCCATAAATATCCAGTTTTTTAAATTAATTTATTGCTTCCGAGTCTACCAAGATAGCGGAAGCTTTGTTTTCACTTTTCAAGGGTGAAAAAGTTTTCCAAAATCGAAATTTCCACTCGCGTTTTACGTTTCAGACCATTCTGAACAATTTTGATTCCGTGTTTCTGTCTGTCATGAAATCCTTGTAACTATACGAAGTTATTGTCCGAAATCGATGAAATTTTCAGGAATTGTGCAGGTTGGTGTGTAGACGGTCCCCTATGAAAATCATCACCCCCGGACTGATAGTAGCCGCTGCTCATGCGCGAACGTGAATTCCTTGTAACAGCCATAACTTCCACATTTTGCATCCGATTTCGACGAAATTTCTCAGGATTATTCAGATTATCGTGTAGATGGTCCTCTATGAGGGTAGTGGAAGGTACTTAGAGATCGATGTTTTGAGATTAACTACTATGCATCGGATTATCTATACAATAGGGTTATGGATACGAGGAAGCTATGTGCCACACCCACTTGGCACTTTTTTTTTTTTTTTTCAGAAAAACTAACATGCTCGACATGAGTATTACATGTTGTGTGGTACTCAGTTAGCAGAAATTGCAACAAAATAAATATAAAGACAAAATAAAGTAATTCGCTTCAAGAAAAAACATTAAGGAAGAAAAACTGGAAATATCCAGTTAATCTCAATGAGAAAGCTATCCATTCAATTGCAGATTTTTTCCCCTTTGAAAACGAAAATTGGCCGCTCTCATCGTGCGTTATACCGTATAATTGATTGGGCGGGTCGCCGAGTTGAATAAGACTCAACAGCAGTTTATAACCTGATTTGAAACTAGGACAGCAGACCACTCCAGGTTTCCACGCGGATTTCCAACTCGCAAAACAGCTGAACTGAGTTTTCCAAGTTTGTTTGACAATGGCATATTTTGTGGAACGACAGTTTTCAAGACACTTCAAATGAAATGGGGAGCACCTTGTAACGAACATGGAGCAGACCAAAAAGGCTTGATCTCAATTCAGTAGGTTGAGTTTGTGGGATATTTACTTATCCGAGGAAATACAATTTTGCTATCAGACAATTTTTTATAAAACTGTTCAATCATTGGATCATAACAGTTCATTATCAGATTATACTCGTAGGGAGTGTATGTATCCACTACGCAATGTGATACAAATGAATACACTCATACTACACCTTATCAAAGAGAGATATAATTTTCAACAGTCAGGAAGGTATGAGCCTCCTATCGCCCACCAAATGCGACGTACCTTATCAAATGGTGTTTCTGAAATGGTTTTCTCTTTTCGGCGATCCCATCCAATATTCTAGATTCATCATATTCATATTCCTTCAGAATCATCTCGTATTCTCGCATATAAATCAACATTTCAAAATACTTTCTCGGTCGGAACAAACCTATTGTCTCACAGAATCAACGAAAAACCAACAACTCGGCCTTCATTCTCCCATCAGACGGCTCAGTGATTCGAGCGGAGAAGAGTTGAATGTAAACCAAACAATAGACATTTCTGAGGATTACACGATCAATAAATTTAAATGAGGTACGTATTGTGGTTGACGGTCGTTCGGTTGAATATTCGAAGAGGCAACGACTATTGACGTTAATTATAAATTCGTATACCTTAGGAAACGAAAGGTAGGTTACACCAACTGCGTAGGTGTAGCACCTAGGTGTTGAGAGTTTCTACGCAGAAACCTTTTGTTTCCCTAGGTTAGTACCCGTACAAAGCTATTATAATGTTATTATCAAACTTGAGGTCCTTCTTATTTTCCCAACACAAAGCTATCTATATAGATAAAAATTATTGTTTCCATGTTCCTTATTCCTTCTCATACGGTTTCGAGTAACTGTTGCCTGCGCACAGCAAGCATTTGATATAAGATAACAAATAAGACAACCTGATAGTTCTGAATAAACTGAAGACGATATTCCGACGTTTCAATGTTTGTATGTCAATCTTGCTCTCGCAAGGTTCTCTGATTCTAAGCCTCAGTCTTTCCATCTGACTCATAAGAAACAGCAGTACAACAATATTTACGTGATTACGACGAGCCGAAACGTAGAAATGTAAAATAACACGTTTTAAGAACCCAAGACTAGACTTGGTCACTCAATCCCACTATTAGGGAGTACCAGAGGTCGATTTTACAACCAATTTTTGACAAAAAATTTCCTTTGATACATATTTGTATTCCTGTTAAAGTTCGAGTTTTTCCAATTTCAAGATTTTTTTCGTTTTCTCGGCCTAACGTCACAAAAACCTCCACAACTCCCTTAATTTTCAGAGTAATCCTGAATCTGAGGATACCGTTTAAAGAAGCGTTGAAATTCCTATTTATGATCAATCATGATGAACAAATGATGTTCTCAATGATGTTTAGGAGGATTCAGATGTGAAAAACCGGCTCAAACACGAACATTTGTAAAATATTGAACAATTCCAGTGTTCTTTGTCTTTTTTAGACAAATTGAATCTCATGGAGTTTTTCCTACGACAATAATAGCAGGCCCAAAAGCTAAGCTTTCCAACGGGGTATTAGAAAATTTCGTGATTTTTTTTTTTAATAATCTGTGAAAAACGTATTTTCGAGGGAAAAAACGTGGTGTTTCTATCGAAATCCAGATTATCGCATGACTAGTTTGGTAGACCTTCTGCACTACATCATTGATCTGCAGATAGGAAATTTAACGCTCTTTCCTACGGTATCCTCATAATTTGCAATTATTTGGAACAATAAGGAGTTATGAGTGTTTCTGTAACGTAAGGTCTAAAACACGAAAAAATCTTGAAAGTGGAAAAAAGTCGGATTAAAACATTTATGTTATTGAACATCATTGATTGCAAATTGACGCCTCGCCTGTAGTTCGCTAACACCCTGTATAATATACGCTCATAGATTTGCTAAAGAATCAAACTTCAAAATGGATTTCCTTGAAGAATATTCTCAAAAACGTTCGTCTAAAAAGTTGAGACCATTGCAATAGCTTTATTTTGCAATTCGCTAATTCTTGCATCGGAAATTCGCTAAAATGATAAGAACGCTTTTCGAGAAGGAATTTCTACCTCTCAACGGTTATCTTATAACCGTTGGAAAAGAAAGTGATCATTGACTCACCCCTCACTCGAGTAACAGAACGCCTTCAAAACTAAACGATTCTATTGGAAATTTTCGATTTCGCTCTCGTTTTTGTGATAACTTTACAGCGCCATGAACGACCCCGTTCCCCACGAATTTCCCAATCGGGGACGTTTATTTTCAAATAACTGCGAGTTGATTGGGATCCGGGACTATTGGTTCTGCCCGGAATGAATTGAAATGTTCACCTTCTGTGATGCCAACATTCCTCCCTCATTCATCGTGATCTACGACATGTCCAATGGTAATGGAAGATATGAATGAATTTCAGTGTGATCGACTGTGTAGTATCTAACCACCGAATGAACTGAGAAAGTGGGATTTTCAGAATATACAATTATTTAAATAAGCCTTGAATAGAATAATTGTTGAATTTATTAGTTCTTGAGGAAAACCTGGCTATAACGCACGGGAGAGCAACTATTCTCCTTCTCAGTGGGGTTTTCCCTCCCACCAAGACTTCCAGCAACCAACACTCTAAGTTGAACATCGAAATATTTAAGAACAAAAGTAACGTCGTAAAGATAACCGCGAACCAAGGAAATTAACTTTTGTCAACCAAGTTTTACATGGTTTTCTACATAATAATAAGTAGGAAAGTAAGTGAATTAAGTCAATAATTAATTAGGTATAAGAACGCTGTTCCTCACCCACTTGGCAGCCATTTTTTGGACGTCCCACATTAGACTTGGGTGTCCTTATGCGGTTAATTTTATATGAAGGAGGACAACACTTAATGGATAAAACCACCACATACAAATCCGTTTTAGACCATTCTGAATCCAAATCCGCGAAAAACCCATAGGTGCATGTCTGTGTGTGTATGTGACAACATCTTTTGTACTCTGTCCAGAATTTATTCTCCAACCGATTTGCGTGTTTCTGTGTTCGTGTGTTCTTACTTCGACGCGAAAATTTATCTAGTTGTTTACTACGTCGCCGGAATTTCAAAATTGAAATTTAAGGGGGAGGAAGAGGGTTATTTCGTGAAAATGAGGCGCTTTTTGACGGATACCTCAAGCGAGCTGCCTAGTCCTCAATTCCCAACCGAGTTGTGCGTAATTTTTGTCCGACTCTAACAACTTCCCTTTTGCACATTACTTCATCAGAGTACCGAAATAAGCATGAGGAGGAGGCGAGAGAGGAGATAATCACAAAATACAAGTTTTTTTTTTCATCATTTCAGTTCTTATTAAGGCCTAATAATGGAACCCAAGCAATGAAACTCAGGAAACGACGATATACCTTTGGATTTTCATGAAATATTCTTTGTGCCGCCGTGTATCATATCAGTGGTGCCAGGATGGAGTGGACTGAATTTGCATGGTGTAGAATGTGGTGTGAATAGATCATGGATTTTAAAATGTTGTTCAATTCGAGGCTAAGGGTTTTACTTTCCCGATATCAAAATTTCAAGTTTCGGCTCCCATAATGTTGAAAATGATGTGGTACATCATCAACATACTACCAACTGAATTCCATCGTTTGGTAAATATTTGAACTAAACGACCGAAGAAGGAAACAAATTGTTTTAAAACATTACGCGCGATTGTGCTCAGTTTTTGAACGGTAGGACCGATATTGATGGGAATTTTTGCATCGAGCTCATTACTCTCTTTTGAGATGTGCCGAAGTCAGAATCAATTTTTCACCCGTGCGTTGCCCGGGAGATATTCTTCTTGTCGTGGGCGTCGGTGGTCTAGTGGACAGTGTACCCGACTGCAGTGATAAGATAAGAACCGTCTAGCGGGGATGCGAGTTCGAGTCTGGTCGTTGCAGAAAGTTTTCTGTCTATTAGACGATCGGCAATCTCTCGTTCCAACCCAGGGCGGTGATGTTTGGGAAGCCATGAGCGAAATCATCAGAACAAATTCTGATCTCCCCTTAGGGAGACAGCTGATGACGTCCGCGACGCCAAGAATGGCAGTCGGACGAAAATTCAACCTGAAATGGTTGCTTACTTTACTTTTTTTTTTACTATTCTTCTTGTCATTCAGGTCCTCTACCAGGCGGCTCAACCGACCACCGAATTAGGTACGAATTTAGGTACTGTATGCCTCAAGAAAAGGAACAGGGTGTTTTAGAACGTTTAATGCAGAGCGCATTCAAACTGCTGGACAGAATTTGGGAATTATCGCATCGAGCTCAATGCTCTTTTCAATGGGGAGTCCTAACGTGAAGGCACTCAAACAGCTTGCATTCATTCATTGCATGCGTGAAGGCACTTGCATTCAAACAGCTCATCCGAAATTTAATTGGTTAAGTTTATGCGGTGGGCTGTAGGGAAGGGAATAGTCTATTTAAACCAGATCTTGGTGAGCAAACTGCAACCGTGCTCTTCTTTTCAATGGCTGGATTTTTCAATGGGAATACTCGACGTTTATACAGTATGCCCTACGGAAGGTCAACAGCCTATTTAAGGTCATCAATTGGCAATTTTCGCAAAGAAATTGAAGGGAATTTTTGCGTTGCTCTCATTACGTCCCGACGTAAGTTTACCTTAAAAATCTCTGATCCGTTGTTAATCGTGACACGAACACAGGAAATGTGGACTTGAATTTCTTATTGCTTCCGAGGCTACCAAGATAGCGGAAGCTCTGTTTTCACTTTTCAAGGTGGAAAAAAAACGCTGCAAATTATTACACAATGGTTTTTTATTTTTCTATATAGATCACTCGTCTGCAAAGCCACTAACCATCCAACATGAAGAAAAATATCGATCGCATTTCGGTCAGCTTCAATTTGAACGGAGATTAGGCCTCGTTTGCGATTCACACTCGTGTTTCTGATTTATCGTACGTCCAAACTTTAAATTCTCGTAGTGAGCGAACGATTTGTCCTACAGAGCTCCGGGTGGTCTCAAAAAATTCTAAAAAATTCTATAGAATCTTAAATTGAAGGAAAAACAATACCTTTATATCGAAATTTTCTGAGTTAGGGCGTTTTCAAAACTTCAAAATTGATTTTGGAACCCTTAGAAGTGACCTACATCAATCAAAATCTTCGGGGCACAACTAAACCCCAGATGGAGCCTACATACCAAATTTAATCAAAATCGGTCAATGCTAAGTGGCAAAAGTGCCGCGTACGGCGGACGGACGGCCAAATTTTTATTCGATTTATGGATTCTACGTACCTTGAAACGTAAACCATCAAATTTTGAGGGGGTGTTAAATTTTCTTTTTCTTGGTCGATTCCAAAGGTTCATTATTGGAAATAATAAACCAAAAAGTTCCCCAAAATCAAAATTTCCACTCGCGTTTTACGTTTCAGACCTTCCCGAACAATTTTGGTTCCGTGTCTGTCATGAAATCCTTGTAACGGGCAAAACTATACGAAGTTATTGTTCGATTTCGAAGAAATATTCAGAGATTGTGCGAGTTGACGTGTAGATGGTCCCCTATGAGATAGTGCAAGGTACTAGAGATTGATGTTTCGAGATTAACTAGTATAAATCGGTCCATCTATAAAATCGGGTTATGGATACGAGGAAGCTATGAGCCACACCCACTTGGCAGACATTTTTCTAATATATTTTAATTCTTCAATTTCACGATATTCTTGACTAACGTTCAGGAGAGCCTGGAAACTAGATATATCTTGCAATCTTAAGACTTGAAATAACCAAAGAAAAATGATGATATCGTCATTCAACGTTTCAGAATTCTTCCTCAATTCTCTCGGGATTTTAGTCGTGGGGATAGCCATTGACGTACGGATCGATTATCAATATAGAAAACATACCTCGAGCACCTCGGAATCCCAATGGAGTTGACCAAGATGTGAAGTGTTCCAGGGCGATTTCAGTTAAAAATGTTACCAATACGACTTTCGATGAGTGGCCAATATTCGAACTACTACTGAAGCAAGAATTTCGACATACGAAGGTATGAACTACTTGGAAACGGAAGAATTGTCTGGGTGTGGCACATAGCTACCACAAATTAGGGAAGGGTATCGATACTCGATATTTTAAAATATCGATACTTTCGTACCGATTCTCGATATTTTAGTATCGACACTGCACTATCCGATATTTTTGGATATCGATACTTTGGATCCGATATTTGTAAATATCGAATATCGATACAGTTCTCGCGGAAAATTTAACATAATGGCTAAAAAACGAAGAAGGTAGAGAGGCTTTTGGGTCAATACTCTTTTGTTGCACAAATAACGTTTATATCATGGAGAAAATCATTCTGCTTGGACTCTTGATAGGAAAAATGAATAAAAATTGTTGAAAGAATTATTCTTCTTGAGAATATTGGATAATATTGATGGTTTGTGACACTAAAGTATCGATACTCGATATTTTAAAAATCGATACTCATGCCCAACGATACTTGGGATATCAATACTTGGATACGATACAGTATCGATATAAAATATAACAATACCCATCCTTACTACGAATGCATAACACTTGTGTAGATGATCAGATGCACAGTGATAATCAAAACTTCAATCTCCACCTACCAATACCCTTCGAATTTGACGACGATGACATCCATAAGGAACATCACAAGTCTCAACCACTCAAACCCTGAATCTCCACGAAATCGAATAGAAACTAGAAGTTGATCTCAATAAGGATTTCACGTTGGCGCATGCATAATGAATTTCAAAAAGGTCCATCTATACGTCAACCCGCACAATAATTAAAAATTTTAATGAAACAATAATTTTAAATTTTAATGAAAATTTGTTAAAATTGTACTACAACTTCTTATATTTAGAGAATTTTCGAAAAAAAATTGCAATGGAAACATTTTTAGAATGGAAATTTTTTTAAAATGTTTTAACTGAAATCCGTTTTGGAACATTCTATATAAAACGATTCCTGAAGTAGTTATTTCCATTTTTCATATACGTGTAACATACATAAGTATCGTATATACACATGTCACGTGTCACTCCGAACGATAACTTGAGCTTGAATTAGCAAAAATTTCAACTTTGAACAAAAAGTTCATTACGAACGAAAAGTCGAGTTTGTTAGCCAAACATTTTGAACAACTCCAAGGGGTCAAATTTTCAAAAATTGGGTAAAAAAATGGGTTTTTAGGGAGTTTTTACGGACATAAGCATGGTATTCGGAATCAGCACGAAACTTCTGATAAAAAAAAAAAAAAAAAAAAAAATCGTCGTCCCACGACAACCCGAATTGAGTACCTCCTCTTTCGCGCGCCTTCGGCGCGTTGAAGTCGGTCAAAAATTAAAGTTCCCCAGAAATTGTAAATAATTGTGTACAAAAACAATAAATACATAAATATATAATGAAAACCTGCGTATATTCATTATACCCAAAAATGTAATAGCATAGCGGGTACTCAGTGAGTTTGTGGAACATGAAAATGGACTACTAAAATTTTCAAAACATACCCGTGCATACGGTACGGTACCTATTCTGAAAATCGAAAAAACAACACGATTACTCAGTGAGTTTCGGGTGACTAGTGAATAAGTTGTAAGAGTTTTGAGGTAAACGAATGGAAACATTGAAAATTCCCTCCTTCACTCATGCTGTACAGAGTATAGACCTGTATGACAAAAATCAAACCAAAATTGTTCAAGGTCTGAAACGTAAATTGCGAGTGGAAATTATGATTTTGTCCGATACCGACAAAGTATCGATACCAGTACTTACAATAATAGTCGAATAGGAGTATCGATATCAGACGAGTATCGGTACATGGATATCGATACTTGTGAGTAATCATTTAAGTACTCATATAAGGTCATAAATAGGGATGCGACATCGAACAGAAAACATCGATATTTCATAGAAACATCGATATCGATGAAACCTCGTATGAAAAACATCGATAAGGTGAAAAATCTATGTTTTTAAAAAGCGGGAAATATAATTCATTTGTCAACCAATTAGAATCAAGGGAGAAAACCTCCATTCATAAGAAGTGGATATTTTTTCTTTTGACGAGCCATTATTTTACTGGATAACCTACTCCATTATAATTTTTTTCATTCAGGATAAATTATCCGATTTTTATGCACTTCATTTCGATATCCCATACCTGCCCAATTTCCATTATTGGTTCAATCATAGAGACTTTTTTCTATTGGTTTCCAGTAATTATCTTGTAATACAAAGTGATGATTGAGTTGAATCATCAAAAATTAACGACCCTCGACCAGGGATCGACCTCCTATCGTTCCGACTAAACAATATTTACACTTCTGAGTCGGAGCTCGTTACCACTGAGCAAAGGAAGTGAATGGACAGAAATGCGAAGAGGTAGCTGATCACAACAATTGAAAGGTAGGAGATTTTCTTCAAATTCCAAGTAAATTCAATGAAGTTATCTGGTCTGAAATTGGATTTTGTCTGGTTCCCTTGCAGTAACTAGTAGGTCAAATTTATCAAACGATGATCAGACTATCTCGTCGACATATCGATATCATCGGACCGAAACATCGATGTATGAAAAACATCTATATTACGAGCAAAACATCGATGTTTCGATATTATCGATATCGATGTCCCATCACTAGTCATAAATGAGTTGGTCGTCTTCACCAGTTACTAGAAAGTTTTTAATACATGAAAAAAAATTACTTTTCAATTATTTACTAAATACGCATACCTACGGTTTTTCGTTTCCGATACTTCATTCGATATCAGATTCCGTATCAAACAAAGACGACAGTATACTCGTATCAGACAACCATAGGTGATTGGCGACCATAATCATTGCTTGAAACCTTGCAGGTGATTTTAGGTACCTTCGATATTCGAGTTAGGAATGTTTTGATTAACCCTTAGTTACACGCTAGGCGGGGATTAACCCGCATTTTCAGAAAAACAGAAATAGAATGATGAACCGTTCACTATTGTCCCTCCATTGTCCAAGGTATCTTTTCTCAGACCTTTAACTGAGTAAACATTGATCCCCTCAACAATTATTTACCTTACCTTCAGTATGCAATCAGACTGCGAAGTTTGATACACACATAAGATTATGATTATAATCATGCTACTTCTTTTTTTTATTTTTATTTTTATTTATTTTTGACAGTGGGTTATTTAAAACCCATATAGCCACATACTATAACATTTGAAAACATATACAATAACCACGTTCTGTGTGAATTAGTGTGAATTAATAGTACTTCAAACTGTTTCAAACTTTGTTCTACATGTTTAATAATATCCTCTAAAATTATTCCTAATAATGTCAATATTACTTCAAACTTGAAACTTTTCGGTCGATTTAAAATTCCATTCCCGCTCCTCTCGTCATTTTTAACATTGCTTTCAATTGTCCGGTTGTTGCGTTTTTTTAACATTTCGTAGAAGCTCTCTTCTTCAGTCGAGTCAATCCATTCCTGCCGCTCTTCCGCATAAAATGGGCATACCATCAATTTATGTTCCACGTCCTCCTCGGTTTCGGGGCAATGGTCGCAGTTTGGTGAGTCTTTGACGGCTACCATGTGGAGGGAGCGGTTCACCATTCCATGTCCTGTTCGCAATCTTATAATTTGGACAATATCTTTTCGTTGTAGGTTTTTTCTATGGAACCAAGGGACTTTGGAAATGAAGGGCTGGATTCGATAATGATTATAACCCTTGTCCAGGGACGTTCTGTCATATTCCTCTTGCCAATTGTTCATCATCTCATTTTCTCATCTCATACTACTTCTACTAGGTATTATGATTTCACACGTTTGTATTGCTTCCGAGTCTACCAAGGTAGCGGAAGCTTTGTTTTCACTTTTCAAGGACGAAAAAAAAGTTCTCCAAAATCAAAATTTTCACTCGCGTTCTGCGTTTTAGACCTTTCTGAACAATTTTGGTTCCGTGTCTGTGTGTCTGTCTGTCTGTCATGAATTCCTTGTAACGCGCATAACTTCTACATTTTCAATCCGATTTCAATGAAATTTTCAGGGATGTTACAGATTAGTATTTAGACAGTCCCCTATGAAAATCATTATCCCCGGACTCATAGAAGCGACTGCGCATGCGCAAACGTGAATTCCTTGTAACGGCCATAACTTCTACATTTTCAATCCGATTTTAATGAAATTTTCAGGGATGTTACAGATTAGTATTTAGACAGTCCCCTATGAAAATCATTATCCCCGGACTCATAGAAGCGACTGCGCATGCGCAAACGTGAATTCCTTGTAACGGCCATAACTTCTACATTTTCAATCCGATTTTAATGAAATTTTCAGGGATGTTACAGATTAGTGTTTAGATGGTCCCCTAGGAAAATCGCCACCTTCGGACTGATAGTAGCCAGTGCGCATGCGCAAACGTGAATTTCCATGTAACTGCCATAATTTCTACATGTTCCATTTGATTTCAATGAAATTTTCAGGGATGTCACAGATTAGTGTTTAGATGGTCCCCTATGAGGGTAGTGGAAGGTACTTAGAGATTGGTGTTTTGAGATTAACTACTATGCATCGGATCATCTATACAATCGGGTTATGGATACGAGGAAGCTATGTGCCACACCCACTTGGCAGATGTTTTTTTGCTTGATATAGGTGTAGTTTCATGTTTCCTCGTTCTTGAATAATCATAATAATAATTTTGGTTATTATGATAGATATAAATTTTGTTGCTTATGTATTTCCTACTTCAAAATTCATATTTTTATTACCTACCTGTTGAATAAAAAAATGTGTTGAGTTGAAGCTCATCCTATATCGACGACTTTTTAAAACCAATTCGTTGCTTAAGATATAAATCATTCAAGATTTCCTATATCCTATCCTATATCGATCCTATATACCTAGCTCATCCTACATCGATGACTTTTTAAAACAAATTGTTGCTCAAGATATAAATCATTCAAAATATAAATCATTCAAGATATATTATGATAGATATAAATTTTGTTGCTTATGTATTTCCTACTTTTTTTAAAATTTTTTATTGGCTTCAAAAACAGGTTTATACAGCCGCAATGGTAAATTCAAATAGTACAAAATAATATCTTATAGTAATAATTGTTAATTATATGTAATATGAAAAACTAATAATTACGACATGGTCTTTTAAACTGAAATATTAACTTTTTTGATGAAATCGTATAGTTGCACATAAATACTCATTTCACTTGCGGCCAGGATGGTGTCCAAATTGAATGGGGTTGGAATCTTAGGATAAACTGCATGCAGTTTTCCTACTTCAAAATTCATATTTTTATTACCTACCTGTTGAATAAAAAAATGTGTAGAGTTGAAGCTCATCCTATATCGATGACTTTTTAAAACCTTAAATTCTTAAGATATAAATCATTCAAGATATATTATGATAGATATAAATTTTGTTGCGTATGTATTTCCTACTTCAAAATTCATATTTTGCTTCCTCACTACCGAAGGTAGGGAAGCTTTGTATTCGTGAAAGAAGTGAAAAAAAAATGTCCTCCAAAATCAAAATTTCCACTTGCTTTTTGCGTTTTAGAGCTTCCCGAACAATTTTGGTTCCGTGTCTGTCTGTCTGTCGGTGGTCAATCCTTGTCCCGGGCAAAACTATACTAACCTGTGGTCCGATTTTGATGAAATTTTCAGGGATTGTGCGGGTTAGGTCCTAGACGGTCCCCTATCAATTTCAGCACCTTCGGACCAATAGGAGCGAGTGCGCATGCGCAAACGTGAATTTCCTGGAACCTCGGTTTCTAATGAACCGATTTTGCTCTAATTTGGAGGTTAGTTAGGGACTAACTTCTAAGAGACACCCTATAAGTTTCAATCAAATTGGTCAAGCAATAGCCGCTGCGCATGCGCGAACTTTAAATTTATTGTTACAACCAAAACTCCGCAACTATTCAACCAATTTCGATGAAATTTTCAGGGATTGTGTGGGTTACCACAACTATTTACAACACTATTATAAACATTAATACCTGCAACCCTATCCCGCATATTATCGCCAATATTTTGGTATTCAATAACTCTTTGAATCATGATTTTTTCGCCAACTGATTCTATACGTCCATGTTACAATGAGTGAGGAAGCTATACTGCCCACCCAACTTGTTTTTATTACCTACCTGTTGAATAAAAAAATGTGTTGAGTTGAAGCTCATCCTATATCGATGACTTTTTAAAACCAATTCGTGCCTTTCAGTGTACCTATCATAAATTAATAATTGTATTAAAATAAATGTGCGGGGATTTCCCCGCTAGCGTGTAGCCAAGGGTTAAGGGTACAGGCTTATTGGCTGTTCCTGCGTTAAGCATTTTATTCACTGAGGTTGCGTTCATGAAAAACAGAGAGACCTCCCACCTTTTTATAAGTCGTCCGAAAATTGCACGACAACGCCCAAATACGGCGGCTGCCAATGCAGTTCGGACGCACCATGTGCACAACAAGGCTAGGAATAGTTCGTATTGAGGCTAAATTTTCTAGCGAAGAGGCGGGAATCTCAGGAGAAGGGGAGAAATGCGTGTGAGTTGTTGTGGACGGGACGAGGCGAGGGGGGCAGCCTGCGCCGTTGGCCCCACGGCAGGGACAGATGGTCGCACAAAAGACACTTGGCGCCAATTCTTCCCTAACGTACTTCCCCTACAATTATCACTCAGACTTCCCCAAAAAACCGTTCACGTACCCAAGAAACAGTCGAAAACCCCCGAATGAAACAGTTGGGACGCCACGAACAACCACAGATACCCGCCAATGTTATGTAATACACAAACAAGCACGTAACTCGGCTCGGAGCGAGGCGGATTTGTCACCGAAAGGCTAATGTCCTCATGGAAACCAACTAATTACACAGCAAAATAACGAGGTACAGTGAGAAGAATACTAGTTGGAATGGCAATACTCATACCGAACCATTCAACGTATTCTTTGTGATTTATAAACTATTTATACAGGGACGGAAGGTACCTTTGTAGAGGTAGGATTATTCAACATTTTCATTAACTTGTGCGAAAGATTCATATTGACAAAATCTCTTCTGGCATTTTCTGATTTGAACGCGGTATGACCCGTCTTATTTTGAGGCCTCACATTTCCATAGGTGCGGAAATCGCTCCATGATGGTAGAATAGAACGCACTTACAGGTCGAACTGGCGACGAAAGGCCACGATTGACTCGCCATTTCGGAAAAAAATCGGAAACGGCAAAAATACCTACTCAACTAACCATCCCTGCAGCAAATTGAGGAGGTCAGCGACCTGAAAAGACTCCATCCCTCTTCGTGGTACCCATTACAAAACCGCCCGTTTAATCCTAACCGCTCATGACACGTTAAAATGCGATTTCTAATGAACATGAGAACAGCTGAACTCCACTGCACGAACCAGGAAACGATATTTCGCAGAGGGGAAAAGCCGACAAACAAGAGAAAATCCGGGATCGGATGGAAAGTGTGATACCAGGTTGACATTGAAAGTGAGTCTCCAGTAGCTAACCACCTCAATCACATGCGCACTATTTGAGCGGATGATTTGTGCATTCAAGTAATTTAAGATGGTTTATCGACTCCTAAAAAATAATTAGAAATCATTGCTGTAAATACGAAATTTAGCGGGAGAAGTGAAGCATGAAACGTGACTGGAAGATATTGAAAATGGTTGCGTTGTTACACTGTTGCCTTGCTATCAGCAGATATACGCATAACAGTGTGGAAAAACATCGTGTATTGCAGTGAAGACGTGTGGGAATGATTAGATAATTTTCGAAAGAAAATCCAGTTTGATTGAAGAAAATCCTCCAACAACGCGGGATAATTATAAAACCAACGGCGAGGTAGGAATGGCGATGGGTTTCAGTGGGCCTGCGCCAAGGAAATTCGATAGAAGCGATCAATACAGAGATCGAGAGAAAAATCGTACTCACCTCTTGATCAGCCGGAGAAAATGATGTTCAGTGAATCAACACAAAACGGGGCCTCACGGTAAACGAACAACACGACCTCGGCTCAAGTAAGCCTCAAACAACGTTCACAGGCCACACAATACTATTAAGACTTCTTCACATCGGACACCACTCAAGAGAGGTGCAGTCAAATTTCTTGTTACTCGGTAGATGATTGGCGAGAGTTGTTGGTGAAGTGGTCGTATCCGGCCAATGAGGGACCAGTTCTCTCGGACGGGAGCTCCCTGGAAAGGCCAATAGAAGCGCTGAGATCGGCGCGGCTCCCGCCGCCTTTCGAACGTCCGACCGACTTTCCCGCCACCGCTTTTACAAATCCAACTTACTATTTTATTAGCAACGGAATCCAAATTCCGCCAGAATAAACCCATTTCAAGCCGAGGGTAGGGATAACAGAGTAATGGGAGGAGGAGGATGAACTATTTTACAGAATGCCGGCCGAAATAAGGCATCATTTGCCAACTAATCGAAAGAAAAAATGCTCTAAATTATTTGAATTCAACATTTCATAAGATTTGAAAGTCTCAGTTATCCAAATCAATGAGTTTTATCCATTTCATTTTTTTTTTTTTTAAATTTCAAAGGCTCTTTATTGAACATTTCCTTGTTCAGTTCATCCATTTCATTGTTAAAAATCTTTAAAAATCTACGTAAAATGTAAAAACGTCTGCCAAGTGGGTGTGGCACATAGCTTCCTCGTATCCATACCTAACCCGATTATATAGATGATCCGATACATAGTAGTTAATCTCAAAACACCAATCTCTAAGTACCTTCCACTACCCTCATAGGGGACCATCTGCACGCTAATCTGGACAATCCTAGAAAATTTAATCAAATTCGGATGAAAAATGTAAATGTTATGGCTGTTACAAGGATTTTAAGTATGCGCATGCGCAGAGGCTTCTGAAAATTTTAAGGCCTTGTTTTTCATTGGGGACCATCTACAACCTAATCCGCGTAATCCCTGAAAATATCATCAAAATCGGGTAGAAAATGTGGAAGTTATGGCTGTTACAAGGAATTCACGTTTGCGCATGCGCATCGGCTACTATCAGTCCGAAGGTGATGATCTTCATTGGGGACAATCTACAACCTAATCCGCATAATCCCTGAGAATTTCATCGAAATAGGGTAGAAAATGTGAAAGTTATGGCCGTTACAAGGAAATTCACGTTTGCGCATGCGCAGCGGCTACTATCAGTCCGAAGGTGATGATTTTCTTGGGGGACCATCTACAATCTAATCCGCATAATCCCTAAGAATTTCATCGAAATCGGATGGAAAATGTAGAAGTTATGGCCGTTACAAGGAATTCACGTTTGCGCATGCGCAGTCGCTTCTATCAGTCCGGGGATGATGATTTTCGTAGGGGACTGTCTACACACTAATCCACACAATCCCTGAAAATTTCATTGAAATCGGACAATAACTTCGTATAGTTATGCGCGTTACAAGGAATTCATGACCGACAGACAGGCAGACAGA
The DNA here is from genome assembly GCA_009739505.2 of Apolygus lucorum. NCBI lineage: Eukaryota > Metazoa > Arthropoda > Insecta > Hemiptera > Miridae > Apolygus > Apolygus lucorum. The sequence continues at coordinate 60,068,262 of CM019167.2, forward strand.
CAGACACGGAACCAAAATTGTTCAGAAAGGTCTAAAACGCAAAACGCGAGTGAAAATTTTGATTTTGGAGAACTCTTTTTTTTTCGTCCTTGAAAAGTGAAAACAAAGCTTCCGCTACCTTGGTAGACTCGGAAGCAAAATCTATTTATGGACCGGAATCTGTTTCGACTCATGGCCCAAAACGCTCACCTGCCCAGGATCGAATTTGAGCCACTATAATCACGCTTTCGGTTAAAAGGCTTCTTTATTAAAAAAATCCCAAATCACAAATGTCGAAGAAAATTTTTTTTTTTTTTAATTTTAAGAACAGCATGAACGAGAAAAAATTCTTCTACAAAGATTTTCCACTATTTTAATATTTAAAAAAAATCATTATTATGACGATGCAAAAATGCATCAGTGGCCGGAAATGGGTTAACACAAAGAAATTATCAAAAACTTTACTTCTTATTGATATTTATAAGCAACACTCAATCGTCACAATCAGAAATATATTTCACCGATCCTATCCGTCTACAACTTTCAACGGCCACACGAATATTCTCCAATTCAGTTCAACTCAGGGCAAATTGAATTACCAGTAACTTGGCAATGTAGCTTTAACCCTAATTGGACCATGGACTAGTGTCACCGAAAACATTTCAGGAAATCTACAGCTGTCCCAAGGTGTCACCTTAGTAACAAAAATTAAATTGCAATTTTAAATTCATCGGACAGCAACAATTTTTGAGGCCATTAGAGGCCTCAAAATAGAGTTATATAAAATTTCCGAAGAAATCAATGAACAATTTTTCAAAATTTTTGTCATCATTTTTTAATTTTTAATAACTTACAAAAATTGTTAAAAAATTCGGCTCTATCCATTAATTATTAAAATTGAAATTCAAATCTATTTAATCATCTAGTGATACCTGTGTCTAGTGACAGCTGTGGAATTCCTAAGATGTTTTCGGTGACACTAGTGACACCATGGTCCAATTAGGGTTAAAGCAACATCACTATTCCCATGTCGATCAAAAATTCTCAAAACCTTATGGTGGTCCAATTTCGGATATTTGGAGACAAATCTCGCGAAATTATCTCAATTTTTTGTTCATTGAGGAAGAATCTCCAACGGCTATCAAATATTAATCCGTAGAGTAGTAAACAGCTCAGAAAATATTCTTAAACGTATGTACAAACCAAGCCTTGCAGAAATGAATCCACACGCTCCTAGATTATCATGTCTTCCAAACATGCATAAAGTAGGGGCACCGATGAGATCAGTTGTGTCTTATATTGGTGCCCCCGCTTACAAATTAGCCAAAAAGCTAAATTCTTTGTTTAGAAATAAGATCAATTTTAGGCCCCATAATACTGTTCAAAATTCATACAATTTGGTTTCTAAAATCAGCGACATTCAAGCGCCTCCTAATGCCAAACTCGCTTCCTTTGATGTGGTGGACAGGAACTGAAAGGCAACTAAATTCTTTTCATGAAAAAATCAATACTGTTTTGTTAAATTCACTCTCGAACTAGGTGGAAATAGGCTTAATTTTCTTGATCTGTCCTTCTCATTGATTAACAGAAAACACGATTGCTCTATTTATAGAAAAGATACCTACAGTGATATCACTATTCATAGTACATCAAATCATCCCTTACTTCATAAACATGCTGCTTTCCATAGTATGATCAATAGAGCTTTGTCAATACCAATGAAAGATCGTATAGCCGCAAGCAATGGATATGGGGGATGTCTAATTGATTCCATATGGAATAAGGTTCTTAAGAAAAAGTGTTGAGACGGGGTTTCTAATTTGATTGAAGAAGATGTGTTAAAAGAGGAAAAGTGGATAAATATACATTATTATGGGAAGATTTCTGAAAAAATTGGCAAAATGTTACCATCTAGAGGTTTCAAAGTAGGATTTAAAAATAAAAACGTCTGCCAAGTGGGTGTGGCACATAGCTTCATCGTATCCATAACCCGATTGTATAGATGATCCGATGCATAGTAGTTAATCTCAACACATCAAAACAAGTTAATCTGTAACATCCCTGAAAATGTCATTGAAATCGGATGGAAAATGTAAAAACTATGGACGTTACCAGGAAATTCACGTTTGCGCATGCGCAGTGACTACTATCAGTCCGAAGGTGGTGATTTTCTTAGGGGACCATCTAAATACTAATCTGTAACATCCCTGAAAATTTCATTGAAATCGGATAGAAAATGTAGAAATTATGGACGTTACCAGGAAATTCACGTTTGCGCATGCGCAGTGACTACTATCAGTCCGAAGGTGATGATCTTCATTGGGGACCATCTACAACCTAATCCGCATAAACCCTGAAAATTTCATCGAAATCGGGTAGAAAAAGTGGAAGTTATGGCCGTTACAAGGAAATTCACGTTTGCGCATGCGCAGTGGCTACTATCAGTTCGAAGGTAATGATTTTCATAGGGGACCATGTAATTACTAATCTGTAGAATTCCTGAAAATTTCATTGAAATCGGATGGAAAATGTAGAAGTTATGGGCGTTACAAGGAATTCACGTTTGCGCATGCGCAGTCGCTTCTATCAGTCCGAGGATGATGATTTTCATAGGGGACCGTCTACACACCAACCCGCACAATCCCTGAAAATTTCATTGAAATCGGACAATAACTTCGTATAGTTATGCGCGTTACAAGGAATTCATGCCAGACACACAGACAGACAGACAGACACACAGACACTGAACAAAAATTGTCCAGAAAGGTCTAAAACGTAAAACGCGAGTGAAAATTTTGATTTTGATCAAAGCTTCCGCTACCTTGGTAGACCAGGAAGCAAAAATCTTAGAGCTTCGTTGGGTTCTGTTGAAGATAAAATTAGCGTCCAGGATGAAAGTGGAGTTTATAAGCTGAAATGTTCTTGTGGGCTTGAGTATTGTGGTCAAACTGGTGGGAAATTTATGGAAAGAATAAAAGAGCATGAGAAGGATTTCAGGGATAACAAGGGTGATTCTGCTTTTGCGAATCAACTAAGAGAATCCCATCATAACTTTAGTTTTGATCTAACAAACGGAGAGTACATAGAATTAAATTCGTAGGAAATAAGAAAGGCACATCACATGAGTGCCATAAGAAAATGTACACTCCTAGTAACGCAGGTAAACTGTAGTGAAATTCAAGTCTAGCTTTATGAATCGGATTTTATACAGATCTCTGTGATCCTTAATAATGTTTCTGTGTTAGCTAAAGAATTTTGACATTTTCATGTCTTTGCTTTGGCACATAAACTGAAAAATCGTCACGAAAACTTGCTCACGCGATACCAATAAATAAAATAGACTCACTGTGTTGCGTAGAGAACAATCAGCTGTTTTCTTATTTTGATGCTTGGGTACATGAACTATCAACCTTACTTTCACACACATGAAAATGTCCCAATGTGTTGCAGACTCGTATGCAAGCATTTATAATTTTTTTCCAATATATACTTACCTACTGCATTTTCCAAGGCTTTTCTTCACTAGGACTAGGAAAAGATACCTACCCTAATACTAACGCTGGTAGTAGCAGATGTGGAATTCATGTCAATGTAAAACTTGAACTGTTGGGTTCAATTTTTTTGTCGTTTAAATAAAACAAATTATAAATTAAATTAAATAAATAAAATAAATTATAAATTGGTACTGTTTCGAGTTTATAAACATCTGGTACCTACCTTCCCTGTCTACTTGTCGGGCTGACAAAAAAAGGAATTGCAAGCCAGTTTAAAACTCTATCCTTGGCTTTATAGAGGGAAACCAAATAGATAATTTATTTGAGAACTTAATTTTAGTACAGCAGCATAGGACAACTTCATGTTACCCCTCTGCAAAATAGTACAAATGTTCGACAGCATAGCATATCTAGGGGACGAAATCTGGGCAGCATAGCACATCTACGCTAATTTCGAAGGTAGTTCGTTGACAACCAAATTTATTGTAAAATCATGTTGAGCGACCCCAATTAGGCTAGTTTGAACTCCGAAAATAAAGAAAACACGATTACCTTACTCGCAAAACAGTTTTTTGGCTCTCCTGAAAAGTTGGCAAAAGTTAGATGTGCCATGCTGGGCCTCGAACGACGATTTCCTCATTTTTGCCCGAAGGGAAGTATGTTGGATGTGCTTGAAAAGTTCGAGATTCTTAAGAGTGATAGGTCTGGTAAATGTCTGAATGAGGTGGTCCCTCAATATGTTTCACCGTTGATGGGTTCATTCCTGCAATAGATTGACCCCCCCCCCCCCCCTTCACAATATTACCCTCACCAATGTTTGAGCTCCCTTTCACTTTGTCTGCCTTGATTGGCATTTGATGATCCTCCCAGGTCCCTTCACTTCTCTGAGCCAATAGGATTCTCCTTTCACTTATCTGCTTCAATCTGATTGGGTATGACTTTCACTTTCTCGACCAATGGGATTCAAGCTCTCTTTCACTTGTGAATATATGAGCTATGCTCTCTATGAGGTACCTTCAGTTATTGTTCGTTACTGATGATGACCTAACCGTCGAAATCGATTCAACTTGTAACTCATTATTTTCGTGGAAGTAGACAACGTTCTACACAACTCCGTTTTTATTAAAATGGTTTACCACAACATCATCGCGAGTGATTTTATTTGTTGTGAGGGTTTGCATCCCAATATTAAGAGAGAAATCTTGCGAAATTACCTCAATTCTCATTAGTTTGGATAGGAAATGGGTTTTTAACGTCATTTCTAAAATTTATCTCAATATCGACTTTGTAGTTAGTTAAATGCAACCAGAGCATCAGTATCTCGGCACTGTTTCTTTAAGGTAACATCCATATGCCTGTTCTATCGATATCTTGGCAATGTACCAAGCTGATCTGTACAATTGAAAATTATTTCGATGGCCTAAAGCCATAATGTTTTTGTTTTTCTAGAAGTATTTTCCCTTAGTTTGTTAGCGTATTTGGAACCAGTTGAAAAAATATTGGAGTGATTGGTCGACCTACAGAGTCCTTGCCAAGATAAGGGTTAATAAAATTGAACCTTTTATAGTTAATGTCAGTCACATCTAAATCGAAAACATATAGTTAAGTAATGCATGCATTCCAGGAGTCGTCCCATTGGATAAGCATTAGATCAGTTTAAACCAAGTGGTAAGCGATAAAACTGTTTCACTCGATGTAATTCATTTAGTATTTCAGGCAAGAAATAGTGCACACCCCCCCCCCCACCCCTACATCACCCTTATCCACCATAACAGTTATAGCGGCATGAGAGCATCGAATTTGAAGAGCTTTTGAAAATCCATGATCTACGATACCCAACAAGTGAATTCTATTAGTTTTGGTAGGCAGTCCCTCGAAGTTCACATCCGTATTCAAGATGAAACACATGAAAAAAAAACCACTAAATATGCAGTTTATGGTGTCTTGGCACCATGGTGGCACCACTATTAGTTCCATGGTGGACAGAGAATAATTCATGAAAAACCACAGGTATAATGAGAATTTTTCCTCAATTTCAAAGCTTGGGTACAATTAGTTAGCTGTAAAGGAACCGAAAAATTTGATATTTTGTGAATATCATCCCCCCACTCCCACTACCTCCTCATGATAATTTTGATACTCTGGTGAAATGGTGGTGTGCAATTAGGTTGATTTTTGAGTCGAATAAAAAAGAAACACGCAAATCGGTTGAAAATTGAGGCCTGGGCAGAGTACACAAGATTATGACCGCAAACGCACGGTTTTTATACATTAACCCCCCCCCCCCTTTCCTCCCCTTAAAAAGCAAAATTCGAAATTCCGGGACGTAGTGCACAACTAGATAGTTTTTAGAGTGCTGTCCTCCTTCACCCAGATCGATCGCATAAGGACGCCCAAGTCTTACTGTGGGACGACCTAAAAAGCAGCGCTCTGCTCGAAAATGTTCAATATGAAAGTATTCTACTACCAAGGAAGCGGAACATTGTTTTCACTTTTCAAGGTTGAAAAAAATGTTCTCCAAAATCAAAAATTCCACTCTAGTTTTACGTTTTAGGCCTTCCTGAACAATTTTGGTTCCGTGTCACGGAATATCCAAGTTTTGGAAATCCTTGTAACGGGCATAACTATGTAAAACGGGGCAACATAGTTGCCGGTACGAAGTTATTGTTCGATTTCGATGACATTTTCAGGGATTGTGCGGATTGGAGTGTGATGGTCCCCTATGAAAATCATCACCCCCGGACTGACAGCCACTGTGGTATTGGTAGGTACAAATTAAAGAAACTAATTCTAGTAATGAATTATAGAAACCAATTCAAGTAACAAATTTATCATAAAAATCAATTCTAATATCGAATAATTATAGAAATCAATTTAAGTAAAGGATGACAGAAATATATGTATACGCAATTGCAAAATACCTACGTCCCCCGGGAATGCATGCATTAATAAATTTATGTTTCAAAATAAATTCGGAATTTTTCAAAATGAATTCGTACTTTTACAATATGAAATCGTACTTTTTCAAAATGAATTCGTACATTCCCAAAACGAATTCGTCCGTTTTCGAAATGAATTCTTCCTTTTCAAAATGAATTTGTACTTATTTGAACCTTAAAAGACTAAACTATTTTTCGAGTATCTAAGGAGTGAAAAATAGGGGTTAAAATGCTCAAAGCGCTCTAGCTCGAAAATTTTCAATATAAAGGTAGGTATTATTATTTTATTTTTTTTTTTTTTGGCATTATACAGGGTATATACATATTATGTAACATTCAACAATTTCTACTCTATTATATATTACGTAAAACTACTAAGTCTCAGATGACTTTATTTATTTCTAATATATATTCATAAATTTTGGGTAGGATCAACTTATTGGCGATTAGCTCATTGTAGTGAAAAGGTGAAGTCATACTCTTGGTAACCTCGTCGAAAAGTTTCCGACGAGCCGTGGAATAAGTCACGCAGGTCATTGTCAAATGTTCCAGAGTACCATCCTCCAAATAGCAATCTTGGCACAATGCTGAGTGTTCTTGCTCGTTTCTCAAGAATCGATTTCGGTAAAGATCGCAGAGTCCATGGTTACTTCTCATTCGACACACGGTACTAATTTCTCTTCGATTTGAGGTTATATGAGTGAACCAAGGTTTTCTAGGTGGAATATTCTGTACTTGTTCATAAAATCTTCCATTCTCAGATCGAATAAAATCCTCCTTCCAGGAACCTCGGTAGTGCTGGTCTATCGCCCGATAGAAATCCTCCTTGGGGATGGTAATATTCTCTAAGATCCCTCGTGACGCTCCTGTTTTAGCCAGAACATCAACCTTTTCGTTATATTTTATTCCAATATGGGCCTTAACCCAAATAAAGGTGACATACATATTACGGTTTTTTAGCAGCGTCAGCGTATTCAAGACCTCGGCGACAATTGGATTTTGAGATCGCTTCCTTCCTCCTGTTTTAAGGGTCTTAATTGCGTTTAGTGAATCGGAGAAAACTGCTAGAGCTGTGCTATCCATGCTCGTTTGTCTCAACCTTGTTGCATACTTCAGAGCTTTCAAAATTCCCAGTACCTCTGCGGAATAGCTTGAACATTGTTGCGGGAGTTTGAACGTTTCGTAATAATTGTTATTGGCATCAAAAAATGCACATCCAGCTTTATCGTCGAATTTAGCTCCATCAGTAAAAATTTTCAAATGCTGCGACCAGTGTAATTCTAGGTATTCTAAGAAATGGATATTGATTTCTAGGGGTAAAACATTTCTCGGTGCCTGGTATCGACGTACTTCGACTTTTTGCGTCATGTTTTCATACGCATTCCCATACTGGGATGGTTGATTTCCTGTCCACATGCTGGACGTATTACAGTATCCCTGTTTATAGCCAGTAATGATGGGAGGTATTGAGCTGCAGTTCCAACGTGCGTTATTTTCAACGTCTACTGCCAGCATTTGTACGTCTTCTAATGTATCTTTTTTCAAACTTTTTATCCGGAGTAAGTATCGGTCAGCTAATATACTTCTTCTTTTCTGAAGTGGCAGTTCACAAGCCTCCCCTAATAATGCGTGAATTGGCGTTGTCCTCAGCATACCCAAACATATTCTTAGGCATTTATATTGCATCCTGTCAAGTTTTTTCAAGTTGGTGCTGCTTGCTTGGCCATAGAAAACGCTCCCGAAATCAATCTCTGCACGAATAGTAGCTCTGTAGTATAGTAGGCAAACTGACGGGTCAGCCCCCCATCTGCCATGTGCGACCATTTTCAAAATATTAAAGTGTTTTTCACACTTGTCTATGACGTGTTGTATGTGGGTTTTCCAGGTGAGCGTTTTTTTCCATCCATAGTCCAAGGAATCGTACTTTGTTTTCCACGGGGAACTGAAGACCACCGATAGTTACCCTTCCTTCAAGGTTGAGCCGTCGTTTTCTAGTAAATGGTACTATCAACGACTTATCAGCAGACAGGGAGAGGCCCATCTGCTTTGACCAGATATTTAATTGAACCACGAATTGGTCTAATAAAGCGATACCCTCTTCGATGTTTCTGCATTCCACGTAGGCACAAACATCGTCTGCATATTGCAGTATGTGAACACCTTGTGGTGCAATGGATTCCAAGTTTCCAACGTATAATGAATACAGTAACGGGCTAAGGATTCCCCCTTGTGCAAGGCCTTGATTAGTTACTCTCTTCCCAAAATGTTCACCGTTTACTCTAACAATAACTTCCCTGTTTGACATAAGTATGATTAGATTGCTTATAAACTGATTAGGTAGGCCTAATTCAGTCAATCTTTCGTTGAGCACATCATACTGTATTGAATCATACGCGCGGGTGAAATCCAAAAACAGTCCCAGTGTAATTGTCGTGTTAGCTAAGGACTTGTGGATACTGCACACAATTTTCGTCATACAATCATATACTGAATGACAGGCTCTGAATCCATTCTGGCTGTTTGGCAATTTATTGTTGTGCTCAGCCCACCATTCTAACCTATTTTAACAAGTCTTTCTAGGGTTTTCAAGTTGCATGACATGAGTGAGATGAGTCTGTACGATTTCCATTCCTCGGGCTGTTTTCCTGGCTTCAGCAATGGAACAAGTTCTACTCTTGACCATTCCTCTGGGAAAATTCCGTCAGTCCAAAATTTATTGTAGAAAGCCAGAATCTGTTTCTTGTATTCAGGGGGAAGATTTGAGAGAATAGGATATGACAGTTTGTCCAAGCCAGAGGCCGTGTTGTTGTTATGACACAAAGCTATTTGCAACTCATTCTCTGTGAAAGGCCTCAGCAGGAAATGGTCCGACCTATCAACTACGTTCATGTTAGGGAAACATAGTTTGTTCGGAACACTAGGGGGAGCATAGTTCTCCAATAATTCTTCAATCCATGGACCTGGTTCTAATGGTGGGGAATTTCCAGTTTTCCTGTTTTTCAACCTTTTATATCTCATCCATATTTCTTTTATTGGGGTGTATTTCGTTAATGAACTGCAGTAATTTTTCCAGTTCTCGCGCTTGGCATTGGCTACGATTTCTTTAAACATTTTATCATCCCTTTTGTAAGCCTGGAAACTTATACCAGATTGGTTTATTCTATACCGTTCCGCAGACAAACTTCTTCTATCCAGTGCTGACTGACATTCAGCATTCCACCAAAGAGCACCGGATCGGCTCATAGCGTACGGACTAGTTTTCGGTATAGCCTGTTGACAGGCGTTATTAATGTTTCTTTCCATCTCCGAATAAGAAGAGCACTCTTGTCCTTGCAGTTCCGGCAAGACCTGTCGAAAAGTTTCCCAGTCAGCTTCCTCTGTTTTCCATTTGCGCGTAGGCGTAATCACTTTGTTAGGTACTACGAATGATCCTGTGGTGAAAACAATCGGATAATGGTCTGATCCAAAAGGATCGCGAAGTATACTCCATTCTATTTCTAGGTATTATTATTATTATTTTTTTTTCATTTCGTTAAAATAGTCATGCATTTTTCGAATCGAATGATAGGTACCATCCAGAGCTCTGTAGGACGAACCATTCTCTCCATATAGCTACTGACTAGCAACAATTCCATAATTTTCATAATAATACAAGAAAAGATGACAAAAATTATTTTTTTTTTTTTTTGGCCGCTCTAAGAAATCAAAATTTCTAATAATAAGGACTAAAGATGTTTCTATAGAGATTTTTCACGTTTTAAAGGAAATAATCGTATTGATCACAATAACATACAGTAGATTAGGTGTTAGAGCACTATTTCTGATTGGAGTACAACTCCAGAAATCAAAAGTTGTCAGAAAATAGCTGAAAATTGGTCTTTTAGGGACTAGCGATGAGTAAACTCGTCGTAACCGAAACTGTGAAAAATAGAAAAGTCTATTCATGCAGTATGAGTTAATGAGCGAGTTTTCAAATAACACTTCAAAGCTATGGATAATAAAATCGAAATATAAGTTATATTACGGAGTTGTCTGCCCCTTGGTTGAAAATATTTTTTTTTAAACTACATAAAATACTCCTCTCGTCACACTGAACTCATCTAGAGTAGGTACCTACAAGTACATCCCCCCCCCCCTATTTTATGTATACCATACCACTAAACTGTATGCACTGGGTATGTTTTGAAGATGTTAGAAGTCCATATTCATGATGTCTCATAGCATTTTTCTTTTAACCCCTTGTTTATCAAATTTTTGTTTTCAGTTTAGAGATTTTTTCTATTTTTGGTTTATTATTTTCAATAAAGAACCTTTGGAATCGACCAAGAAAATTTTTGTTTTAACACCCCCTCAAAATTTGATGGTTTACGTTTCAAGGTACGTTGAATCCAAAAATCGAATAAAAATTTGGCCGTCCGTCCACCGTCCGCGGCACTTTTGCCACTTAGCATTGACCGATTTTGATGAAATTTGGTATGTAGGCTCCATTTGGGGTCTAGTTGTGCCCGAAGATTTTGGTTGATGTAGGTCACTTCTAAGGGTTCAAAAATAAATTTTGAAATTTTGAAAACGCCCTAACTCAAAAGATTTTGATGTAAAGGTATTGTTTTTCCTTCAATTTAAGATTCTGTAGAATTTTTAGAATTTTTTGAGACCACGCGGAGCCCTGTAGGACGAACCGTTCGCTCCCTACGAGAATTTAAGTGTTGGAAGTACGATAAATCAGAAACACGAGTGTGAATCGCAGAAGAGGCCTAATCTCCGTTCAAATTAAAGCTGACCGAAATGCGATCGATGTTTTTCTTCATGTTGGATGGTTGGTGGCTTTGTAGACGAGTTATCTATATATAAAAATGAAAAATAATAAACCATTGTGTAATAATTTGCAGCGTTTTGACCTCGCGACTCTAATCTGGTCAAAACCCCCTCAATTTTTTAGGAAAATCGAATTCCGATTACACCGTTGGAAAAAGCGTTAAATTCATAATCAAACGGTGAAAATATCCAGAGGAATTTTGCACCCTATGAGGACTTGAAGATTGGACTTACAATAAATCAGAAACACGCATCTGAATCACAAAAGACTCGATGCGATCATTGTTCGTTTCTTTGAATTGAGTTTCGTGTTATTGTTGTGCATCCTTAGCAACAAATAACCAAATTTTGTTACGAAGGCATCCACAACTCTCGGAAAGCGATGTTATTGCTATATTAGGTAGTATTAATGGAAAAGCCGCGTTCTATTCAGACGAGTAATCTACGCAGTAAAATCAGTAAACCATAGTGTAATAATTTACCGATTTTTTCATGCCTTCGAGTTGACTGAAAGTACCCGAAAGTTTCGGGCACAACGTGACCCCAATGGAGTCTACAAACTGAACTTCATTCATTATGGTCAAAGATAACTTGGGAAGTGAAACAATTGTTGAGGGAAGTTTAACAAAAATGTTCTTGCTCGATTCCGAAGGTTCATTATAACAAATGAGCCACAATCCTCCTCACACAGTTCTTAGGTAGTACGTACCCATCTGGGGCTTTAATTTGCTGTAAGTTCCACTTGTAGTCTAGAGATGCACCAAAACCTGACTTCGTGATGGAGTAATCAAAAGCAATTGGGTCAATCTCAAATTTCGTTGGAAATTGAGTTCCCATTTCTATAAAATTAAAATGAAGAATTTCCCCTCCACCCCTTTCGTGAATGGAGGGTGCGACTGATTTAAAAAAAATTAATCGAAAGTAAATCTCATCCTGAGAGTTTCGACAACAGCCGTTATCTTTTTGGATGAGTAGATCTTTATCTATGATTTTTCAAAGTTTCGAATGTTTATGACGTCACGCGCCCCTCCCGCCTGGGCGGGACCTCCCAGCCCACTGTGACGTCATAAACATTCGAAACTTTGAAAACTCATAGAAAAAAGTCTTCTCATGCTAGAAGGTAGCGGTTGGTGTCAAAATTCTCTGAATGAGGTCTAGTTTAGATTGAAAATAACAATAAACCGTTTTTCCGACCCATGCGCACTCCCCATTCCTTCAAAATAGACGACTGCTCTTGATCACGAACAAAGCTTCCGCTAGCTTGGTAGACTCGGAAGCAAAAAGGTGAGGGAATTAGGCAACACCCCATGGACAACCATGCTGCACATTTTCGTGTGGAGATTTTGGGGCGCAACCTATCGTACTGATCATTAGTTGAGAACATAAGAAATACACCAAGAAAAGAAAAAAGCGCTACAAGCTGTAATAGTGGTTTTATTCATCATCTAAGTTAGCAACTAACTAACTAGTTGGTAACTATGGTCGATGGACAGGCAAGGGAATTAGGTTTTGACGTTTTGAACGTAATTTTAGGTATGATTGTAAGGGGCTATCCAACCAAAATTTGACTGAAAACCGAGGGAACGGTCACCAGTAGTCATTCACAACCAAAAATGTACGCAAAAATTATCACAGTAGCGAAAATCGTTCAAAACATGAAATCCAACGAAATGGAATAGTCACCCAACTGTGATCGATCATACTCTACCCTAATCGGTTATTTCGCTTACCTTGATTGATTACATATACAAACGATCGATGTGTATACCAGTTACTATCAAAAAACTGAATCTCAATAAATTTTAGGATTTGGGGGGAAATATTACAGTCCCAAAATCCCTAAAAGCACCGAATATTGTGCCAAAATGAACGTAAACTCCAGACAACAGTATTGGTATGTTCCAAAACCTCACAAAATATTATGGATGAAATATGGGACACGTTCGTGCCTCACTTCTATTATTCTAAGCCTCACTTCTATTATTTCTAATTATAGTTCAAACTTAGAATTTTCCAAAAAGTTGTCAATTGATGGGTAAATGACCACCCACACACACACAAAAGGGGAAAGGCGGGAAGAAGAAGAAAGCTCTATAACAGGAGATGGAATGGCGACGTCAATCAGCCAAAAATCGATTTTGCTAATAATACAAAATCTTAGGACTTCTGATTATAAGATATGGAAATCTACAAACGAAAAAACGTCTGCCAAGTGGGTGTGATACATAGCTTCCTCGCATCCGTAACCCGATTGTATAGATAAATCAATAGTTCGACACCCCAATCTACACAATCCCTGAAATTTTCATAGGGATCGGAAAAAATCATACAGTTTTGCTTTCAAGGATTTCATGACAGACAGACATGGAACCAATATTGTTTAGGAAGACGATAAACGCGAGTGGACATTTTGATTTTGGAGAACTTTTTTGCTTCCGAGTCTACCAAGGTAGCGGAAGCTTTGTTTTCACTTTTCAAGGATGAAAAAAAAGTTCTCCAAAATTTAAATTTTCACTAGCGTTTTACGTTTCAGACCTTTCTGAACAATTTTGGTTCCGCGTCTGTCTGTCTGTCATGAAATCCTTGTAACTGGCGTAAATACGAAATTATTGTCCGATTTCGATTAAATTTTCAGGAATTGTGCAGGTTGGCGTGAAGACGGTCCCCTATGAAAATCATCACCCCCGACTGATAGTAGCCGCTGACATGCGCATACGTGAATTCCTTGTAACAACCATAACTTCCACATTTTCTATACGATATCGATGAAATTTTCAGGAATTATGCGGTTTAGGTTGTAGACGGTCCCCTACGAAAATCATTGTCCCCAGACTGATGGTAGCCACTGCGTATGCGTAAACGTCAATTCCTTGTAACATCCATAACTTCTACATTTTCCATCCGATTTCGACGAAATTTCTCTAGATTGTTCAGAAAATTTTCAAACGTGTAAATTATGGCTGTTTCAAGGAATTATTTTTTGCGCATGTGCAGTGGCTAGTGTCAGTTCGGAGGGCGATGATTTTTATAGGGAACCATCTACATCCCAATCCGTACAGTACCTGAAAATTTCATCTAAATCGGACTATGGCTTCGTATAGGCCCATTGCAATCGTTCCGACTGTAGTATTACTGGCCTATGGTGCTGTCATGATTATAGGAGCAGACGTCGATCTTTTAGTGCTGACGACAGCACTAGCTTCGCCCACAGCAACATCTTCTTTCAGAAGAGGGGAGAGGCAATGCGCCAAGTGAAATTTATCCCCCAGCCTCATCGCCATTCAAAGGAGAAGAAACTCTTTTTCTCCATGACATCAATTCCTTTTGGGATGGGGAAAATGAAATTTTGCACCGGGCGAGAGGGATCCGGCGATGCGAGCCATAGCTGCATCATTTCCCGTCCTGATGCTACTGACACTGACATATCGAATGCCCTGGAAAGGTTTTTTGATGATCTGTACGGTGTGGACGCATCGAACTGAAACCTCGACGAGCTGAGATACCTATCAGCTTTTCGCGCAAACAGTGGTCAAGCCGAAATTGCAACTTGCTCTGCGGCCACCCACCTGAGACGCTCTAGTCTACCACGCGTTTCGCACTTCCCTTCAGGTGTTATAGTGGCTACGGCATGAGAAATGGGGTACATTTTCTTCAAATTCCTCTCTCTCTTCACTTCTTTCTGAAATGAGTAGTTTTGAGAGTGAAAGGTTCAACGATAACACGACATCAACAAAAAACGCTGCAAATCATTTCGCTGAGGTTTATTATTTTTCTGTATAGATCACTGTTCTGCAAAGATTACTGCTTTGCCATTGTCACTTTTTTTTACCTACCGACCCTAGGTAGGTCTACTTATTTACTACATACTTCACACCTTCACAATCTAGTTATTTGGAATGAATAAAAGCTTCACACTCTATTCGAAAAATAGGGAGTTTCATATGGGAAATTTTATTACTGGTTGATAAGCAACCAAAACTGACTATAACTCGAAGAAACAAACAGCGATCGCAAAAGATAACATTTCAACGGAGATTAGGCTTCTTTGGTGATTTACTCTCGTGATTTTGTTTTATTTCGTCACAAGGAGCGAACGGATCGTCCTACAGAGCACTGCGTGGTCTCTAAAAATTCTGAAAATGCAATACTATCTTAAATTAGTAAAAAAAACAATACTTTCATTTCAAAAGTTTTCGAGCTAGGGCACTTTTGAAAATTTGAACTCTTAATTCTCCCCTTAGAGGTGACTGACATCAACCAAAAGCATCGGGGCACAACTAGACCGCATTTTGAGCCTGTATACGAAATTTCAACCAAATCGGTCAATGGTTGCTAAGAAACGCTGCAAATTATTACAGAAAGGTTTATTTTAGCGAATTTTCAAAGAAAATTAAGCTATTGAACTGGCCTCAAAATTTTTAGAATAGAATTTTTGGAAAATTTTTAAACTGAAATCCGTTTTGGAACATACTGAAACAATGCCTGAAGTTTTCCAAAAATTTTATATATACGATATATATAATCTCGTATATATAATCCTAATCGTAATCACACCTTTTATGCTTGTGATTATAATCGTAATCGTAATTATGATTGTGATTACGCCCATCTCTGCCACCAATCAACTTGAAGAAAAACATCGATCGCATTTTGGTCATCTAACATTTGAACGGAGATCATTGCGATTATATTCTCTTTCAAAGATTATATTCTCTTTTGCGATTCACACTCGTGTTTCTGATTTATCGTACGTCCAACCCTTAAATTCTCGTAGGGAGCGAACGGTTTGTCCTACAGGACTCCGCGTGGTCTCAATAAATTCGATACTATCTTAAATTGATGGAAAAACAATACCTTTATGTCAAAATTTTTTGAGTTAGGGCGTTTTCAAAATTTCAAACCTCATTTTTAGGACGTCCCACAGTAAGACTTGGGCGTCCTTATGCGATCGATCTGGGGTAAAGTTGGACAACACTCAACAGAAAAAAAAAATAACCACACAGTAATCCGTTTTAGACCATTCTGAATCCAAATCCACGAAAAAAACCATAGTTGCATGTCTGTGTGTGTGTGTGTGTGTGTGTATGTGACAAAATCTTGTGTCGTCTGCACAGGCCTTAGTACTCAACCGATTTTCCTGGTTCTTTTTTTGTTCGACGCGGAAAACTATCTAGTTGTGCACTACGTCGCCGGAATTTCGAATTTTGCCTTTTAAGGGGGGGAAAGGGGGGGTTGATGCTCAAAAAACGTGCGTTTTGGGCATAATCTTGTGTCGTCTGCCCAGGCCTCAGTTCTCAACCGATTTTTGTGGTTCTTTTTTTCATCGACGCGGAAAACTATCTACTTGTGCACTATGGCGTCGGAATTTCGAATTTTGCTTTTTAAGGGGGGAAAGGGGGGGTTAATGCTTAAAAAACGTGCGTTTGCGGAATTTTTTTAAAGCGAAAATTTTTAAACTGAAATCCGTTTTGGAACATACTGAAACAATGCCTGAAGTTTTCCAAAAATTTTATATATACGATATATATAATCTCGTATATATAATCCTAATCGTAATCACACCTTTTATGCTTGTGATTATAATCGTAATCGTAATTATGATTGTGATTACGCCCATCTCTGCCACCAATCAACTTGAAGAAAAACATCGATCGCATTTTGGTCATCTAACATTTGAACGGAGATCATTGCGATTATATTCTCTTTCAAAGATTATATTCTCTTTTGCGATTCACACTCGTGTTTCTGATTTATCGTACGTCCAACCCTTAAATTCTCGTAGGGAGCGAACGGTTTGTCCTACAGGACTCCGCGTGGTCTCAATAAATTCGATACTATCTTAAATTGATGGAAAAACAATACCTTTATGTCAAAATTTTTTGAGTTAGGGCGTTTTCAAAATTTCAAACCTCATTTTTAGGACGTCCCACAGTAAGACTTGGGCGTCCTTATGCGATCGATCTGGGGTAAAGTTGGACAACACTCAACAGAAAAAAAAAATAACCACACAGTAATCCGTTTTAGACCATTCTGAATCCAAATCCACGAAAAAAACCATAGTTGCATGTCTGTGTGTGTGTGTGTGTGTGTATGTGTGTGTGTGTGTGTGACAAAATCTTGTGTCGTCTGCACAGGCCTTAGTACTCAACCGATTTTCCTGGTTCTTTTTTTGTTCGACGCGGAAAACTATCTAGTTGTGCACTACGTCGCCGGAATTTCGAATTTTGCCTTTTAAGGGGGGGAAAGGGGGGGTTGATGCTCAAAAAACGTGCGTTTTGGGCATAATCTTGTGTCGTCTGCCCAGGCCTCAGTTCTCAACCGATTTTTGTGGTTCTTTTTTTCATCGACGCGGAAAACTATCTACTTGTGCACTATGGCGTCGGAATTTCGAATTTTGCTTTTTAAGGGGGGAAAGGGGGGGTTAATGCTTAAAAAACGTGCGTTTGCGGGCAGAATCCTGTAAACTCTGCCCAGGCCTCAATTTCCAACCGATTTGTGTGTTTCTTTTTTGTTTGACTCAAATAACTTCCGAGTTGTACATAATTTCACCTGAGTACCAAAATTCGCAAGGGGAGGGGGCAAGTGGGGGATAATATTCATAAAATATCCGAATTTTCAATATTTCGGTTCCTTTCCTGCTTACTAATTGTACACAACCTTATGAAATTGAGGAAAAATTCTCATTATACCTCCGTATTTTCATGAATTATTCTCTGTACCACCATGGAACTAGTAGTGGTGCCAGGACACCATAAACCGCATATTATTTCGTGTTTTTTCTTCTTTTTTTTTGTGTTTCACCTTGAATACGGATGTGTACCTCGACGGACCGCCTACTAAAACTAATAGATGAAAGTTCAATGTTACGACGTATTCCCGCTTTGGTGCCAGACTGGCACCATTGGTGAGGGAAGGGGGGGGGGGGGTGAACTCGAAATCGCATATTGGGTATCGTAGATCATGGATTTTAAAATGCTCTTCAGATTCGAGGCTATCATGCCGCTAGAAATGTTTTGGTAGATAATGGTGAGGGGGGGGGGGTCACTATTTCTTGCCTAAACTACTAAACCAAATTACATCCAGTGAAACAGTTTTATCGCTTACCAACTGGTTAACTGATCTAATGCTTATCCAATGGGACGTCCCCTGGAATGCATGCATTACTAAACAATACGTTTCAACCCAATTTCGTTGTCGTTTCTCACTCCCGTATGATACCTACGAGAAAGTGCGCACCAAAGCTCGTGACCTGATAAAAACTCCAGCAAAACACGGACGAAAAAACAGAAATACAGCTCGACGGAATACGAAAAATAACAATGGCGTCCACGTCCATCGCTTTAAACGAAGATCAGCGCCAAACGCCGGATGTAACGAGGAAGGCGTTGATCGCCTCTGGTGAAATCCATTTTCTCGGTTCAGTAGTTGAATCGGCCCTCGAACTCCGATCAAAATGTTGGTGAAAACGGCATTTAGATGTGACCTACATCAAACAAAATCGTCGGAGCACAACTAATGCACCCTAATGGAGCCTACATACCAAATTTCATCAAAATCAGTCAATGCTAAGTGGGGAAAGTGCCGCGTACGGCGGACGGACGGCCAAATTTTTATTCGATTTTTGGATTCTACATATTTTGAAACGTAAACCAACAAATTTTGTCCCCAGGCCTCAATTTTCAACCGATTTGGGTGTTTCATTTTTTAATCAGATAACTTCTGGGTTGCACATTATTTTCCCAGAGTATCAAAATTGGTATGATGAGGGGGCGAGTGGGGGATAATATTCACAAAATATCCGATTTTTCATGATTTCTCTTCTGCCATTGCCTATTAGTTGTACCCAAGCTTCGAAATTGAGGGAAAATTCTCATTATACCTCAGGATTTTCATGAATTATTTTCTGTCCCACCATAGAACTAATAGTGGTGTCACCATGGTGCCAGGGCACCATAAACTGCATATTTCGTGTTTTTTTTTGTTTTGTTTCACTTTGAATACGGATGTGATCGAACTCAAATTCGCTTGTTGAGTATCGTAGATCATGGATTTTAAAATGCTCTTCAAATTCGAGGCTCCCATGCCGCAAAAAATGTTATGGTGAATAATGGTAAAGGGGGTATCCTACATGTATCCTCCGCTATGGATAATAAAGCGTTTTCCTTTGAATCATCTGAGATAAGCTTAGATACCCATTTTGGTAAAGCTTGAGATAATGCGATGCAGGTTATTCAAGGAAAAACGGAGATTCGGCCTCTTTTGCGATTCACACTCATATTTCTGATTTATCGCACGTCCAAACTTTAAATTATCGTAGTGAGCGAACGGTTTGTCCTACAGAGCTCCGGGTGGTCTCAAAAAATTCTAAAAATTCTATAGAATCTTAAATTGAAGGAAAAACAATACCTTTATATCTAAATTTTTTGAGTTAGGGCGTTTTCAAAATTTCAAATTTGATTTTGGAACCCTTAGAAGTGACCTACCTCAACCAAAAGCTTCGGGGCACAACTAGACCCCAAATGGAGCCTACATACCAAATTTCATCAAACGGCGTACGGCGGACGGCGGACGGACGGCCAAATTTTTATTCGATTTTTGGATTCTACGTACCTTGAAACGTAAACCATCAAATTTTGAGGGGGTGTTAAAATTTTTTTTTTCTTGGTCGATTCCAAAGGTTCATTATTGAAAATAATAAACCAAAATGCTTTACTATCCCAGCGGAGGGTACATAAACTAACGCTGTAGGTGTGATTTAGACAAAACGCTATTTCTTGCTTAAAATAGGTATTAAATCAATTACATTGAGTGAAACAGTTTTATCGCTTACCTACTGGTTTAAATTGACCTAATGCTAATCCATTGGAATCCAATGTCCCCCGGAATGCATGCATTACTTAACAATATGTTCAACCAATAATTTCTGTTCTAAGGACAGAAATGATGATGATTATGGGGTCTTATGACTTACTAGTTAAGATGGATTATCCGATAGGGTTCTTTAAAAATAGTAGGGTTCGTTCCAATAGGGTTCCTTAAAACCAACACCAAGTGTTTGTGAACCCAACTTTAGATGTGTAGGTAATAGTACATTAAATCGACGAAACTTTTTCCGAATTTCTAAGACATTATCTGCCATAATATCGACAAAACTCTTTAGACCTACAGTAGAAAATATTGTTATTTATTTCGTAATTATCTAACGTCAATCACTGTTTACGCTCTGCCGAGGTTCTTGTTGCCATCTTAGGATCAATAATCGTGACAATGGACGAGATAAATTATTATTAACAATCAAAAGAAGAGTCAAAGAAGATTAGTTCCGAGATCTCACAAAAGTATTCCGAATGGTTAACTTCAGTAATTTCAAGAAAAACATGTTATATAAATGTTATCGCTCCGAGGTCGAGACGCCAAAGTTTTCCAAGCAAAAAGGCTCCTTTCATTTCAGGGGTTTTACTCCTTTCACGAAAGTTTATCAAGAGATTGAGAAACTTCCACCTGTCTCAAAATTACTGTCTTCTAATACAGCAAAACTTCGTGAAGCTTTTGCAGGATGTTTCTAGACTGCTATGGTGAACTTCAATATTCAAAAAGTTTTCATTATTTTCTCATTATTTGTTATTGTGGGATTTCTTGCCAATTGAACGAAAAGAGTAAATAAATTGGTTTGGGGAATCTGAAAGGGCAGATTTTTGGTTTATTATTTTCATAAATGAATCTTTGGAATCGACCAAGAAAAAACATTTTTAACCCCCCTCGGAATTTGTTGGTTTACGATTCAAGTTACGTACAATCCAAAAATCGAACGAAAATTTTTCCTTACGTTCGCAGTACGCAACACTTTCCTTAGTTCCCATGGACCAATTTTGATGAAATTTGGTATATGGGTTTAGTTGTACCCTGAAGGTGGATGTCAGTCACTTCTAAGGGTGGAAAAATAAGGGTTGAAATTTTGAAAACGCCCTAGCTCAAAAAATTTATATTTAAAGGTAGGTATTGTTTTTCCATCAACTTAAGATAGTATTGAATTTTTAGACTCGAATGAGACCACCCAGAGCTTTGAAGTACCAACCGATCGGTCCCAATAAAAACATAAAGGTTGAGATTACAATAAATCAGAAAAACGAGTGATCTCTGTTCAAATGTTAGCTGACCAAAATGCGATCGTTGTTCGTTTCTTCGAGTTGTACTCAGTTTTGCGTCCTTAGCAATCAGTAATCAAATTTCCTCATGAAGGCACCCACAAATTTTTTCGAACTGAGTGTGAAGCATTTATTTCTTCCAAATAAACTTGATTGAGAAGTAGGTAGGTATGTGGTAGATAGGAGGTACCTATGGTTGGTAGGTTTTTTGGTTGGTTTTTTTTTGCAGACGAGTGATCTATACAGGGTGTAAACGTTAAGGGCGCACCATCGGCTAGGGATCGAGTCTACAACTAATTTCCAACAAAAAATGACTCATAGCAATTTTGGTTTATTATTTTCAATAATGAACCTTTGGAATCGACCAAGAAAAAAAAATTTTTAACACCCCCTCAAAATTTGATGGTTTACGTTTCAAGGTACGTAGAATCCAAAAATCGAATACAAATTTGGCCGTCCGTCCGCCGTACGCGGCACTTTCCCCACTTAGCATTGGCCGATTTTGATGAACTTTGGTATGTAGGCTCCATTTGGGGTCTAGTTGTGCCACGAAGATTTTGGTTGATGTAGGTTACGTCTAAGGGTTCCAAAATCAATTTTGAAATTTTGAAAACGCCCTAACTCAAAAAATTTTGATATAAAGGGATTGTTTTTTCTTCAATTTAAGATTCTATAGAATTTTTAAAATTTTTTGAGACCACCCGGAGCTCTGTAGGGCAAACCGTTCGCTCACTACGAGAATTTAAAGTTTGGACGTACGATAAATCAGAAACACGAGTGTGAATCGCAAAAGAGGCCTAATCTCCTTTCAAATTAAAGCTGACCGAAATGCGATCGATGTTTTTCTTCATGTTGGATGGTTGGTGGCTTTGCAGACGAGTGATCTATATAGAAAAAAAATAATAAACCATTGTGTAACGATTTGCAGCGTTTTTTTAGAGCGTTTTTTAGCGTTTTGTTTCATCACTCGATGTAATTTATTATTTATATTATTTATTTATGAATTATATTATTTGTGTAATTTTACTTTAGGCAAGAAATTGTGATTCCCCCCCTCCCCCCCTCGCCATTATCCACCTTAACATTTCTAGCGGCATGGGAGCCTCGAATCTGAAGAGCATTTTAAAATCTATGATCTACGATACCCAACATGCGAATTTGAGTTCACCCCCCCCCCCCCTCACCCACATCACCACCTCCACCAATGGTGCCAGTCTGGCACCAAAGCGGAAATACGTCGTAACATTGAACTTTCATCTATTAGTTGTAGTAGGCAGTCCGTCGAGGTTCACATCCGTATTCAACGATTTATGGTGTTCTGGCACCATGGTGGCACCACTATTAGTTCCATTGTGAGGCAGAGAATAATTCATGAAAATCCGGAGGTATAATGAGAATTTTTCCTCAATTTCAGAACTTGGATACAATTAGTAAGCTATTAAGGAACCAAAATGTTGAAAAATAGGATATTTTGTGAATATTATCCCCCCACTCATCCCCTCCCCTTGCCAATTTTGATTCTCTGGTGAAATAGTGTGCAATTTGGAAGATTTATGAGTCGAACAAAAAAAAAAAAAAGAAACACTCAAAACGGTTGGAAATTGAGGCCTGGGCAGATTTTACAGGATTATGCCCGAAAACGCACGTTTTTTGAGCATTAACCCCCCCCTTAAAAAGCAAAATTCGAAATTCTGGCGATGTAGTGCACAACTAGATACCTAGTTTTCCGCGTCGAACAAAAAAGAACCACGAAAATCGGTTGAGAACTTAGGCCTGGGCAGACGACACAAGATTTTGTCACACATACACACAGACATACACCTATGGTTTTTTTTCGCGGATTTGGATTCAGAATAGTCTAAAACGGATTACTGTGTGGTTATTTTTTTCTGGTGAGTGTTGTCCTCCTCCACCCCAGATCGATCGCATGAGGGTGCCCAAGTCTTACTGTGGGACGTCCTAAAAATTGACAGTAACGGCGGGAAAGATGAAATTCTGGGTTAGTTTTTCTTGTTGAGTAGCCGACGATAGAGCTTTTTATCACGGAAAACGACATCTACTAATAGTAATTATGTTGATTTTTCGAGAAAAAAATTAAAAATGTAACTTGGCCCATCTATTTAGCGCTAAAAATAGCTTTAAAAAAAAGTTTCCCACTAACCGGATGGAACATTTAACGCTATTTCCCACGGTACTTTCATAATTGAGTTTTTATTGTAAATTAAGGGGGTTATGGCCGTTTAAGTGAAAAAACGTCTGCCAAGTGGGTGTGGCACATAGCTTCCTCGTATCCATAACCCGATTATATAGATGATCAGATGCATAGTAGTTAATCTCAAAACACCAATCTCTAAGTACCTTCCACTATCCTCATAGGGGACCATCTACACGCTAATCTGGACAATCCTAGAAAATTTCATCAAATTCGGATGAAAAATTAAGTGAGTTGATCTATGTGATTGGATCAAAAAAATACTTAGCCTCAGCTGGGATTCGAACCCGCGACCCCTGGGGGACAGTTGAAGTTATGGCTGTTACAAGGAATTCACGTTTGCGCATGCGCAGTCACTTCTATCAGTCCGGGGATAATGATTTTCATAGAGGACTATCTACAACCTAATCCACATAATCCCTGAAAATTTCATCGAAATCGGGTGGAAAATGTGGAAGTTATGGCCGTTACAAGGAAATTCACGTTTTCGCATGCCCAGTAGTTACTATCAGTCCGAAGGTTATGATTTTTATAGGGAACCATCTAAATACTAATCTGTAACATCCCTGAAATTTTCATTGAATTCGGATGAAAAATGTAGAAGTTATGGCCGTTACAAGGAATTCACGTTTGCGCATGCGCAGTCGCTTCTATCAGTCCGGGGATGATGATTTTCATAGGGGACCGTCTACACACCAACCCGCACAATCCCTGAAAATTTCATAGAAATCGGACAATAACTTCGTATAGTTCTGCGCGTTACAAGGAATTCATGACAGACGGACAGACACACAGACAGACAGACACACAGACACGGAACCAAAATTGTTCAGGAAGGTCTAAAACGCAAAACGCGAGTGGAAATTTTGATTTTGGAGAACTTTTTTTTTCGTCCTTGAAAAGTGAAAACAAAGCTTCCGCTACCTTGGTAGACTCGGAAGCAAAAAATTGAAATTAAAAAAAAATAACCCGATTGTATAGATGATCCGATGCATAGTAATTATTCTAAAAACATCAAAACAAGTTAATCTGTAACATCCCTGAAAATTTCATTGAAATCGGATGGAAAATGTAGAAGTTATGGCCGTTACAAGGAATTCACGTTTGCGCATGCGCAGTGGCTACTATCAGTCCGAAGGTGGTAATTTTCATAGGGGACCATCTAAATACTAATCTGTAACATCCCTGCAAATTTCATTGAAATCGGATAGAAAATGTAGAAATTATGGACGTTACAAGGAAATTCACGTTTGCGCATGCGCAGTGGCTACTATCAGTCCGAAGGTGATGATTTTCATAGGGGACAGTTTACACACCAACCCGCACAATCCCTGAAAATTTCATTGAAATCGGATGGAAACTGTAGAAGTTATGGCCGGTACAAGGAATTCACGTTTGCGCATGCGCAGTCGCTTCTATCAGTCCGGGGATGATGGTTTTCATAGGGGACCGTCTACACACCAACCCGCACAATCCCTGAAAATTTCATTGAAATCGGACAATAACTTCGTATAGTTATGCGCGTTACAAGGAATTCATGACAGACACACAGACAGACAGACAGACAGACACTGAACCAAAATTGTTCAGAAAGGTCTAAAACGCAAAACGCGAGTGAAAATTTTGATGTTGGAGAACTTTTTTCTTTCGACCTTGAAAAGTGAAAACAAAGCTTCCGCTACCTTGGTAGACTCGGAAGCAAAAAGTCGAAAGCACGAAAAAATCTGCAAAAGAAGCAGAACTGACTGAAACTACTAATTGAAATTTACCTGAGTAGACTCCTCTCTTTCTTGGAATATTTACTACGAAAAACCCTTATTTGTTGATGCCATCGTTGATTCGTCTTGTTTTAGCTGTGCATATATTTAGCTAAGCATAATATATTATCTACTCAGCAATTTGCCGACAGTTGTCCCATTTTTCCCTGTGAACTTCACCGCACAATTTGTCAACACGGGAAGTACAAAAAACGTCTGCCAAGTAGGTGTGGCACATAGCTTCCTCGTATCCATAACCCGATTATATAGATGATCCGATGCATAGTAGTTAATCTCAAAACACCAATCTTTAAGTACCTTTCACTACCCTCATAGGGGACCATCTACACGCTAATCTGGACAATCCTAGAAAATTTCATCAAATTTGGATGAAAAATGTAAATGTTATGGCTGTTACAAGGATTTTACGTATGCGCATGCGCAGAGGCTTCTGTAAATTTTAAGGCCTTGATATTCATTGGGGACCATCTACAATCTAATCCGCGTAATCCCTAAGAATGTCATCGAAATCGGGTAGAAAATTTGGAAGTTATGGCTGTTACAAGGAATTCCCGTTTGCGCATGCGCAGCGGCTACTATCAGTCCGGGGGTGATGGTTTTTATAGGGGACCATCTAAAACCCAATCTGCATAACCCCTCAAAATTTCATCGAAATCAGATAGGAAATGTGGAAGTTATGGCCGTTATTTTTTTTATTTATTTTTTTTTCTAACTCCCCTCAAAGACAAAATGTCTTTTTTGACGGAGGGGGCACGCCATAAAATAAAATAAAAATAAATAAATAATTAAATAATGGGGAGGACGCCCAGGACTCACCCGACGCCGGCCCTAGGGATGAGGGAAGATGAGGAAGTTGGGGGTGGGAGAGAGAGATGATGGGAAGTGCCTCTATAGAACGACCACCAGTTCAAATATGAGCCGAGCAGGACACGGGTGGTGATACCACGGAGTACGCCTACTGAGATGCCCAACTCACGCAACTCTGTGGCACTTTTCCCGCACCACACCCCGCGCCATGATAAGGTTGCAGCCATCACCCTGATGTTGTTGGGTGCCACTCCTTTTAGCTCCGACACCGCTTGCCGTAAATCATTTCTATCATATATTCTTATCTTAGCCCGCCAAGTCTGCTCCATGTCCAAGCTGCCATTGACAACTTGGACATCCAGGATAATGCAAGACTGGTCGGGCTTGACGGCAACGATGTCGGGCTTCTTACCCTGGTCACTTTGCATGTGATACAATCTCTCTCTCTCTCAACATCCCAGCCGCTAGATGACAAAGCACCTGCTATCTGCTTGGCGACCGCATCATGACGTAAAATGCGGCCCCCATGAGTCCGAGGACACTGCTGCACTACATGATACAGATGTTCATTTCCACTCCGACAAGCGCGGCAAAGGGGTAGAGTTGTCCCACGACTACCCCTCGAACACCGTACCGCAGTTGGCAGAGTTGCCAAGCGGACGGCGTGGAAGTGTCGGTAGTCGCGGGCCCCAATGCCCTCCAAAGCCCAATCTACCCATTGGGAAGAGACAGGGCTTTCGGAGCACTGCCGGATTCAGCGCAGCAGCGAACTCAGCAGACAAACTGGGTTTTGGAGCAGATGGTGTTGCTCGGTCGCACCATGCTAACTGCTGCCTGACAAAATCAAGATCAGCAGCCGCACGGGCGACCTCCCAGCTCGACCCTTGAAGGGCTAGCAGGCGCTGGCGGCGCAATGAAGGGATACATGCCGAGAGAGACACAATGCCAAGCCCACCGGATTTGACCGGTGCGTGAACATAGGCACTTGGGACACCAGGTGGGAACCTCAGCCAAGAGCGCACAGCAGAGCGAACTTGTCGATCTAACTCTTGCAGCCTCCCCGCCGTAAGCCTGCCAAAGACTAACCCATAGGTCAGCTTTGGCAGTAAGTACGTGCGGAGGAGGCGCAGCTTCTGCTGTGGCTTCAATGGAGCCTTGGTAACGCGAGCTAGCACTCTACCAAGGTCCACACGGCTGGCACTAATGGTGGCCACCCCCATGAAGTCGACTCCAAGGTACCGCCAAACCTCCAACACGGATCGAGATGGGATGGGGGATTATCCTATCACAAAACCCCCATCCACAACTTTCACCTTATGTTGGCGACCCGACGGGACCAAGGAGACCGACCCACACTTATCGGGGTTAACCAAGAGTCCACACCTGGCTAGCTGCTTAGCAAATGCATTGAGGGCGATCTGCAAGCCCTCACGGGTTTCTGCGAGTAGGATAACATCATCGGCAAAAGCCAATGCTCCTACTCGCACCCCAGGGGCGAGATCAAACCCTACTTCTGTGGGCAGCTTACCCAAGGCCGTGTCCACGACCAGGTTGAAGAGGAGTGGTGATAGAGGATCCCCCTGGCGTACCCCACGCCCGATCCGTACATCCCCTGACACCTCACCTCCTGCCTCCAGGACCGTCACGCCTTCCTGGTACAGACAGGCCACATACTCGATTAACTGAGATGGGGCCCCGACACCACGAAGGCAATCGGTCAGGGCAAGGTGACTGACTGTAT
This sequence comes from Apolygus lucorum, assembly GCA_009739505.2. Lineage (NCBI taxonomy): Eukaryota > Metazoa > Arthropoda > Insecta > Hemiptera > Miridae > Apolygus > Apolygus lucorum. Next base: position 60,096,172 of record CM019167.2, read on the forward strand.
CAAAGGCCTTAGCGACGTCCAGAGCAGCCAGATGGAGTTGGCGGCGCTTCATACGGGCCAGCGAGATGACAGTTTGGAGAACTGTAAGGTTCTCCGCCGTGCCATCTGCTGGCCGAAACGCTCTCTGGACGTCACCAATGATACCAGCCACCTGGAGGCGAGATGCCAGTACTTTCTGGAAGTGGCGGAAGACTACCGAGGACACAGAGATCGGTCGATAGCCTCCAGGCCCACTTCCCCCTTTCTTTGGGATGAACACCGTTCGGGCTCGGCTTAACGCTTTCGGGGGTCTTCCCGCAAGGAGGAGTAGGTTGAGGACGAGCAGCTTAATCGTCTTAGGTGCTTTATTCCAGCGACGGGCGGAAATACCATCAGGTCCAGCGGAAGTGGAGTTCTTGACACGGCACTTATGTGCCTCGTCAGACAGCACCGGCGAACACATGATGCTGCGCAAGGAATCCCTGGTAGAGACTGGGGGAACCACACGCTCTCCAGGGTCGTGACTGGGAGCACTCAGAAGTGGCTCCCAGAAATCCACAAACTCCTGGAGAGGGGGTTGAACTTGATTTTCCCCAGGCTCCTCCAGTACCTCCGCAGCCACACGCGCCGGATGCTTCCTCCACAAACTCTGAACCCTGTGGTACTCCCGCCGTCTTGCTTGTTTGGCTGCTCTGCGACCTCCACGCAACACCACTCTAGGAGGAGGTCCCCCCTGGTGCTGCGTCACGGTCGCGTCCCCAACCCGCGGGAAGATTCTCCCTAAATAGGCTGCCACCTCATTTTCCAGGTTATCCAGCCCTTCAGCAGCCCGCCTCGCCAGATCCTGCAGGTAGGTGCTTTCATAGCCTTCAATACGACCTACCTGCCCCCCGAGCCTCAAAACTTCGGTCTTCAGATCGGCAAGAAGACCGGAGGTCCCGGGGGAGGGATACCGAATGGCAGGCTGCTGCTCCACGTCAGCAACAGGAGATGCGGGAGAAGCCCCACTGCTATTTGCCAGGATCGCTTCCTGGACAAGCTGCTTATAGTGGGGCTTCAGGCGGATGTTCTTGATGGCAATGACTGTGCGCATGGGAATAAAAATTAAATAAGAATTAATAAATAATAATATAATATAATTAAATAAATAATAAATTAAATAATAAATTAAATAGACATTGATATTGCGTACCCCATCGCGCACAGCCACCACCTCATCTGCCGCCATCCTGCGCAATTCCTCGGAAGCATACCTGTGCTGTACTCGTTCAATATCAATAGCAGCATTAGCAGCAACAGGATGCTTCCGTCTGACGTGGAGACCAAGGCCGGACCTGGTAGTGAAAGCTCGCTCACAATGGGCACACTGGTGGTTCAAAGAGGCAGTGGATGAGGAAGAGGGTTGGGATGATGAGGAAGAGGAGGAGAGAGAGGATGGCCGACGCCCCTGCCTGGGGCGCCTCTGAGCGCCTCCCCTAGAACCCCGCGTGCCAATGGGCAGGCGGGGGTTATGAGGCATGTTGTCGGTTTGGTCCATAACGGGGGGGCGCTTAAAATGAAGGGTCAGGGAACCCGTTGACAGGGGTTCCCTCCCTATTCGCCAGAGGGTCATTCAGCCACCCCTGGAATTTCAAGAGGGGTTCACCAGGGAAACCTAATGGGACCACCTCTGTCCATCCCAGGGGGCCCGGGTTGCGCGACGGGGACGCATGACCTTGACTTGGATAGGGATAAGAAGGGCTCCAAGGAGATAAAAACACCCTCTATTACCCTACCCCAGCAACCCAAAAAAGGAAGGAAATTCACGTTTGCGCATGCGCAGCGGCTACTATCAGTCCGGGGGTGATGGTTTTTATAGGGGACCATCTAAAACCCAATCTGCATAATCCCTCAAAATTTCATCGAAATCAGATAGGAAATGTGGAAGTTATGGCCGTTACAAGGAAATTCACGTTTGCGCATGCGCAGTGGCTACTTTCAGTCGGAATGTGATCATTTTCATAGGGGACCATCTAAATACTAATCTGTAACATCCCTGAAAATTTCATTGAAATCGGATGGAAAATGTAGAAGTTATGGCCGTTACAAGGAATTCACGTTTGCGCATGCGCAGTCGCTTTTATCAGTCCGAGGATGATGATTTTCATAGGGGACCGTCTACACACCAACCCGCACAATCCCTGAAAATTTCATAGAAATCGGACAATAACTTCGTATAGTTATGCGCGTTACAAGGAATTCATGACAGACAGACAGACACACAGACACGGAACCAAAATTGTTCAGAAAAGTCTAAAACGCAAAACGCGAGTGAAAAATTTGATTTTGGAGAACTTTTTTTTTCATCCTTGAAAAGTGAAAACAAAGCTTCCGCTACCTTGGTAGACTCGGAAGCAATACTCTATGCAACAGCGGGACCAACCAGTTTTCAATATGGCCCAATTTCCTTATGATGAATGGATACAAGAAAATCTTTTTTGAGAGTGAGCAACATAAAGAACCAAATATGCTTTGATAACAGTAGTTAATTTCGTGAAAAAACGAACTTCGGAATAGTAGCAAACCTGATGAATACATGACGGACTGGTGTCAGTGCAGTTGTGAACTGGTTCAAAACGCGTATCGACAGCTAGGAGTTACCTTCACCAGACAGTTCTATCTCAATCTAGTTTAATTCTGAGCTGGTTCTGAACTGACTATCAAGACAAACCTTGATATCGATACCTTAAAGCACAAAGGGGCTATGTACAAAAACGGCGTTTTAGAAAAACGCAAAAGAAGTTTTTACCAGTCCACCATTCCTAAAATAATGGCTAATTCCACTAACTCTTTAATTTCCTATAAGCTATACTTTTCAAAAAGGTCTTCCAATAATGGTTTCATTGAATTTAGGTTTATCTGAAATTAAAGAAATAAAAAATGTGAAGGATGTATGGACTCCTTTGGCCAAGTAAGGTTAGGGACATAGATCCTTTGGCCAAGTACGATTATCGACATAACCCCTTTGGGCAAGTGAGTGTATCCCGCTCTCGATCATAATTTGGCGTCTCCGCCAGTTTCTTGGTGATTGACTGGCACCAGAGGGTGGTGCCAATCTGGCACTAAGACACCAGTGGTGCCTGGCGGTTCCACGTGTTCGGTATCGTTGATCATGGATTTTGAAATGCTGTTCATGCACAGTACACGGATTACTAAACGTTAATAATTATGTTTTAAGAGTCTTTTATTCATCTGGAAATAACAAATAATTCCAAAGTTTGATATTATGATATATCTATTGAGACCAAACAATTTTAAGAACTAAATTCTTGGTTTCAAGCGATCACCGAAATCGCCCTCTTGAACAAGGTACCTATCGGTTGATAAGTTACTTATTTTTTGATGAAATATAACTTATATTTTTGGTACTAAGGAAGCTATTCAATTTATCACATGTTTACTTAACTCTCACAAATAATGTGCCAGGATAGAAAAAACACAGGGCAAAAGTTGAATATGTTATTTATATGAAGCACATTAATAAAAGTAGGTAGGTATCTAATCATCATCACCATCTGCCTCCTCCTCCCACACGGCAGTATGTTGAACCCCAACTCGAGAGGGTAAATTATTATACAAATCTGCGTATTGGAATGGTACCTATCACACCACTGCTAACGAGAGATTGAAGGTCTCTTTTTTTTGGATTGAAATCTTTAATGGGGTAGAGTATTTGTGGGCCAGTCGGACATTGTTCCACTTAACTCCTTTTGGATGAACTCTGAGTAATTTGAAATTTTCTTCGGTGACGTCGTATTTGAATTTCACAGCCGAAGAGCCTTTCTCAAATCTAAACCATTTAATTCGGAGCCAATTTACTTTCCCTCCGTCTTCAGATTTGGCTCTATTCTTAATTGTTCCTTTACACAATCTCTCTAAATTGAATATTTCGTTATAGGAGTATTTGTGTACATTGTAGGGTCTTGGATAAATTCTGCTCGTCTCAATTAGGGTTTTGTATTCATCAGTGGTGTACACTTTTGAGGGTTCCTTTCGGCGCTCTATGGTAGCATGCATACTATCTGCCTCCAAATAACTATGTCCACTTTCCATGAACTTAAAATCTATTGTTCCCACATTAGGTTTGATGCCGCTATTTATAGCATATAGCAGGCCAGCGACTATGTTCTGGTTTCCGTTTTGCCCCCCACACGTGTCAGCGTACAAAACTATATTTTTCACCTGAAGTCTTCCAATGTACTTTATGAGAGAGGTACCAACCTCAGCACTTCCTTTTTTCCCATTCACTTCATCCCAAAGGAAACAGCTTCCTTCTCCTGATGAGTCGTAGATAGTGAAGTTGTACACGCTAAGCTTCCTCTTGTAGTAGATTTGACAGTCTCCAGTGAAAGGTAATGTTAAAAACTAATGCGGCATTGCAAAACTAATTTTTGACCACATTCACGAATTTCACGTGAGGTGTAGGAAACCAGGACTTGGTTTGAGCGAAATCTGGCTTTAAGGTAGGGAGAAAATTAGGTTTGTTGGATTTTATGTTTGAGCACGCCCAGTGGCTACCTTTGATCCGAGGAGGGTGAAATTAATGGGATACAATCTAAAGCCTAGTACGCACTGGGACTTTTTGAGTCGACTCTTTGAATCTCAGGAGAATATCGGCTGCGTCCCGGGTGAATCTACGCTGCGTAGACTCATCGTCGCGAAGAATCCGGTGTGTTGCGGGTTAGTATTTCCGGACTCTTGCATCCCATCGAAAATGGGATTCTTGACTCAATGTTGCGCAACATTGTGTCAGTGCGGACGCGTTTCGCAGTGATTCACAGATTCACCCATCGGAGCTCCTGGTTTTCGGGCATTTTGTGTTATTGTGATTTGGTTTTTGGCGTAGTTCCTAGACATGTTGTGGAGTACGGATTTAACCCTAAAATTTATAGAAGATTTACATTGCCAACGATGTTTGTGGGATGTGTCTCAAACAATCAATTAAGGCTCCGCACACTTCAGGAACAAACTCCGATATCGTCTGTTTGGAAATCCTGAAGGTATACTTCAGGCTTGAGTACGAGTCCCCACTTGCTAGGAACCGTAGAGTGGCAGCTAGTCTGTTTGCCGGTGAAACAGATTCCCGAAAGTTAGTATTTTTTTTCGAAATTCGGCCGCCAACTTTCGTTAAAAGTAATTCAAAATCAGTCGGGGACATCCTACAGAAATTGCGGAACCCTACGCTATCATTCATTCTTAAAGTGTTGAGAAGTTGTTGCCCATGCTGATTCCCAGCGTGAAATATGTTGCGCACCCACCATCTTTTGGGTCTTTTTTTAATGCTCCTGCGATCGGATGCACTACGCGCTATTAAAAAAAGGGCGACAGATATTCCCCACAGAGCAATTTCCTCCGACATTTTGACGTGGACTGAAAAGAAACACGATCTTGGTGCGGACACGATTCTTTGTCGCGGAGCTGAGTCGGGGCCGCGTACGAACAATGAATCTACGCAGGCCGGACGCACCGTCGCGACATGAATCTACTCTTTGAGTCCCAGTGCGTACTAAGCTTAAGGCCTAATCCTCGCTATCCCTGAAAATTTCATCGTAATCAGATGAAAAAAAGTGAAGGTATGCGTGTAAAAATGTCTGAAACGTAAAATTTTAGCGGAAATATTGATGTTAGAGGGAATTAGTTTTCACCTCTCTAAAATGGAAACAACCTAGATAACTACAACCATCACTTCGCGGTATAGACACGGCCTATGTCTTCTGGTCCACAGACGAACTAGGTAGTCAATGAAATCGGAAATAACTTAATAAAGCTTCCTCGGTTTAGAATCGAAACGCTTTTTTCAAAACAACGTTTAAATGAAACAATGAGTAAGATAGGTATATATTTTAGGTGGGAATAGATAGACTTACCGTCCTTTATTCCGATCTCCTCTTCGTCTAATTCCTTCAACAATTCAGCCCACTCCTCAGAGTTTGCACTACTCATAATTACTGTAGAGAAATCACAGTCGAATTTTCTTTAAAAACACAGCTAACATAAAAATCAAACCTTAGATACGAAAAATTTGGTGAATGAGCTAAGCGGCAAGCGGGTGTAAACAAATAGTAAAGCCGTTACGCAGTTTCCGTTATTTAGTGCACAGAGAAGTTATGCCCGGACAAAGCTCCAGTGTGCATTCCTCTAAAGGCCCGTTTACACCAAACGAGCATTATTGGCGAACACTGTTCGCAAACAATCGCGAGCAAGATGCACGGGCGGTGTGAACACTCACCCTCGCCGAACAGAGTTCGCAAACCCTGTTCGCGAACGTTCTCGAACGTTCGAGCGCGTTCCGCCTCTTGTCGGTAAACCGACGAATCATCAAAGGGATTCGTGTTCGTGGCGCGTCCGGTGTAAACGGCATATCGGCGAGAGAACGAGCGGCCGGTGGTAGGACTGCATTTTTTCAAAACTTAATAAATTTTATTAATAATCCGTATTCGCAGTTCAGCATTCTCTCGTTTATCCAATATAGAGAATAAATATTGTATTCTCTATTCTGCATTTTCAACTCTTGTTCAACAAACTCTAGTTGTATTAGGGAAGTCAATGTTTTTAAAGAACTTTGTCAAGAGAGAGAAAATCATTAATTTATTGAACATTTTAGGAGTATAAAAGTTGGACAACGACTCCATTAGCTGTCGAAAATGTTTATAAAGAACTAATTTTGATTTTCAGTTTTGTAAGTAGGTAGGTATGTTTAGTAAAGTTTAAAGTAAGTATGTTGTATTTTTTGAAGTTCTTGAAGCCTCCATTTACATTTAACGGGATTTTTAAAGTTTAAAATTGAATGATTCAAAATTATTGTTGTACCTATTAATCTCTCATCCTTTTTTAAAAAAATCCCCCTACAAATTTGAGCAAACACTCATTTTTCCAATTTTCACTGAGTCAAAGGAAACTTTTCAACCGAATTGAAAGGCGTCAGGACAACGGCTACGATTCAAGTGTACAACAAATTTAACTTTTAAAAAAATCGGTATGACTTGATAAAATCAATCTATTCTACCTATATGGCGGGTGCCATATTCAAAAGATATTATCGGGAACTTTCTCGAATGCTCGAGAACAACTGCTCGTGCGGGCGTGCTCAGGCAGTGTGAACGGGAGCTCGTTTGCGTGTTTGCGAACGTTCGCGAACGTTCGCAAACGTTTGCGAACGTTCGCAAACAGTGCTCGTTTGGTGTAAATGGGCCTTTATGGACAAAGCACTGAATGGCATTCACGATTTTTCGAGAGGGGACCTCGCCAATTTTTACGTTTTTTGGCCATTTCCAGGGTTTTCGGCGCTATAATCATGAATCCTTATGAAAGAGTATGTTCCTGTGATGTGTTTGACTCATTTATCTCAAAAGTGACATTTTTGGACATAGCCCCTTTGTGCTTTAAGGTATCGATATGTTCGATAGTTCAACGACGAGCAACACTGGTCTCCTGCTACGTGGATCCTAAACTCGTCTGATCCTTATTCGTGAGATCCATGTTGATAATCAGGAAGTTGTGATAAGAGATAACCTCATTATACGTAACCTCACGTAATTCTTGTCACAACTCTCAAGCTGAGCTTGATAAACGATTTTGATTTTGATTTTGGTTATAACTATTATAGAAATATTGGTTCGTACATCATGGTTCTGTCATTTCCCTAGTGTTTCATTGCGGGACATGACTACTTAAAAGTCACGTAGATATGATCATTAAAAATAGATACATAGAACAGCTTGTCTCGGGATTTTGTGTTCGATCAAGTTTTGCACCTCGTGAATTTAATATTTATATTTTGTGTACAAAGAAGGCATTAGTTTGAAGCCAACCGTGATCGTTAGATAATTTTTTGTTTGGTATTTTGTATTTTGCGACTGTTCTCAGCTCGTCAATGTCGTGTACGTAATGGCGAAAATTGGAAGGTCCTGATTTCATCATCGCTCCAACGAACAGGTAACAGCTGCATTTCGTAGTCCCAGTAGATACTTGTCACATTCTCTACGTAGGTTCGTAGTTGCCGTCCAAGAACTTTTCCTTCTCTTATCATTTTATTTGTATCATCTTATCAAGTTGGAAAACAAATCTTTGTTTACATTGTTTTTTGTCAATTCTATCGCCGTTAATCCGAGATTGACACAGTCTATCACTCATCTCTGTGGCGTTTGCTTGTATGTTCGTTTAACCAAATCTAGTTTCAATCTGTGCTGATGAAGTTATAGTAAGTTATGTGTTTTTTTCCACTATTCTTCATTATTGAATTTATATTAGAGAATGGGGTAGTTGCATGGGTCGGAATTTCGTGTTTTTGACTTCAGATTCTAATTTAGCGCACTTAAAAACGTATATGGACCAGTTTTCAGTTCGAAATTCCATTTAGTTCAGCCGTATATCAATAAAGAAGTACCGTGCTTTTTAGTGTTGGCGGGCCACTCCTCTTACGTCATCCCTAAACGAGAATCTCACGATAGAGTGCGTTGAGATCACTGCCATCGAGGACAATTCGAGTCAGAAACATTGAAATATACTTGCAAAATGATGGTGATGATTAAAAAAACTTTGAAATATATTTTTCAGGTTTTTTATGTTTGAATTAATCATTTAAATTGAAAATTTTGAAGCATAATTTTGGCTGTTTTGCCGATGCCCAGGGGGTACATCGGCGCGGGGTACTTCGATAGCAACCCCAAAGTGTGAGTGATTCTCCAATTTTATTGCCACAAACGAACGTAAACAAACCCAACAGAGGGTTGCTATCAAAGGACCCCGCGGGCAAATGGATGGATGGATGGATGGATACTCTTCTTTATATGCCAAGGTGGAACCGTGGTAGGGCAAAGGATCCCTCCGGCAAAGTACCCCCAGGTCGATAACCTTGCGTCAGGGAAACAGTGGTGTAGGGGTCTCTTGGCCCCCTTCACACCGGTGACGTGGCCCCCACCCCGCAGTGTCCAAGCCGTGTGTAGGTTTTCCCGCCTGAATCCAAAATCCCGTTTTTCGAAAAAATCTTTAAATTTTTAGGAAGCGTTTCCGGGAGTTTTATTTGCAGATACGTACTTTAATAGAGATTCTCTACACAGAAAAAATACAAAAAAATATCATGCAACTACCCCATTTTTTGGTCCTGCTGAAGATAGCATTTTAATTTGGGCAAACCGGACTTATGAAAAGATTTGATCTATAGGTCAAGTAGGAAGTTTAGCTCGGCCACGCCAAATACGATGAGATAGATGAGGTAGATGTGAACCTATGAAGCTGTTGTAGTTTTGACGCTTTCTTCAGAAGGCAAGACTCGAGTTGTAACTTTTGGCATTGTATTCAGTAAAATCAGACGAATAGATACACTCTATCGTCTCTTGCCTTACCAGTACAGAATTAAAGTGTTTATTCGTAGAATTGCATTAAGCCATAATGTACCCCCTCCACACACACACCACCCTGCTTTGTGAAGGTTTGTTGGTACACCTTACCTAACTACCGATTTCCCTAGAATGAAACGGATCTAGCCTTTTCAAAATATCTATAATTTGGTTATTGATATCGATTTTTGGTTTTTCAATTGATTTTATTGTTTGACGTCTCCAGGTTTTTTGAGACGAGCCACAATGGATGATAAATCTGCCAAGCCGAGAAGAATGGGGAATCATTATATTCCGCCTCCTGCCAGAAAACAGGGATTCGAAACGAATGAAAGCACCCGGCAAAAAGAAAGGTAAATGGTCACAACTCTAGGGGGTTTCCTTGGTTAAAGTTGAGCGATCTGCTATGGTATCTATAGCTTTTCCACGTCAAATTAAAGGTTTTCCGATACAAAATAAAGGTTTTCCATTTCAAAATAAAGATCATTAACATACGTTCACTGTAGATGGTCCCCTATGAATTGGTAGGATTCATATGGCTGTTTCCTATGAATGGGAGGATGGTCCCCTACGAATTGGGAGTATTGTACCCTATGAATTAGGGCAATCCTGCAATTCATAGGGGACCACCCTCCCAATTCATAGGGAACCATCTACAGTGAACGTAGATATCTTAACTATCTTTATTTTGAAATGGAAAACCTTTATTTTGTTTCGGAAAACCTTCATTTTGTTTCGGAAAACCTTTAATTTGTTTCGGAAAAGCTGTAATATGTAGTTGCCCGAAAAATAACACTACGTCTGATTGTGTGGACTATAATATCAATGGCTCAGGGTAAAAAACATTATTTAAGATCAAAAGTTCAGAAAACTAACCACCTCAAATAACCTATGAACCGTACACTCCTCCAAGAAACGCCGAGCGTACACCCCGGTATTTTTTTTTTTACCGAGAGCCAGTTTGTCGTGTGTTTTCACGCAATAACTCATCTTGGACGGGTAGACATGGTGTGTTCAGCTACCTACAGTAGTTTCAAGTTCATTTTAAATGAATGGTACGAGATTTATCAAGTGATTTAAAATGGCATCTCTGTTAAATCTCTGTCGAACGACATTCATATTAAATTTCTGTATGCTACAAGTAAATCGCTATCTAATAAGGTCATTTTGCATGAAACTTGGACATTGTGTTGAACAAAAATCGACCAAAATATACTCTTCATTGAATCTTGACATTTTTAGATTTCAGTGTAGAAAAAAACACAGGTACATAAAAAGGACAGCCATGAAACAATGCTTCAGCATAAAATAGGAGAATTAAATGCTAAACAGCTGCATAGGTAGCTCTAAAGAGTAGAATTGGACAAGGTACAGTCTTTTGAACTTGAATATACCTTCCTACTATTTAGTTTCTTTCTCTTCTTTACTTTTGCCTGAGCGGAACAGTAGGCAATTTGTTTCCCTTTGGTATCTTTCGTTCTACATAAAAAAAAAAAATTAAAAAAAAAAAGAGTTGGAACTACCTAGATCAAAAACTTTGGCTGGCGAGAAGGTGATAAAATCTGTGTACAAAGCAACCTTCAAAATCATCAGTAATGGAAAGAAAAAGTACACTCAGCATACAATCTGGTATTTTTTGTCGGAGAAAAACACAAACGTTCGGCGTACATGTGGTGTCTTTTGCCAGGGAAGTCAAATCAATGTGTGGGCAGGAGGGGAGGTAGAGGGTAAACTTCACCTACCATGCCTACAGCTGGATTCACATGGGACGGAAAGGTCGGAATGACGGAAAGACGAGAAAACTAGTGGAGGGGGTAGGCGGAGTCGTTGAAAGGTTCACATGGATGGAATGATAACCTTCCTCCTGGAAGGCTTCCCTCCTAGTGCAACCTCCAATAGTGGTTATCAGTGCGCGTAAAGCGGAAGACTGACGATGGTATACAAATTTCTTCCGCCGACGGACTTTCCACTGTTCTGTCAAGAGTGGGAGACGGAGGGATGAAAAGATAGGCCCCGGTATTTTCACCAGTGCACTGTTCAAAGAATAGCAATAATATTATAAATTGAATCGAATAATTAGTATGCAATTATAATACAATTATGTAATTGTAAATATCTATTATTGAAAATGAAGCTTCATTTTGAAATTGAAATTCGAGCCATCAATTTAAAGTATTATCAAAATCACAAATTTAATCCTACGTGAGTTCATTGAATCAAAAACCCCCTCTTTTGGTTCAATGTCTTTGGTGGCAGTTGTTTCAGGTTTAGAATGGCGCCCTAATCTGACAGAACAATTTTTCCCACTAGGATTTATAGTGGCCATGCTGAGACCAATTTCTCTCTTTGAGGGACATTTGAGTGGGAACTCATGGAACCTTCTGATGATTCTTGTTCAAAGAGCTCATCCATTCCTGAACATTACTTTTTCGATTTAGCCGCGTTAACACTTTCCACGCGGGTCCCAAAATGGTGATTTCATCACCAACGCGGGTCCCAAACAGGGTGGTCTTCCCGACAGCGCAGGGTGCCTACTGGTAGGCACTTTTTCGCCGATCTACTGCCATCTGTTTCTTCTTAAATGAACCATTTGGTAATTTTTTTTCAACAGGATTTCTCCATGTGATTTCGTTTAGTAATACCCGTTCTCCACTAGGTTGCGTTCTAGGCACAAAACGGGTTGCAATTTCGCCCAAAATTAGTAGTTCATACAACGTATAGGAAGCGCTCGAAACGTCAGCCGCTCAGGGGGTGGGATTTTGTTTGCCTACCGGTAGGCAATCCGCGTGGAACGTGTTAATCAAATAGACAGAACCCCTAAATTATCTCGTAACAACATCTCGTAATGGCGTAACAATGAGATAGTATACACATCTATATAGCCGTGTATACTATCTCATTGTTACGCCATGCCAAACCCACAGGTTATTTTCACTTCTCTATGATTCAGTCAGCTTGATGACATTCAAGTTCCTTTTTAGTTTCCGCTTCTCCAAGTTTCAACTTGATTTTTTCTTTCTAAATTGATCCAATATTTAATGTATACAAGAGATGATAACAATAAGGTACTACTTATCAAATATCTTTTTTCAGGCCGATGAAGACATGTGAAAACAGAGGTGTCAAATTATGTAATGATAGCAGTTTATTATTCAAAGAAAGTAATGAAAAAGTGAAGGAGAGGACTAGACGGTCACGTAGAAGTAAACGGACAGCTAAGAAATCAGATGTAGAGAATGCTGTTCAGAGTGAAAATCATGTTACAGAACCTAAATCTTCCTCTGCTGCTTCTGGCCTCACAGATCGGATCATTAATTACCAATCAGATCAGAGTATTGACTCGGCAGTTCTTGTAGAAAGACCCAATGCTAAAGTAGTTCTCTCTCTACTTGATCTAGAAAATATGAAACCTCGACATCCAGTTGAACTAACTGGTACTATTGGGTCTGGAGAAGCTGATGATCATAATAACTTACTGAATCCCCTTCATCACGGTGATCAAGATACGACTGAAGAGACTCCAGTAGTGGGAAACCTATTGCAACCTTTGGAAATGTTCCCTCCTAGTGACCTTGGCGATATAGAAGAGGCTGAAAATGAACCAGAACGTCTTGATGTAGAACTCGATTCAATTCACCACGAGGACATGGAAGATATACCAGATAAAGAAGAAAATCCGCCACCTTCTATTGAACCTCGTCAGTCGTGTGATTTAATAACAAACAGGCTCGACGAAGAAAATCAGATAACTTCATTGACATTTGATGATACTAGTGAAAAGCCCAGCTCTCTCGATCCTGCATTTAGTATTATAGAAGAAGATTCATCGAATTTATGTAGTGAACTTTGTGAAAGTTCACGGACCAGTAGTCAAGAATCTATAATGAACTGTGATGTGACTAATTCTAATGACGGAAATAGTTATTCAAATAGTCTAGCGAAAATCGAATGTTTAAGCCTTAGTGATTCCAGTGTCAGCCCAGAATCGAAAAAATGTACAGAAACTAGCAATAATTTTCTCTTACGCGATATTGAAGATGCTGATTGGGACTCAATATATGACGATCGAGGAGAATGTTTACTTCCGTCGGCTGGATCAGTTAAGTATTCTCCTGAGGTAAGTAGTATTCTATCTTATCTTCATTATCTTATCACTTAAAATAACGAGATGACATCTTTTCAATTTTTCCGCAATCTAAATTTCCACTCGCATTCCATGTTTTAGATCTTTTAAAACAAATTTGGTTCTGGGTCTGTGCCTGTCTTCGGCAAAGTAAAGTAAAATTGGTGCTGTCTCGGTGTGCGTTCTACCACCGCATTTCTGCTTCTGTATGCATTCTACTCACCTTATTGTTATCTAAAATTCATCATAGCCATTGCACTAAACATTTTTTAACGAAAATCCCGAAAAACCACACAAAAAACGCTGAAGGTAACAAGATATGTATCACATATCACAAAATAAGGCCGATCGCCTTGAGGTAGCTGAAGAAAAACGGCAATAACGGTCTGGAAAGAGATTGCAGGGTTCTCCGTCTGAACTTTGAATTCACATTCCAATCGATCACCATAATGAAGCCTTTCAAAAAGTCATCACAAACGATACACAATAACAAATCCAGATCCAAGGTAGAACGCAGCCTGGGTAGGACGCGACGAGGCTGATAGATCACACCCGGCTGGTAGAATGCTTACCGAAACAGCACTGTAAAATGTACATAACTGAATAATTTAAAACAAAACAGTCGTAAATTATGCTGAGTCCTGTTCATTATTGTTGGTAAATGAAATATCTCTGTTCTTCATTTTGTAGAGTGGTTGGTAAATATCTACAAGGGTCGCTCTATGCGTAATTTTTATCTTACAGGTTGTGAAGAATAGTGTGCAATTAAAGTCTCCAGATAGCAAAAAGGGCGACGATGACGATCAACCCCATGAGACAAGCTCCATCATTGAGATTTATGGGTTTTCTGAGGACCTTAAAACTAATGACATTTTAAATGCTTTTGGCAATTGGAACCAAAGAGGATTCAATCTTAAGTGGGTCGATAACACTCACGCCTTAGGAATATTTCCCACACCTGCTTTAGGTTGGTACTCTGTTTAGATAAATAAATTTTGCATGTAGAATATTTATTTATTGATGTTACTTGATATTTTCCTGAAAAGAGTCACGTTTAGTAGTTCATGTTGGTGTATTCTACTTCAACTAACCACTAGCAAGTTTCTATGAAACATGCTTACCGTACTCTCTGCACGTGTTAATCTATTCGCTGTTGAACTCAGCACTTAATAATCTGTCGCTGAAATCAATGTTTCGCCTATTTCCAGCCGAAGAAGTTCTCAGTAGCAATATTCCAATCGTCAAGATTCGTCCCATCTCCCAAGGTACAGCTTTGTCTCAAGAAAGAGCAAGAACTTTGGTGCTCCCATCGTCTTTGAGACCGAAAACGTGCACTGCTTTGGCTCGTAGGCTTGTGTCAGGCGCTTTGGGCCTGAGGGTTAATGTGACACCCGAAGAAAGAGCTGCTGAAAGGGAACTACTACGAGAAGCTCGGGGTAAGTATCTATTTATTTTACAGTGCACTATTTAATTCCATGGCTAGATCCTGCTACAAGTTAATTGAAAAGATGTTTATTTTCAAAAAGGAAAATTAAAAAACATCAGGGATTTGGCAAGTCTGCCGTTAATTATGCAGAGTATAAAGTTGGACCTGAAAAGGAAAGAAAAGACTACGAGTATAATATTAAGGCCAATCATCCCCGATTTTGATAAGATTTTTTTTCACCAGATGGCAGCACCGGCGATTGTAGCAAAAGGGGCAGTCGTAGTTCCAGTTTCTCTCTCCACCAGTTCAAGCGATTTTCATTTTGAAAACGGGAATGTACTCATTATTAGTTTCCAAATGGCGCTCAGCCAAAATTTTCAAAATAAAATTGTAATTTCAATTTTATTCAGAATTTTAAAGTTCAAATTTTGAAAATTATTTCACATTTTTCAAAATCTGCGGTTATAGCGCCAAACCTCTAACTCACCTGAGTACGAAAATATTTTTTTATTTGAAATTTATTGAATATATTGGTCGTAAAGCGTCGGCGGTGAAGAACAAAGGAATTTCTAAGAAGGGGGAGGTGATTAGCAGCATTAGTCCCCCTATGAGGGTATTGCAAGGTACTTTGAGATTGATGTTTTCAGAACTATGCGTCGAATCATCTATAAAATCGGGTAATGGATACGAGGAAGCCCCATGTGCCACACCCACTTGGCAGACGTTTTTTCCTCGAATTCGGTGAAATCTTCAGAAAATGTGCGGTTCGACGTGTAGACGGTCCCATATTAGGGTAGTTCAATGTACTTAGAGATTGATGTTTTGAGATAAGCTACATAAATTGTTATCATCGGATCAATACAATCGGGAAGCATACGAGAAAGCTATGCGCCACACCCACTTGGCAGACGATTGTTATTTGAATTTGTTACGACAACGAAATGTTCATCATTTGGCAACAAGTGATAATTTTTGACCTGTTGCGAATTAAAATAAAATTTACTTTCTTGCTCGAAACTGAAAAAAGTGTAAAGAATTTTCTAAAAGATAGAAAATTCTAGAAAGAGAAAATAGAACACCGACGCTGCAATCCCGATTTTCAAATCATAAAATTCTGTAGATTTTTAAAATACTTCGATTGAGCGCTACAAGCTCACTTTTCCAAATTAACACTTGTATCATCACGAAAAAAAATGTAGTTGAAAATTTTTTTGATTTGGACGAAGAGGTCTAGATGCATTTCCCATTATTATGGATCATAAACTTCGACGCTTATAGCTAATACAAGAAAACATAATAAATTACAGGAAAGAAAGTAGTCAAAAATAGCACTATCAACTGTAAGAACTATCACTGAGTTATTCAGAGATAGGTACCTTGAGAGAAAAAAGTAGATTATGAAAAAAAGGCAATTCATCAAGAAACATTTCGAGACTGGTGATTCTTCCAAGTAGGAACCACCCGCCCGACCACCCCTTGTTGTTGTCAACGCACCTGATTGACTTCTGACCCCGAACTCTTTCGTGTTTGGGTCTCTGAAAGCCCTCGCATTCCTTGCCTGCCTTCGATTTTTTTGAAGTCGAAGCATTCGCCGCCTCGACGCTTTACGATCGCGCTGCACACACTATCTTCAAAATTGCAATTTTTATATATTCTCACTTAATTGCCAGTGTGCGCTATTATCCCAGTTTTTCGAAAAAATTATCCTAAAAGCCCAAAATAAATCTTTCAAAATTTCAAAATGTCAAAAAATGTACAATTTCAAAAAATTAACAAACATTAAGGGTTGAGCGCCATTCTCATGTGTATTCTGAGTACAATAAAACTTTCAGATTGAAAATTGGATGAATAGGCGAGGAGAAAAACGTGAACTACGTTTGAGTTCATTTTGAAGCGCAACGTGGTGGCTGTTTCTGGAACTATTCCCGGGATGATTGGCCTTAACCATTTTTACAATGTACGTCACTCAAATATTTGAAAAACAAGAAATTAAAAAGATAATGAAAAATTGAAAAATAAAAAACATGATAGCAGTAAAATAATATATTAATCTCTTCCCATTATATTGTCTCTACAATGTCCTACTATTTCTTACTAAAATTTTAGGATATAGATATACCTAAGTCTCACAAGTTATTCCCAAATGTTGAAATAGAACGTCATATTACAGATATTTTGCTTCCGAGTCTACCAAGGTAGCGGAAGCTTTGTTTTCACTTTTCAAGGATGAAAAAAAAAAGTTCTCCAAAATCAAAATTTTCACTCGCGTTTTGCGTTTTAGACCTTTCTGAACAATTTTGGTTCCGTGTCTGTGTGTCTGTCATGAATTCCATGTAACGCGCATAACTATACGAAGTTATTGTCCGATTTCGATGAAATTTTCAGGGATTGTGCGGGTTGGTGTGTAGACGGTCCCCTATGAAAATCATCATCCCCGGACTGATAGAAGCGACTGCGCATGCGCAAACGTGAATTTCCTTGTAACGGCCATAACTTCTATATTTTCCATCCGATTTTAATGAAATTTTCAGGGATTATGCGGATTAGATTGTAAATGGTCCCCTATGAAAATCATCACCCCCGGACTGATAGTAGCCGATGCGCATGCGCGAACGTAAAATCCGTGTAACAGCCGTGCGTACGTCAGAATCTCAAATTCTACACTGTCCACTGTCTGACGCCCGTAGCACATTCGTAGCGGGTCAAACTATTAGTCAAGGTGTCGCGGGTACGATTCCCAGCCGGAGGCTAGAAATTTTTTGATTTTTTGAGAGTGACTCACCCACATTTTTCATCCGAATTTGATGAAATTTTCTAGGATTGTCCAGATTAGCGTGTAGATGGCCCCCTATGAGGGTAGTGAAAGGTACTTAGTGATTGGTGTTTTGAGATTAACTACTATGCATCGGATCATCTATATTACGGGGAAGGGCCCTCAGTAGAGGTCCTCACCCCCACCACAGCCTTTCACCCCCGAGACGAGAGGCCATTTTGAAAAGAAAAACAGTCTTGTCTAGATCCTCAACTGGAGGTGACAACCACGTGTGTCTCATAGTGGGAGCTAGGCGATATCATTCCTATTTGTTTTCAATGTAAAGTTTTTCCAAATATTGTTTGCTAGAAATCAGTACAGTGGTAAATTCATTGAAGTGTTCTCAATAAAACCAAGTTATTCAATATAGTTCGTGAAACATTTCTACTCCAAACGCAAATGGCTGATCCTGAACATTTTGAGAATGGTGTGTACGAGGTGAGAGAAGATGGGGAGATTTCTGACGAAGACCTTAACCCTACACACCAGTCTCCGACATCAGAAGAGGCGATTCGACCCACAGATGAAGAAAATTCGAGGTATTTTCGTCAAATACGCCAATCCATGGATTCCCAAGGTTCGTCTTTTCAAGATATTTTGCGTAGTAAGCATGAGAAGAGGGGAAGAGGGGGTACATTGCCGTCCTCAGAGTCTCACACGTCGCAGCATTACCAACCTAATCCTGGTCCGCATGAAATATCCCTTCATCAGAGTCCTTCCCACGATTTTTTGAAATCCATGATGGACTCACAGGCGCGCACTCTTCAGGACTTCCTTCAAACTCTCGTGGAGCGCCTTCCTCAACAAGATAATGCAGTTCGTTTGTTTACTTTGCCAGAGTTTGACCCTGAAATCAAGGGCATCGACCCTAGAGCTTGGCTCACAACAGCTGACTACTGCATTCGTGAAAATCCTCGTTCAGGCAGTAAATTGATTCTCACACTAAGTAAATCTCTGAAAGGTTCAGCAGCTCGTTGGCTTTCGCAAATATCATACCCAGAAATCACTTGGGAGGATTTCAAGATTCTATTCACCTCAGAGTTTGACCTTGTTGACACTCCAGCTTCCATCATTGCCTCTCAATTAAATTCCTCGCCTAAGGAAAATGAATCTTATGTCGCCTATGCCACAAAAATGTTGGGTACTCTCAATGCACGCCTCAACAACATGAACTCACAAGAAATTTTGATATCAATGGTACTTGCACATCTTTCGAAATTTGATAAGAGAATTCGCCACATCGCTTACACTGGAAAAGTGACAAACAGAGAGACACTTTTGAAAGAACTACAGGCACTTCCTTATGGAGGTAAACGTCAAGCCAATTTTTCTCATGATACTCCAGAAGCTAAGAGACACAAAGTTTCCGACTATAGTACACCTTCGACATCTTCACAACCGGTCTGTCATTTTTGTAAACGACCAGGACATAAAATTTCTGACTGCCGTACCAAGCAGCGATCGCAGTCTAGCTCCCAACCAAGTATCAATGTCTCACGATCCAGCGGAAACTCCCTTCAACTAAACCCTCACGACAAAGTACTTGCTTGCTTTACTTGTGATTCGACTGATCATCTCGCCAACCGATGTCCCAACCGAGGAAAGTCTTCATTCTCAAGGCCTAAAGGAGGAGGCCAATACTCTGGAAACAAGCCGAAAACTCAGGAGAAGAACGTCAACCTATGTGAAGTCAACCCACCTGGACATCTCACACACAAAGGTCAGGTTTTTCAGTTTTCATTTGATTCTGGTTCTGAGTGTAGCCTTATGCGTGATACTATTGAATCAAAATTTTCTGGACCTATTTTCGAAACTCCTGTCATATTGAGTGGTATTGGTTTAGACAAAATTACTAGTACAAGTCAAATTGTGGTAGATGTCATAATTAACGACATTCACCTTCAAATATGCTTTCATATTGTTCCATCACAACACATTACTTCTGATTTAATTTTGGGCAGAGAAATTCTTGCTCAAGGAGTTAAAGTGATATTAACTTCTGATTCTTGTAATTTTGTTCCTTCAGATTTGCCTCTAGCCAAACCTTCAAGTTCTCATAAATCTAAAAGCACTAAAGACCATTTCAATCCTAAAATCACACAGCCACCAACAGATTTATTGAGTGATGAAGTTGCCATGGACACAAATAATGAAATTACTGATGTTCCTTGTGACACAAATTCCATCGATTTATTTGTAGAGTCTGTTACACACCATTTTAGTGACACCATTGCTACCAAGAATTTTGATAACATTACTACTGAAATTCCAAATAATCAAAAACCCCAGCTTATTGCTATATTGCAGAAGTATCATACATTTTTCACTGACGGCTTACCACATACTCGAGTTACAACAGGTGAACTACAGATTCGACTGAAGGATCCATCAAAAATTGTTGCACGAAGGCCATATCCACTATCACCCACTGATAAGAAATTAGTTCGTGAACACATAGCTGCACTTGAAGCTGCAAAAATAATTCGAAAAAGTAATTCTCCATTTGCTAGCCCAATTCTTCTAGTTCCCAAAAAGAATGGAAAGTTGAGAATGGCCTGTGACTACAGAATTTTAAATTCCAATACGATTGCAGAACACCATCCTTTGCCTTTAATCAAAGATCTTATTATGAGATTAGCAGGAGCTCATTATTTTACAACACTAGATATGGCTAGTGGTTTCCATGCTATTCCGGTGCACCCTGATTCGATTGAAAAGACTGCAATAGTTACACCAGATGGGCAATTTGAATTCTTAGCAATGCCATTTGGCTTAAGAAATGCTAGTTCAGTTTATCAGAGGGCCGTGACTACTGCTTTAGGTCCACTTGCTGAATCTTATGTTACAGCATTTATTGATGATTTGATGATAGTGTCGTCCACAATTGATGAAGCTTTAGAAAGACTGGACCATGTGTTGGATGTTTTAACACGTGCTGGTTTCTCCATCAATGCTTCCAAATGTTCATTTGTCATGACTAAGACCCAATATCTTGGATATGAAGTTAGTGAAGGTGAGATTCGTCCAAGCAGTACAAAAATTAAAGCATTAACAGCTCTTCCACCACCTTCTTCAGTTCACTCTCTAAGACAGTTTATAGGATTAGCATCATATTTTAGACAATTCGTACCTGGCTTTTTAATAATAGCAAAACCTTTATATGAACTCTTATCTGCTAAATCTAACTTGATATGGTTACCCCAACACGAAGAAGCCCGACAGAAAATAATTTCTTACCTAACATCAGAGCCAACCTTAATGATTTTCGATCCAAATTATCCAATTGAACTCCACTGTGATGCATGCTCAATTGGGTACGCTGGCATTTTGATCAACATTGTGCATAAACGTCCTCGTGTTGTTGGATACTTTTCCAAGCGAACAACACATTGTGAAATGAGCTACCATAGTTATGAACTAGAAACCCTTGCTGTTGTTAGATCAATCGATCATTTCCACTCGTATCTTCAGTACCATAAATTTACAGTGGTTACCGATTGTCATTCACTAAAGGAGAGTTATCTCAAACAAAATTTGAACACCCGTGTACATCGATGGTGGTGTTACTTGCAAGCTTTCGATTTTAAAATTGAATTTAGATCCAACCGTCGCATGCAGCATGTAGACTATTTATCAAGGCATCCTCTTTCAGATGATTCACATAGTGTCCAGATAACTGAAATTAGTGAACCTGGAGATAAAGCTCTGATTTTTCAAAAAGATCCCCAAAATTTAGCATCTTCACATCAAACAAATAATGTACAACCTTTGATAGAACCCAATTCCAACAAAGATACATTAGATTCCAACTTACAACAAATGCCAGTCATGGAAGTAAATTTGCTCGAACTTCCTGAAAATTGGATGATACTAGCACAAGCACAAGACACTGAAATAGCTGAAATTAGATCCAAATTTGAAAACAATGAATTACCTGAGGATATTTGCAACACTTACGAGATTAGATCAGGTATATTGTGCAGAAAGGTACAACGCAATATTCGTACTCGTACTGTACCTATAGTTCCTCATGCTTACAAATGGGCTATCGTAAATAACTTTCACGAAAGTCTGACACATCTAGGATGGGAAAAGACACTGGAAAAAGTAGCCGAATATTATTGGTTCAGGAACATGTCCAAGTATGTTCGAAAATTTGTAGAGAACTGCTTGACTTGCAAAATTGCCAAAACTCCGTCTGGGAAGACCCAAGTTCGTTTGCACCCAATTCCCAAAATTCCAATTCCGTTTCACACTGTGCACATAGACATCTCAGGTAAATTGACTGGAAAGAACGATTCCAAAGAATATGTTATTGTAATGGTAGATGCTTACACTAAATACGTTCTATTGCACCACACCAGAAGACTTGACACTAATAATGCCATGAGTGCGGTGCGACACTTGATTTCTCTCTTTGGAACACCCACTCGAATTATAGCTGACCAAGGACGCTGTTTTACGAGTCGCGAATTTCAACAATTTTGTACACAAAATCAAATAGAACTACATCTAATTGCCACTGGCGCAGCTAGAGCTAACTCTCAAGTAGAAAGAGTTATGGCTGTTTTGACAAATATGTTAACTGTTACAGAATTAGGTGAAAAAACTTGGCAAGAAGCTATTCCAGACATTCAACTTTCATTAAATTGCACTATAAATCGTGTCACTCGTGCATCACCCTTGGAAATGCTCATAGGAAAAGTTGCTAAACCTCCATCATTAATAACACCAGATAATGACATAATTGAAACAAATTCTCAGATTGATTTACAAGCTGTAAGGGAACATGCCACTCAAAACATGCTCAAAACAGCTCAATATGACAAGGAACGGTTCGACAAAACAAAAGCTACTGTTCAAGTACTATCTGTAGGTGATCATGTTTTAACTCAGAATGAACCAAGAAACCAGACTAAATTGAGTCCTAAATTCAAGGGACCTTTCAAGATCGTAAAAGTTTTGAAGAATGATCGATACCTACTACAATCATTGAGGGGTAATCGTACTTACACTTACCCTCATGATCGCATTAGGAAGGTACCACATCCTATTGAAAACCCTGGAAATGATTTAGATAATGATGTTGAACCAAATGACAATATTCCGTGCACTTCAACTTCAGATTGAATGCATACTTTATTGATTGATACGCTCACTGATTATTTTTCTGATTTACTATGAATGTGTAGTAGTAGCAATGAGAACAGCATCAATTCGGCACACAAATCTATTTGGGGCAATTTTTAAAGTTCATGGATTCCAATATGTGATACATTGTTTTTCCTGTGTGGCACATGGTATAGCTCTTGATACAATTATGGCTAATATAGCCATCTGAGTCTTAATTTCTTTATTCCACGTATGGACGTTGGTTGATTCCTGATTGTAAGCCACAGGTGCAATTTCAGCACATGGGCCAGTGCTCAGCCTTGCTGCGTAAGTCGCTGACATGTTCTGGGTTGTAGGTCTGCGCTAATTGTCTCACCAAATACGTTCCAATATTGTGGATGACAACTGTTTAGATTCAATGGAAGATACTGTGAGTGATCTCAGTCACACTATTTGCTATGGCTTCGTTGTATGCCACTTATGGATTACACTTCACCATTGTTGATTACCGTGCTTTTTGTCATCACCTATCAGAGCTATGACCATCTACATTCGCTTTTCATGCACGTTGCCTGTGCTTCTCTGCCACATGTGCAGTATGATTGTAACTTGCCCAGTGCTCTCTTTGATATTGCTTTTCGCCAGTGCTTTCAGGCTGTGCGACTCCCACTATTGAGATTTCTTGCTATGCTACTACTCATTCTTTGCTACTGCTGTACCCTACCACCATTTTTTTCTCGGCTTCCCTTGCTGTCAGTATGGCCGAGTGAGATACCCTTCGAATGCTACTGGGTTTCCTTTACTCTTTTCAGATCTGGTGTCCGGGACGTCCACCATTCCCAGGATGGCCGTTACGGGGAAGGGCCCTCAGTAGAGGTCCTCACCTCCACCACAGCCTTTCACCCCCGAGACGAGAGGCCATTTTGAAAAGAAAAACAGTCTTGTCTAGATCCTCAACTGGAGGTGACAACCACGTGTGTCTCATAGTGGGAGCTAGGCGATATCATTCCTATTTGTTTTCAATGTAAAGTTTTTCCAAATATTGTTTGCTAGAAATCAGTACAGTGGTAAATTCATTGAAGTGTTCTCAATAAAACCAAGTTATTCAATATAGTTCGTGAAACATTTCTACTCCAAACGCAAATGGCTGATCCTGAACATTTTGAGAATGGTGTGTACGAGGTGAGAGAAGATGGGGAGATTTCTGACGAAGACCTTAACCCTACACACCAGTCTCCGACATATATAATCGGGTTATGGATACGAGGAAGCTATGTGCCACACCCACTTGGCAGACGTTTTTTTCTTCATTATTAAAGCCATTAAAAAAAAAAATAAACCAAAATTCTTCCCGCGAAATTTTGGGTATTTAAAACCATTTAAAAAAAACGATTAAATTAGTAGAATTATTTGATGATCCAAAGATGATCCCCGTTGAACCAAGTTCCCAGTGCCGGCTCTTTCTGCTATAACTGTGTTTCCATGATTCCTCTCTTCCCGATTATCATCTTTGGTGCCCCAGATGAAGCCAATAACGTCGGATCTTATGGGTCAGTCTGTAATGATCCATTAGTTACCTATTTTAGTTCTCCAATAAAGAGACATAAAGGGAACCCCTGAGTGAGTCATCGAGCAGTAGGAAGAGTGAGGTACGGGGTAAACACGTCAGTCTGACGTCACCCTCCTCCACTCTCCCTTTATCTTGTTACCTGTTGTATAAAAGGACGACTCAGGGCCTTCATGCAGTTTACTTCAACAATTCGACTTGATCATTTCTCTCTCCTTCGTCTCATCTACAAGCCCAAGTTCCTCAGAAGCATCGGTAGCTGTCAGAGCGCTGGCCTCTGCTGCCATCTTACCTTGTCTTCCCCAACTAGCCACTAGGTAAATGCGCCGCCTCCTGCCAGTCTGCGATATTCGCGCCGAGCTCCGCGGCTAGAGCAAACTTTTATACACTCCTTCCATCGGAGAGCAGAAATGCGCTGGGAAGCCAGTGTATGGTAAATCTCCTGCATCCTTGTTGAGTACGGACCAATAGAAACAACAGGCCATGGAGAAGGCCATCCCCTTCACTCGACAACACGCTGTTATAACACAATCCATAGCCTCAGCACCATCCACCCGTCCATCACACCTGGTCAATCCACCCTCAGACCAAACAAATTACTTTCCTTCCAACACTAAGATATCACCTTCCATTTTTATTTCCTTTTTTTCATCCATGGTTATACAATGTTTTATGCTCACAAGTATACTGCGTTTAACTCTACTTTTTGCCATAACATCTTCTTGAATATAAATACTCATTCCTTTCAGTTTTTTACAAGTTATTTAATGTGGGGGTGCACTCAAATAGCAATTAAACATAAAATTGGGGGGTTTACACATAAATTTGGAGGTGTTCCATTTCAAGTTGGAGGACGATGGAAATGGTTCGTTTCACATCAATTTTAAACGCCGCGCTGCTAGCCCGCTTAGAATGCGGAAAACCTCGGTGCGTTTGGAAATACCTACTGCGTTCAACTTGACGAAGACATTCCATTTCATGTACCATCCAACTGCCATTCTTTTAAAGGTCCCTATTCACGTGTTAATTTGTTGTTACTGCTTTCTCAAAATTAAATCATGTATTTCTGTCATCTTCCAATTTGATGTGTAAAACCTCAAATTTGAAATGGAAAACCTCCAACTTGAAATAGGAAACCTCCAACTTGAAATAGGAAACCTCCAACTTGAAATAGGAAACCTCCAAATTGATGTGTAAAATCTCCAATTTCACGTAAAAATGCTATAAGTGCATTGATTATCTCAATTTTAGAGAGGTAGTAACTATTGAAAAATGTTCCAAGGCAGCTTTCGAAGTATTTGTCTTAATAAATTTGCCCAGACTGACTCTCAAAAACTTGACTATAATAATATCAGCTTTCTACATAAATTTTAATTGTGGGACTTATTCTTTTACACACCATTATCATTATCCATTGAACTGATTTTTTTTGACATTGCTAGCGATATGTACTATACATATATGATACTAATGTTTTCGTTTCTTCATTGTACAGAAAAGAAGAAGCTCGTTCTAAAACAAAGGGATGCTGCGTGGGAAGGAAACTTCTCTTCACTTGAGTGCAGGTTCGTTACTTGAAGATCCTAAGTGTACCAACATGGTTTAGCATTTGAGCACATTAGAGAATAGTTCACCGAGTTTATTTAAACCCGAGCCTCATTGGCATAAGCGTTTTGACAGTAAACTGACATGCTCAGTCCCATACTAGATCCCAAAGCAGCAAGTGGAGCAGCGAGTTGTTGCCTATAGGTACTTTCCAGTTCCATTTGAACACTCAGCAATGGGGGAACCTGCCGATGTTTTGATTTTCTTTCCAAAAACCACTATCGAACTAACAGTAGATCAGAAGTGGCATTGCGTATGAGATGGTTTCCTTATCTGTGCTGGTTGCTTCCACTGAATGACGACCTAATTAGGTAAAGGTTGGTCGGGAGGTTAACTTTGGAGGCACTTTGTGAGTTAGAGAATAACTTGAAGCTATTTAAATTCTTCTCCCATTCAACTCTTGATGTTGAAAGGAACATTTATGAAACGGAAAGCAGGAGCTCATTGGTTGAAAATTGTTAAATACCTGGTATTAAATGAATGGGGGTTCCACTGGTTATAAGAATACAATTATTGTTAATGTATTTGTTGTAACCAGCTAGTATAGTATAAGGGTGAGCGCTTTCAAAGTAAGGACATCATCATCAGGCTGTCGAGAGAGTACTATAGTCCTTTAGTACTCTATTACTTTGATACTCTCGAGGAGCTGCTCGACTTTATGGTTACAATAGATTCTCCAATAAAGCACCTTTTTGCATTGATTTTGGCTTATTTTCAAAAACTGAACGCGTCTTGAAGTGGCAAAGGCTTACGAATCAAACACAATGAAATAGACACCCCTAATTTGAAATTTCTTCCGTTATTGTCTGATGGGGAAGATATATGTACTAATATGTCACCAAAGCGCGAAATGAAGGGGATTTTCCTGCAAAGGTTCGTTGGGAACCAGTACCAACAATTTTGGTTGTTCACATAACCGTTAAGGTGGAGAATGAGCCACTTCATTCATGAACAAAATCATATTGTCATGATTTGTTGTCTATAAGCTCAATCATTAGTTGTGCAAAATGCACACGTTGCTGGATATCCCCCTTAACAACTCTTGGCAAATCTTGGACTTTATAGAGATGAAAAAGTAAATCAAGGTTCGAGATCCGACGCACCAGCACCGTTGATTCACTCATTACAAGAGCAGAAGCACGCTAACTAACTGTACAGTTGGGGCTCCCAAGCGAATCCTCTTCTACTCTCGTGATGTTTCCAGGGCTTCCGGCGGTTCAATTTAGACCCAGCTGTTTTGTTTTCAAAACGTTATCTGTCCTGTTGAAGGTGGAGATCCATCTCATGATCGTGTTGCAGTTAGCGATTGTTCTGCAATGTGGAATTTGGAAGTGTTTTAGTCCTTATTTTGACTAATATATTAAATTACGGGATCTAGGAAACTTTTATATAAACGACTTGACTCACGGACAAAACCAATCTATTCACATTATAAAACTCCATGGATATTACACAACTCCTCTTCTACTTCACCTTCCATAATAACAACCATACTGACTACATGCCAGACATACAACTCCAACATCCCCCCTCAAGATGGGAAAACATCTTAGTCCTTGTAGCGTTCAGGTTTTTTAATTACTCTGCCCGAACGAGTCAGTGTAGGCGTGGAAGATGGTCCATGGTCATTCCCTGGCTTCTGAACAGCAACTCTTCCTGAAGATGAAGCTGCTGTTCCTGACGTGCTAGGTAGCTGAGGTGGAGGCGCACCAAGGTCCATAGTAGCTGGTGTGCCGGAGGGATTATTCCCACTTGAAGTTGGTGGAAGATCACCTTCATCACGTTACCTGTCCTGTTGAAGGTGGAGATCCATCTCATGATCGTGTTGCAGTTTGCGATTGTTCTGCAATGTGGAATTTGGAAGTTAGCACGGAAATCTCACTCTGGACGACAGATTCGTCATTTTTCAAGAACTGCCATATGGCGTACACGTGTTCCTCCACATCATGATGCAAACTGAAACTTCCCACAACCCCTCCATAGAATACGACCAATCGGACCACCCCTTGCTGAGTAGTAGAATTTCTTTATCCATCCATTCTTTCCGACAGACCCTTTAGTTGATAATTAGATTTAGTATTCCGTCCACTTGTTAGATGTGTTTCGTGTGTTTTTATAATCAGGTTTTGTTCTAGTGAAGAGAAGGCATCGAACTAAACTCCTGCACTCCTCAAGTCCACATCCTGTCGTGAGTTGCGCCTTCATACAACGAATGGCTTGCTTTGGACTGCACAGTATGAACTGCTTGTTCATCACGCTTGGGCTACTGATATGAGAAAAAGCCTGGTAATCGTCATTCCTCCAGTGGCCTGGATTTGCAAAGCATTTTTTCCGAATTTAAAAAAAAACCAACCTGTGTTATGGTGAGATTCCAACGCACACTAGAGGGCCGCATTGCATTGCATCGGGTCGCAGCAGACTGAGGGAAAAACGCTGCAAATTATTACAGAAAGGTTTATTATTTTTCTATATAGATCACTCGTCTGCAAAGAACACTGCTTTGCCATTGTTACCACCAACCAACTTGAAGAAAAACATCGATCGCATTTTGGTCAGCTAAAATTTGAACAGAGGCCTCTTTTGCGATTCACGTGTTTCTGATTTATCGTAAGTCCAACCCTTAAGTTCTCGTAAGGAGCGAATGGTTTGTCCTACAGGGCTCCGCGTGGTTTCTAAAACTGCAATACTATCTTAAATTGATGTAAAAACAATACCTTTTTATCACAATTTTTTGAGTTAGGGAGTTTTCATCATTTCAACCCTCAGAAGTGACCTACATCAACCAATAGCTTTGGGGGACAACTAGACCCCATGGAGCCCCATACCAAATTTCATCAAAATCGGCCAATGCTAACTGAGGAAAGTTCCATGGACGGCGGACGGATGGCCAAATTTTAATTCGAATTTTGGATTCTACGTACCTTGACACGTAAACCAACAAATTTTGAGGGGGGCTTAAAAAAATTCTTGGTCGATTCCAAAGGTTCATTATTTTCAATAATGAAAAACCAAAACGTCTTGAGAGACGCGCTCCGCCCCAACTATAGTGTGAGCACCTCCATTTAAATACCACTGAACTAATCCAGTCGCATTTTTGCGAGTGATGCGGCCTGCCTCTTGTGTGCGCTTAGCTTAAGGTAGCACAATGTGCTGTTGGGTTTACGCTGACCTGAGCTCTGGTGGATGAGTGGCGACTGAGGGTCAGAAAATCCGAAAAATGTAATCCGTCTTGGACAGTACTCATAGTTTGTTCCCACATTGAAAAGATGATCAATTAGTACTCGAAGCAAGTACACAAACTATCAAAAAAACATTGTACATTGGATGAAAAGTAAAAACGTAGCCTAAATATTCAAAGAAAATAAAAAGTACAAAAAACTATTTTTTTAAATATATTTATATACAGATTATGCTGCAAGTCCGTTGCTAGTTGACATTTTGTTTTCATTGAGGTGGGATGATTTCCAGTAGATGAATGTAAACATGGTGAACACATTTTCTATAAACCTCCTCTTTTTCTCTCAATGTAAGTTCACACTGGTTTAGCAGGGGGTTTTAACATGTGATCAGGCTGTTGATTTTACTGGTCATTGAAAGAATATTGACAAATCGTCCAATGCTGGGGGTCTTATATAACGGGAGTTTTACTTTACGTGCTATGTAAAACAAGTAAGAAATGAGGTAATCACTTAATGTAACTTAGTATTTTAAGCAAGAAATAGTGCCCCCCCCCCTCACCCTTTTCCGCCTTAAAAATTCTAGCGGCTCGGGAGCCTCGAATTTGGAGAGCATTTCAAAATCCATGATCTACGATACCCAACATGCGAATTCGAGTCCCCCCCCTCCACCAATGGTGCCAGTTTGGCACCAAAGCGATAATACGTCGTAACGTTGAACTTTCATCTGTTGGTTTTGGTAGGCAGTTCACACAAAAAAGCGAAATATGCGGTTCCGGAAATATGCGGTCCTGGCACCATGGTGACACCACTATTACTTCCATGGTGATGCAGGGAATAAATAATGAAAATCCAGAGGTATAATGAGAATTTTTCCCCATTTTCAAAGCTTGGATACAATTAGTAAACTATAAAGGAACCTAAATATTGAAAAATCGGATATTTTGTGAATATTATCCCCACACTCAGCCCCTCCCTATGCTAGTTTTGATACTAGGTAAAATAGATTTGGAAGATTTCTGAGTCGATCAAAAAAAGAAACACGCAAATCGTTTGGAAATAGTGTGTGGTTATGTTTTTTCTGTTGAGTGTTGTCCATCTTTACCCCAGATTAATCGCATAAGGATGCCCAAGTCTTACTGTGGGGTCCTAAAAAACTGCAAAATATCATCGTCAAACTGGGTGACAAACTGTCTTAGATTCTTAGTCCATGGTCATTGTCATAGGTAGAGGTGCGTCGGTACATCTGTACCAGGACTGTAGAATTGAGTATTTCAACTTGTAACGGTTCTATGCAGTGACAAAAACTCAGCCCTTACCAGTCCAGTTCCCTTACCAGTACAGCTCCATGGAACGGCTCTGGACCAGGAAGAGATGTTCTGGACTGGTCAGCATGGAAGTTGTCTCCAGTTCAGTTCCATGTACCTTAAAGTGCCCTCACAGATTCCACAGACCAAAAAGACTTTGGTCTGGATTTTGGATGGAACAGCTCTGGATTGGGGAAGGGGTGTTATTCTTTCCTTAAAATGTTTCGTCACTATTATTAAATTATTGTCTCTTTCTTAACAATTCTTTCCTTTTGTGCAGCAAGTTGAGATCATGAGAGTGGGATTTGACCACGTTTGTTGGGCAGTACTGGTAGAGGAACTGTACTGGAAATTTTTGGAGCTGTTACATCTTGTGTTGGAACCATTCTAGGGAAATACCTGGACTGACACCCCTAGTCGTAGGATATTCCTTGTTCATCAAAGTATTCTCTCAAAATTCTGTTAGGCTTAAGTCTTGAACAATAGTTCTCAAATCTCTTTTCAAGCGGCAGAACTATTCTAATGTGGAATCATCCAATTATGCTGGACAATATTCATACATGCATACATCCAATATAAATAATATTGTTAACAGTTCGCCTATTGGTTAGGCTTGGGCATAGAAATAGTTCTGTTGATGAGGAAGTGTTGGTGGTTGTTGTGAAACTCCTATTCTAAGTACCTGAAGTCTCTTGATTGAATGTATACTCTAAATTGGTTCAAATGTTACGTCAAGTATGGTTCCTTAATATTTTTCATTTGTTGACGCATAGTCTATAGTTACAATAACTATAGACCAGGTGTGGGGAGGAGTCGGTAGGGTTCTTTTCTACCTGTTACCAAGGAACTCTATTAGAGTAAAGAAATACCTGAGTAAATTTGGACCCTCAATCAAATAGGTAGATACCTATTGTGGCCGCCTAGTCTGAGGAACTGGGTAATCACTCAAATAAAGGGTTCACACACATACGTGCTTAATGTACCAACCTTTATTCAAACAAGAATCTCAATTACTACAATAACTTGAATGATGACCTCTAATAAAACAAGAACCTCAATTACTACAATAACTTGAACGATAACCTCTATTAACACAAGAATCTCAATTACCACACTAACGCCGCTCTACTCCCCAAATTCTCTCTCTCAACGATTCCACGATCCCAGCTCAATCTACCGCGATTACCGCAGGGTGGCTGATACCGTAGAGGCGGGTGACTTGGAACACTTTTCAACTTTCAGAAGCTGTAGTTTGAGTCGTATTGCAGATAAAAATTTGATCATGGTCTTAAAAGGTCGAAGGCTATTCAGAGAACATAACCATACAAAAAAAAAATTTTTTTTTCACGTCCAAGTAATTTATTTTTTTTGATTTGTGCCTGTTCCAAGTCATCTGCAGAGTCGGGTGACTTGGAACACCGCACGAATTTCGTTGTTTTTCAAGTAGTAAGAGCTCATTATGACTTGGAACAGTATCTGGAGTTTTAAAAAAGATCAATTTAGGGTTTCAAAATTAAAAAATGTTTTGTTGGAACTCGAAAAAGTAAAAAAACTCTTTATTTTTAATATTAACAGGAAATTTGCAGGTTTTTGTTCGTTTTTTGAACGATAATCACATTGTTTCTTATTTCAATCACATTGTTTCTTAATTATTAAGACTAGATTATAGGAAACAGTGTCTTAAAAAATTCCATCTATAAAATGGAGTCAATCTTTCCAATTTGAGGAATTAAAATTGTCTAAGTAAATTGAGCGAATCTTAATAAATTCTGGAAAAATGTAGGAACGAATAAGGAATGTTTAAGACCCAAACTTGGGCTATCAAATAAAAATCAGTCTCTTCGAATTGAGGAAAAATGAAAACAAATATCAAAGGAAAATGAGCAAGAGGACCGAAGCTTCTAGCTTTCTTTTTTTTAGGAACGAATTTTAAGAGACTAACATAACTTAGGCCACAATAACACACCTAACACGAGTTGAAATGCGGAGAAAATGCACTGGAAAGCCGAGAGTGATAAGGGAGATGATCAGAAACAAAAACTGTAGGTGTTTCAAGTCACCCCCAAAAAATCTACATTCACAAAACAATTTTTTATAAATCGCCCATCCCCGGTAGTGTTGATATGACACGGGGAATGTTGAATCAAGGGGTTAGAGAAAAAACAGTGAAAAACTCAAGTCGTCAACTCCACGCATTTCGAAGGCACAACCCTTAGCGTTTTGAGAAAAAAAACGTCAATTTTCTCATATGAACTTCAACAATATTTTAATAATGGAAAAATACTCAAGAGACGAAATCTTTCACTTGGAAAAGGCAGCCACAATCACCAGAACACAAAATAAAATGATAACAAATCGAAACTTATCACTGCAGTGTTGCCAACAAACAAATACGAAAATCCCCGGAAGTGTTCCAAGTCACCCGCCCGTTCCAAGACACCCGCCTCTACGGTACCCAATTCTAACGGCACGGTCCTCATTAAGAACACCAATAGAAGAATAATAAACTCCCCACAAACGATTACAAAGACATAATAGATCCCCGCAATTCTTATTAATACCACATACAAAAAAATTAGTCCCCGTAATTATTATTAATACCACATACAAAAAAAGAATGAGCCCGTAATTATTATTAATACCACATACAAAACAAAATGAGTCCCCGTAATTATTATTAATACCACATACAAAAAAAGAATGAGCCCGTAATTATTATTAATACCACATACAAAACAAAATGAGTCCCCGTAATTATTATTAATACCACATACAAAAAAAGAATGAGCCCGTAATTATTATTAATACCACATACAAAACAAAATGAGTCCCCGTAATTATTATTAATACCACATACAAAAAAAGAATGAGCCCGTAATTATTATTAATACCACATACAAAACAAAATGAGTCCCCGTAATTATTATTAATACCCTAACAGAACATATTCGCCTTGTTAATATAGAGCGAATAATACCTCCCCCGCAAATCAGTAGGTACTTCCTCAGCCCTCAAATCTTGGTATAAGCTCCACAATGGGAAGGCCACACATGTGCAGGCCACTTACCGAGGTACAGGGTGAGCCACGGAAACTTACTTATTTGAAAGGTCAATTAAAAAAAAAAGTAATGCAGATATCGTTATATTTTTTATTTTATTTTAAAGGACAACTCTTAAATTTTTTTCATATGGGTTTAAAAATCACATCCATCAAATGATGGCCCCTATTGTTTAAACATTGGTTCAAACGATTTTTAAAGTTTCTCCCCACTCTGATCAGCATATCGACGGGTACTTCAGCAATGGCGGCGCGAATGTTGTTTTTTAGGTGTTCTAGGGTTCGTGGACGATCGTTATAAACAGTTGACTTTAAGTAGCCCCATTAAAAAAAAATGCCAGAAATGTGAAAATGGGCCTCATCGCTGAAGAAAACGATCGCGTCATGGGACAGGTTTTCGAGCAGTGCTTCACATGCAGTTTGGCGGGCGATTAAATCCCTTTCGCTCAATTCCTGCACTACAGCCAATTTATAGGGATGAAATTGAAGATCATCATGGAGAATCCGTCTAACAGTTGTGCCTGGAATCCCCAGAGCAGCTGCCTGTTTGCGAGCCGAACGACGGGGGGAGCGCAAAACCGACAGCCTCACTCTCTCAACGTTTTCTGGGGTTCTGGAGGTCCAGTTCGGTTTCTGGCAATTCTTTCAGTCTCCCGAAATGTGGTAGCCCAAGTTAGGATCGAATTTCGACCGGGAACCGCTCCATAAGGACGAATTTCGAAGCACGCACGGAAGGCTCGTTGGGTCGCAATAACTGACCGACCATTGGAAAAAAAGGTTTCTAGGGCAAACGCCCGCTGCTCTCTCGTCCAAAGCATGGTGGCAACCATGGAAAAAGATAGGAGGAAAGCTCAGTCAACGTTAAAAAACGTGACGAAAAATCGCCCCCTGCTTTCAGCGCAACCTCTAGGTGGCGAGGAAAAACGTAGTCCCCTGATAGTATACCACTCAGTCGCTAGAGCGCAGCTTCGTCCCTCCTGCTAATTCCCGCGGGTTTTTTAAAATTGCACTTCATCAATATTACTTGTGGAGTACGATTTTGGACGCTCTGTCCCCTATAACTATCGTAATAGTTATAGAAATAAGATACCAGGAGAAAAGGAGTAATGGCAGGTATGTACATACCTACCATAAAATGAAAAACAAAAATATTGTGTTAGAAAACCACTGATTGGCACAAAATATGACAAGTGTAATTTCTATTCAATATCAAAATCACAACAACTTTTTCAATATAACAACTAACTAAATTCCTACAAAAAATTATATCCAGGGACTGTAGTTACACTACAATATCATCATCTATCATCTGCATCACTCTTATCACTGCATTTCTGCCGAGGCGTACCTACTGATTGTCTCAAGTTATTAGAATCGACATCTACCAACACTACTTCATGTTTTGAATAAGTGAAAAGCAAACTAGAGACGAACCACTGTAGATGAACAGAAAGACGAGAAAATTAAACTTGGATACGAACCACTATCAAACAGAAAGACGAGAAAACATACGTGAGCAACGAGAAACACATCTGAAAAGTACGTTGGAGTAACTGTTATCTGGGCTTGGGGGAGGGGAAGCGTTACGAGCTCTAGTGACCGTGAATAGTACTTCTTAACTCTGTTCGCCACCTAAAGAGAACACTACTGTCGCGATAAACGAAAAAAGCGCACGCATCGGCCCATTGAAGTGAGCTTTCCTCCTATCTTCTTCCATGGTGGCAAGTAACCATACAGGTAACAAAACTTTAGGAGCTCCGCCTTCGAATGGGCCATTGTCCCCCCTTCTACAACCCCACCAGGCGGAACGGCGATTTTTTCAAATAAGTAAGTTTCCGTGGCTCACCCTGTAGTAGCAGCTCCTTACCCACATTTAGATCAATTACTTCACAGAATAAAACTTTCACGACCAGTTAACTTGCAACAACCAACTATCTCGTGTCGTGCTACTCCGCCGAATGCCGTCCTCTTATCCGGCGGGCGTCGTCCTTCGGGGGCTGCTGACACAGCGTCTTCTTCCTTTGCATCGGGGTGCGCGGGGAAGGGGAGGCTCCCAACTTTGTCGCTAAGATTTATTCTGACGAACTATGGGCGAGGGGCGGAGAACACCGCGGGGCTGCTAATCGTACAGGCCCCGCGATCTCGCGGTTACCAGGGCTACTTTAGTTCCCCGCGCCCATTCGTCCTGGGCTCTCACACCTATGATAAGGTTAAAACTTCTGATTTTGATCCCCCTTATTTCTCCCAAAAGACATTACGTTGTAATGTTAGTACCTACTCGTGTAATCGAAAGAATGTAGTTGAATTCCACTAATATCGAACTGGAGGTACATTTTGCATCTCAGTCTACCAAGGGAGCAGAAGCATTGTAGTCACTTTTCAATGATGAAGCAAAAGGTGTAGATAGAATGATTGCTGCCCCAACCCATGGGCACACGTGAATTCCGTATAACAACCATAACTACTACAGTTTCCATCTGGAGTTGATGAAATTGTCAGAGATTGTGTGGTTGGGACTCTGGATGGTTCTCTATCAATTTTATCATCATCCGATCATCAAATTTGGACTATAGTGGTAAATGCTCGCACATATTATGGAGGTCCATTCGTGATAAGGATATGATGAAGCTATGTGCCACACCCACTTGCAGACCTTTTTTGTGTGGTAGTGGGGGTATTGTTCCATGGACGAGTTATTTTAGGTACCTGTACATTAGGTTTCCTCTTCCTTCAAAACAGTTTGCCCCGGATTATTAGTTTATAAGGTTTCCTATTCAAGTCATTATATTTTTCTCGATCAATCCTACTAATCCTATTGTAGGCATATTGAGAGATCGTTATCTGTAGGTTATTGCTAGCATATTTCCAAGACAGATTTTGATTAAGTTTTGTTTGTTCAGATCGAAAAACAAGTCGAACCGTATTCATCCTACACCAGTTGGGCATTTGGGTGTCCTGAACGGATATTTTTTTTAATCTAATATTTATGGCTAAATGAAAAAAGAACGCGTTAAATAAGCTCCTCAAAATTGTTTAGTCACCCTATTGCCAACTTATTTTTGATATATATTTTAAAAAAAGATCAGCGCTCGTACTTTCCTAGTGCTTGCTTATGGTTGGTGAGATAAACTGGAAGTTGAGGTTGAAATCTGCGTTCACCATT
Source organism: Apolygus lucorum (assembly GCA_009739505.2). Taxonomy (NCBI): domain Eukaryota; kingdom Metazoa; phylum Arthropoda; class Insecta; order Hemiptera; family Miridae; genus Apolygus; species Apolygus lucorum. The sequence goes on from CM019167.2 coordinate 60,132,877, forward strand.
ATTCCTTTTAGGCTACTTCCTAACTTGAGAATTATATTATTCTTTTTTGTATACATGTACTCCCTGAATTTCTACTGACCACTTCGATACTTACATAAAGAAGAGTTACACGGGTTGGTTATAATCGCTGTGAGTCGAAAAAATCGTTCAAGTCTGAGAGGTATTTTCCCCTTTTCCATAGTTACCTTATATTCAGTTTTTTATTTTAGTTAGTAAGTGCGAATATTGTGGATTAATAAGGTTTCCTTCGAAAAACTTGGAGTTGGTAGTACGAGTACCTATATTATAATTTTGAGAATTAGTAAAACAATTTGTAACAAAACTTTTTATGTGGGCCTTTGGTAAAATTTTACTTATTGTCATTGATGATGAATACTTATTGATTGTCCAATTTAGTACAAAACAATGTACCTACCAGTGAGGCCTCTATTGAAATTTACTCAATAAACTTTGTAATTGTATGACTTGTAGCACGCTGGATACATTACACTGGATTACAAAATTTAGAAAGGAAAATCCATTTGAGGAAAACAGATTTAGGACACATACTTATCTCGAAAAATTAATTAACGGTTTTTGTGAATTTTCATCTCAGTGCCATGAAAAAGCTCATTCCTTCGATATTATTGGGTTTAGGAGGCTGCGATCGGTCTCATTCTCCTCTGAGGTGTCCCCCCTAAAAAGTTAAAGCCCGAGAAAATTTTTTTAGCCTTAATTTTTTTTTCAAGTGGCAAAATGTGAAGGAAAACCCGAAGAAAAAACGTTGAAAACCGGTGTTTTTTGATACGTTTTGTGGAAAATAGGGGGTTTAACACAACTTTACTTAAATACGAAGTACATATTCGGATTCTACATGAAATTTCCTGTAATTCTGAGTACTTTTTGAGGAGATTTGAGCAAGATGAGTGCTCACTAGAAAATGAAGAAAAGTGAGAACTAGAAAAATCGTAAAACTAGCTATATCTTGAAAATCCGACGTAAACAAAAAAACTGACGTCAGATTCGGATTCAGCGCACCAAATACCATAAGAAAAGTGGCGAAAGAACGAGGCAGCCAGACCACCCCTAAATTTTGTAATCTTGTGTCATTGTTACAGAAAAATTACTGCGAAATTCGGCACCTCTGCCTGTAGGGTTCCCGTGGCGAAAGAAAAACTTACGTTGACGGATATATTTAAAAAAAATGTGATCCGAGATTCCTGTTTGCACCTTTATTCATACTTGCTTTCTGTAAGATTTGACAAAGATACACATGAAACTCGAATACGGGAGGGAAGACGAGAAACAACTAGCGATGGCTGGTCCATCAGCGAATCGATAAATTGGTTCAATAGATCAATACATTCCAATCGATTTCCATCACTTTCAAGTATTCTTGGCGGGACACTGGTCCTTTACAAAGAAACCAAGTGATGTTGAGATGGTACTTACGTAGGTACTTGAATTCTATGATTACTGTTGAGTTCAAGTCTCTCTGAGATGCGGCAAAGCCAGTCGAATGTATTGTTGTGGAGCCTACAAGAATCTCCATCACGTCTCCAGCCCTATTCCGTCTTACTGAATCACGGATTTCATAATATATTTTTGAGTTTTTAAGTTTTATTTCGAGTGTGCGTTGCAGTGTTCAAAACTCCTTTAAAACCACCTAAAATTGTGGGGAGATGGGGTCAATTGATGATTGAAATTGAATTTTCTTTCAAAATTCATTCATTTCCACACAAAAAAAAATAAATATTCCTTTGAAGACTTGTTGTTAGACGATGATTGATTCGTTGTGATGAACGTAATAAATCTTTCATTCACAATTTTCCACTTTTCGAGCTTGGTGGATTGAAGTAGCTGGTACTTCTTGTAAATAATTGTCTAAATAATACATTTTTTCATATGGTTTGACTTTTTTTCTTGTATAAGTTACATCGTTTGAAGGTGACCATTGACAGGAGCTAGCGTTATTCCTAACTTATTAACAATACTTGTATCCCGCCAGCTTAGATCTGAACTAACAGTATATAGTTTACCTACTGAAGCGATGTAATTCAACTGTTTCATGTTCTTGGTCGATTTTAATGGGGTTTGTAGCATATTTCTTGTTATTTGATCATCAATGGCAGTGATTTTCTATCTGGAGGCCACTGTCTCTTGTCAGGGGGTCTGAAAAATTGTCATACGACAGCAAAAGCATTAAAGTAGAGAAATACGCTTAAAAAACATCCCGAAACGCGTCCTAGTGGTTCATTTTTTTTTTTTTTTTTTTTACGAATCCACATCGAAAAAAGTTGACACTTACTGCTCATGAGCTATTAGTATTTTGTAGTATACTATTTAAGGAAGGTGTTTGGTGCCACCTGAACATCGAAATGATTAATGTAACTTCTAATCTCGTTTAATGAAACTTTAAATTATATTTATCACATATAAACTAAATCGTATACATATCTTGCACCAACCCTAGGCAAAGTAATTACCAAACCTAGGGAACAAAGCGTCTAATGAACAACGTACCTATTAGCTGATGATATTAGCTAGTCATAAAACTCCACTATAAAAAGTTAATTACTAGACACAGATTTAGGTACCTATTTAAATTAGGTAGGTACCCAGTCTTTTATATAAAACCTCGGTGGAACGATTATGACGATAAGACTAAAGTTAATAAGTACCAATCCAGTAGAATGTAGGTACCAATTTCATGTAACTTATACAGGAAAAATTGACTTAGGGCCTGTACAGAGTGGAGCTGCGAGGAGAGCGACGAAAGCAAAACATATTGTTTAGTAATGCATGCATTCCAGGGGACGTCCCATTGGATAAGCATTAGATCAGTTTAACCAGTTGGCAAGCGAAAAAACTGTTCACTCGATGTAATTTATCAAGCATTTTAGGCAAGAAATGGTGGTCCTCCCTCCCCCCTCTTCACCATTATCCACCATAACATTTCTAACGGCGTGGGAGCCTCGAATTTGAAGAGTATTTTAAAAACCATGATTTACGATACCCCCCCCCCCCCCTGCCAATGGCCCACATACCAAATTTCATCAAAATCGGTCCATGGTAACTAAGGAAAGTGCCGCGGACGGACGGAAACCTTTTTTATTAAATTTTCGGATTCTACGTACCTTGAAACGTAAACTAACAAATTTTGAGGGGGGGGGGGGGTTAAAAAAATTTTCTTGGTTGATTCCAAAGGTTTATTATTGAAAGTAGGTAATAAACCAAAAGCAAGATGGAGAAAATGAGGTTTCTGCTGTTTTTGTTTGATAACTTTCCTCTTTGATACCACGATTTCGTCGTTCCATCAGGCAACAATGGGAGGGGGGAGGAGACGGCGATCCGAACAGCCAATCAGCGAGCGTTTCCGCTTCACGTTTTTTTTTTGTTACGGAAGTGGGTAAACTCTTTAAGAGCGAAGGGGAAGTCACCCCAACAGTGTTGGACTCCCCATGAATTGGGGCTACCAACTAAAACCCCACTCCCTCTGCTTAGGACTCACCCCGGCACCACTTGTACAGTATTACTTCAGGGTGAGCCCTTTCTTTGTGCCAAATGGCTGCTCCTACTTCTGGTCTCCTTCAATTCTATTCCTCATCTTCTTCCTCCCATCTTCCATCCAGCTTTTTTGCTTTGAGGACTGATGTGACAAATACTGCCATTGCGTCCCAGCTCGACTTGTTCTTAATCATCTCATGTATGATTGTCTGTGGACGCAATGTTCCGATGACCTCCTCAGCACACCCCCTCATACCCTCCCATTGAGGACATGTGAAGAAGGTGTGGCAGACATCATCCTCCTCTATCCCACAGTATCTGCACTCTGGGTCAGTGGCTTTCCCGATCTTTACTAAGAAGGAGCGGAAGTATCCATGCCCTGAGAGGAATTGAGTCAGGTAATAGTTCACCTCTCCTTGTTTTCTCTCCAACCAAGCCTTTAGATCGTCGATTATGAGGGCTGTCCACCTTCCACGGGTTTCACAGACAAGGTCTGCTTGCCACCTACGGATGGTCTCCTCCCGCTCTTCCCTCTTTACTATGGTAATTGTCTCTGCCTTCCTCATTCTTATTCCGCTTCACGTTGAAGAGGTCCGTTTTCCCGGTTATTTTTTTGAAATCAAAAATTTTGAATGTCTCCCAAAAATAACAGGAGACTTATATTCCAAAATCAACCCGATTTTCACCTATCTCACACCATTAACTATTCAGGAAAAATGGAAACAGAATTCGGTAAAATTCCTCATTCCCCATGTCGCGATTGACGTGAATCCTCTACTTTTCGCCCGAAGAAAATTCGACTCTCAACGGGGTTTTCTGAAAAATGTAACGTCTAAGGATTTGAACCGCCCTGACTCTCCGCTCCTTTCTTAATTGGCCACCTCGCTTTCCTCTTTGTTCTTCTCTGACAGCTTTTATTGCCGCTCTTATCGCAGCTCCACTCTGTAATCACCCTTACAAACCCGATGCATTTCCAAATATCTTGTTTTAATTCTGATGTGTTCAGGGCGACTTAGCTGAATGAAACGTCAACCGCCAACCCAACAAGCTCGTATGATTTTTTTTTATTCAATAAGCTAAATTAATGTTGTGCTGTAGGGGATGTGCCTTACCCTCAAATCTTGAAATTGACAAATCATACTACCTCTGTGTTTTAGAATGTGGTGATATTATCTTTACGGAAACGTTCATTTATGATTGGGTAATATTACTACTGTAAGTAGTTATTTGTAGCCTCAAATCAGGCGCAAACCGTAGAAACCTATGCATTTCGAGCCTCGATTGGTAGTACAGGATTGTCTTCACCCTCATGATTCTAGGTAATTGAAGCTCAGTCCCTCCAAGCCAGTTTGCACGTAGAAAACAACAGACCTGATACCTCAACAAATTGTTCTATTTTGAAATTCAGAAAATAGCGTCTGCTGGTAGGGTGTTTTGAATTCTACAAGGTGTTGAACCTATATTGATTAGATCATAAGGCTCATTATTTTCTTCGAAACGTTAGAATTTGTTAGTGAGAAAAACATGCACGTTGAATGCATGTTCATACTTCACTCATGAGTCCTTTGTAAGGAAGACATGAGGAAAGAAATATAGTTTATTTTTGAAACAATTTCATCTTGTACCTACTACCTTCATATTTTTTTAAATTGATATTGTATAAGCCTTAAAAGTTTATTAAGATGCTTTTTTTTTTGTTTTTTTTTTTCATAGAAAAAATAATGTCTATTGTTACGTTCCTTGTTCGAAATAAGGAATTCTTTACTAGTCAGCAAATGCTCATATTATTTTTATATCAGTGTTTGAGTGAATTGTTGAAATAAAGAGCTAGGAGTTTTGCATAACTGTGTTTCAACTCTGCTGTTCATCATTCCCTCCTCATCCCGATCAAATCAGGAGTTATCAATGAAACCCAGCTCTTTTCTCTGGGTTTGAATTTCTTTCTTGGTAGGTTCCTGTAATACTTCTTGCGCCACTCAAACTCTCTTATTGGAGCAAAGGATCTCAATGAAGTGTTTGAAGCTTCTCACATACGAATAAATCACGATAATTTACTTCCCAAACTTTTATTAAAAATTAACATTGGTTACGCAAATAATAGGTACATAGGTTTCTAATCTCGTTAGTGTGCAAGGTACCAACCCAGCTTTCAAACCAGTGATTTCTTATTTATAGGTACCTACCCATCTATCTCATATGAATTAAGTAACTAAAATACAAGTAACTCCTCTTTTCAACTTGAATATCATCATTCAAAGTGCTAGGTACTTATTTAGTGAAATTTACAAATTTTATTAGCGTTACTGAGCTGTTCTTTGTTAATTTAATGTTATTCTGCGAAATCTCGGTGAGTAGTGAAGAACTCTTCCTAGCCGAGGTGCGAATGGAGGGGACCTTGAAGTTTCTGTAAATTGACTCTCTTCATCCCGTCCTGATCTAGGTTGGAAACTTGCCGAGTTCCTGCTTTCCCCTGAAATATAACAAACGTTTATTTCGAAATTGGCAACATACAAAAAACCAATCCGAGGAAAATGTAAAATGGTACCTATTTACTTGATTTCTCCCAGGAAAACATTGTAGAGCCTTCAACTACAAACCTACGAGTATAATGTATAAGCCTCACCGGATTTATTTGAGAAAGTACTGCATCAGCAGGGACCTAAACGTGAATCCAAGCTTGTACTTAACCCCGAAGTTGGCACCCCTACTTATGATATACTATACAGGGTGTAACACTATAAGAAGGCCAACCCGAAGAATTTCGATTCTACAACTAGGTAATTTCCGAACAAAAATGCCTCATAGCAATTTTCGTTTAACCCCTTGTTTTTCCGTTTTTTTTTACCTTATGTCACTAAAACGTCTATAAGTCCCTTTGGATACTGTAAAAAATTAAAACTAATTATACCGTTGGAAAGAGCGTTAAATTTCCTGTATCACTGATGGAGAACCAACGTTTTGCAAATAGGCGAAACGGTTGAAAAATTAACTTGAAGAGGAAAAATTGTTAAATCTTGAAAATCTCAACTTTTTTCAACCTTCCATTCATTTTCATTTTCATTTTTAAAGTAGGATTTATTACGGAAATTTGTGTTTGAACGCGGAAAAACTTGAATTTCTTCAACGGAATCGACGCTGTGGCTAATTAAGCGATCGGAGCGTTTCGTGAGGCCTCGCTGGCTCCTGCGCCGCCCGCCTCCTCCTCCCATCGGCGAACCCCTCAAATCGCCTTAGCCCAAACGATTCCGTTGAAAAAATTCACGTTTTTCCGCGTTCAAACACAAATTTCTGTAATAAATCCTACTTTAAAAATGAAAATTACAACCGTTGGAAAGGTGATCTTTTGACATAAGGCCAAAAAAACGAAAAAAATCTTAAAATTGAAAAAACTTGGAAAAACGAGAGGTTAAACGAAAATTACTAAGAGGAATTTTCGCTCGGAAATTAGTTCTAGAATCGAAATTTTTCGGGTTGACGTTCTTATAGTGTTACACCATCTATAAAGGGAGAATCAGGCTCGACTCGCCAAACTTCAGAGATCAATTCTAGAAGATATTTCCAAAAAAACGTCTGCCAAGTTGGGTGGGCAGTATAGCTTCCTCACTCATTGTAACATGGACGTATAGAATCAGTTGGCGAAAAACAGGAGAGGAAATGGCCTTGGAGCTCACTCAGCTGATCAGTGACCACTCAGGCACCTTCAGCATTCTCCATTGACCCTGCCTCTCAAATTTCAGCTTCCTGCGTTCAACAGGAGAGAAAATGGCCTTGGAGCTCACTCAGCTGATCCGAAGGTGCTGAAATTTATAGGGGACCGTCTAGGACCTAACCCGCACAATCCCTGAAAATTTCATCAAAATCGGACCACAGGTTAGTATAGTTTTGCCCGGGACAAGGATTGACCACAGACAGACAGACAGACCGACAGACAGACAGACACGGAACCAAAATTGTTCGGGAAGCTCTAAAACGCAAAAAGCAAGTGGAAATTTTGATTTTGGAGGACATTTTTTTTTCACTTCTTTCACGAATACAAAGCTTCCCTACCTTCGGTAGTGAGGAAGCAAAAATGTCTCGTAGGAATCTGGTTTCAGCCCCTTGTTTTTAGTTTTTTTTCTTTTAATAAGATTTTGTTTTGACCTCCCTCAATTTTCTAGAAAATTAAAATCTGATTACAACGTTGGAAAGAGGGTTAAATGTTCCATCTTCCAACGTGAAACCAATTTTTAAAAGTAGGACTCGAGGTTCAAAAGTAACCATAAACGTTGAAATTGTCTGATTTGTTGAAATCACTACTTTCTTCAATCTGTAGTGAATTTCGATAGCTGCCTTCCAATTTTTTTACGGCGATGGAATGACTTCCTCAGAACTTCAGCTTTCCAACTTCTGAAAAGAATTTTTAAATTTTACCACAAGGGAGAAAATTGCGTTCGAATGAAAAAAAAAACGTGTTTTCCCGCAAAATCGACTAAAAAACAAGTTTGTCGTCATCATTTCCCTACCATTTCCTCTGTTTTTGATCATTCAGAGAGTCTTAGAAATGTTCGAATTCGAATCAGTGAGCACAATTACGTCGAGATTCCCTTGGTCGTACGTTTGGGGGTGAAAAATTAATACAAGCAAATAGTGAATCACCACATCGCCCTGTTTCCCAAAAGTACCCACACGACTATATATTATTGGTTCATTTTTCATTTTATAATTTTATTACACCTATTTATACATTTAAATTTGAGTTTTTGATATTTATGGAGGGAGAACAAATAAGCCCAATATTCATGTATTACTTTCCTTATCCTGATTCCAAAAAGTACCTACTCATCCACTTTATACGTGAATTACAATGGTCACAATCTCTCAGAAAATGAAGCAGAAACAATGTCGAATGTATAATATCCCAAGTCGCTTCAGTTACCTCATAGAACTCAGAACTTTACAAAATATTTAAAAACAGGAAAGGATGAGAAAACGTACTTAATGAGGCTTTTAGTGGAAATTAACATCCAGAGCTCATGAATGGTACCTATATTTGGCATCACAGTAATGCGCCAAAAATGGCTCTATAGATCGGTTGAAGCTGTTCTTTGAAAAGTTGTTCTTACTGATCTTATGCCGTGGATGTCAGGAATAATTTGTATGACGATGGGGATGACTCTTACTGCATGAATGGAACTGTTCTTATTTGGAGTCGTTCCGAGTGTGGTAGTTCAGGTGAGGTCTTAGGTAGAATCTATTGTCAATTTCACGGCTGTCTTAAAGAAGTTGTGGTGGGGAGTTCATGAAAACCACAAGACAAGGAAGACATGCAGTAATATATTTCCTCTGAACATACCCTCCTTTCGTGATAAATACTCACTTGCGAACGTGAGCTTTCCCTGATTGGCGTAGAGAGTCCAAGGGCTCACTTTGAGGAGGTCGGCTATGGCTTCTTCCCCGCTGATTTCATTTCCCCTCGAGTGTCCGTCTTGGCTCCACGAACCCCCGCCAAAGTTGTTGTTTACACCTCTCATATCTCGTCCGCCTTCTTCCATCCCTATTTTGTTTAAATAACCAACATTTGAACCATGTAATTCAAGCTATCGAAATATTTCATATGTTGTGGTTAATCGAATGTAGAGCATACGTCAATGATTAATGACAATTCCAATACCAAATGTACAACCATCTACAATTAATAAGACGTCGATACCTTGTGCTAATTTTACTTGCAGTAGACGAGCAAGGTGTATGGGCATTATTCCAGGCTCCAAAAAATTAGCTAAATTTCGACTTGAGTGAAGCTTGTTTCCAACATTGTTATTACCACTATGACGTGTCACAATCTACCTAATTCAAACTTATTTGAACGAGAAAACAGGACTTTGAGTAAGAGTATGGACTCTGTGTCCACAAAGTGCGTACAATCAGTAAAACTGCTAAAATTAGGTACGTAATTCTTCAAAACACTGCCAGATACTACAAAATGATGAATCTCTAATGATAAAGGTGTGTTCGTTGCTCCCTTTGGATTCTAAGAATGGTTAATAATCAGTGTAGTTCTTCCTTTGGAATATTAGCGCGGTTTACCGGGAAATTTTGGGTCTCATTACTTTTGGAAAGAAACTGTGAACCTCAAGTAGCACTTCCAGCCCTTTTTCAAGATTGCTTTGAGTTGTACAGTATCGTCCGGTGGTAGGTACCTACTTGAATCTTGAAGAGACAACTTACAAAACTGTACGGATAACAAACCTGATTTAAGTGGTTTTCGACCTTTGAAATTATACATACCTACTTGCTCTTATAATGCCCACCGAAATAATTATTGCTGGGGTCTCAGTCGTTCACCGTTCGTTCCGGGTCAGTATTTCGCGAAATTGAAGGGGCAACAACTTAAAAAGTTGTACCTAAATTTGAAATTTTCAAGGATGTTAGAAATTCATTAGTGCACGGCCCTAGGGGATTGAAAAATGAAAGATTGCTGCTGGAATCATCAAAATCGAACCATAATTGCCAGAGAAAAATGGGAAAAACTACTGAATAAACGGGTTCTCCCATATTTCACTTAGTTATTGTTCGATTTTGATGATTCCAGCGGCAATCTTTCAGTTTTCAAATCCCAAGGCCCATGCACTAATAAATGTCTAAAATCCTTGAAAATTTCAAATTTAGGTACAATTTTTCAAGTTTTGCCCCTTTAATTTTGCGAAATATTGACCTGGAACGAACGCCGACCGACTGAGACCCCCTTAAAACGCATCTTTTTTTCATGTGTTATGTGCCATAAACTGACGAGGATAATGAAACAACTTCAATAAAATTTACCAGGAGTTAATCTTCTGCAACTCATCTAAAATTGCATTAATTTTATTTGTCTGAAAAATTGTATAAACAGTCACAAGAGAAACAACAGACGATTCGAGAGTTATGAGGTAGTTTCTGTTTATTGCTGGTCAATGTGAAGTGGATGGTTATTAATTTAATAATAAATTGAAAGAATCTAAGTACTACCTGTTAAACATAGCAAAGACAGAGGTGAAGCTGTACAACTTCCCCCCATATTGAAAACTATCAAGCAGCTTCCACTAAGTATAAATTGTGCTTAATTAAAAGCTACTGAATAACGTTCTATAAAATATTGAATGTTGTAATTTAACAAAAAAGCTGCAAATTATTACACAAAGGTTTATCATTTTTCTGTACAGATCACTCGGCAGCAAAGAACACGGCTTTGTCACTTCCTACCAACTAAGTTTTCGCTTCATAATCGAGTTTATTTTGATGAAATAAAAGCTTCACACTCTATTCGGAAAAATAAAGAATCCTTTATTTAGAAATTTGATTAGTGGTTGCTAAGGATGCAAAACTGAAGAAATGAAAAGCGATCGCATTTTGGTCAGATAACATTTCAACGGAGATTAGGACTCTTTTGCGATTCACGCTTGTGTTTCTGATTGATCGTAAGTTCAACCCTTAAATTCTCGTAGGGAGCGAACGGTTTGTCCTACAGGGCTCCGTGTGGTAGGTATCTAAAAATTCAAGACTATCTTAAATTAATGAAAAACCAATACCTTTATATCAAAATTTTTTGAGTTAGGGCGTTTTCAAAATTTCAACCTTCAGAAGTGACCTACATCAACCAAAAGCTTCGGGGCTCAACTAGACCCCAAATGGAGCCTACGTACCAAATTTCATCAAAATCGGTCAGTGCTAACTGAGGAAAGTGCCGAGTGCGGATGGCCAAATTGTTATTCGATTTTTGGATTCTACGTACCTTGAAACGTAAACCAACAAAATTTGTTTTTGACAAAATTTAATTTTGAGGGGGGTGAAAAAAATGTATTGAAAATACTAAACCAAAATCGGTGTGTGCGACCAGCCAAAGTGAACCTCACTCCTGCAGTCTTGGCGAGTATAGGGGAGCCCTCGGGAGGGTCGTAGGCAGTCAAATATAATCCCTTGAATTAACAATTTCACAATCAACTCTAATTTGACCATCGTTCGTCATTCAGAGCACTCGATAGTCTCATTCGCTTCTAAAAATTGAACACTATCCTAAATTGATTTTAAAAAAGTCGGTAATTATGTGTTATTTTTTTGGATAATTAGTTATTCTCATAGGAAGCGAACGAATGGTCCCACATAATTCTGGGTGGAGACAAAATAAATCATAAAATTCCTGTATACTGGGGGTACGAGAAAGATACGGCCAAACTTCAGGGGTCGATTCTACAAGGTATTTCCAACAAAAAATGTCGTAGGAATTTTCTTTTAACCCCTTGTTTTTTCAAGTTTTATGAATTTGAAGATTTTTTTTCGTCTGTTGAACCTTGTCTCACTAAAATGATCATAGCTCCCTTATTTTTCGTGGAAATTCAAATCTGATTACACCGTTGAAAAGAGCATTAAATTTACCATCAGATGAGTTGTCTTAAACTTGCATCTAGCTAAATTTTTTCTAGTCCAAACTTAAAACTTAGCAATTTTTGTGTCTTTTTGACGAAATTCTCAAGAGATTTTCACCTATTTTCTATGTAGGAAATTCAATGCGATTTTCAACAAAACATCCTCAAAATCTCAGATTTCCAACCGTAGGTATAATCAAAAAATATTTTACAATCGAATTTAGGGGAGACCTCCAAATCCTCCCGTCGATTTCGTTGAAGAAAAAATCCAGGTTTTCCGCGTTCAAACCCAGATTTCTCTTCTAAATTCGACTGTAAAATGTTTTTTGATTATACCGTTTGAGATCTAAAATTTTGAGGATGTTTTTGCTGAAAACCGCATTGAATTTCCTTTACAGGGAATGAAAGAGAATTTTGTCAAAAAATTCGAAAATTGCAAAGTTTCAAGTTTGGACTAGAAAAAATCTAACTAGATGCGAAGTTAAAAATGTGTGTTGTAACTCATCTGATGGTAAATTTAATGCCCTTTTCAACGGGGTAATCAGATTTGAATTTCCACGAAAAATAAGGGAGCTATGATCATTTTAGTGAGACAAGGTTCAACAGACAAAAAAAATCTTTAAAATTAAAAAAAAAACAAGGGGTTAAAAATAAATTGATAGGAGAAAAAATTTATTGGAAATACTTTGTAGATTTGACCCCTAAAGTTTGGCCGTATCTTTCTCGGACACCCTGTATATTGAATTAACAATACCTGTACATGAAAGTTTGCCAGTGTCGTTTTGAAAAATTTTCCGATCACTTTTAACCCCTTAGACACCATATTGGACATACCAAATTTCATCAAAATTGGTCGATGAGAAATGGGCAAAGTGCCGCGTACAGCAATGGACGGGAAAATTTTTATTCGATTTTTGGATTCTACATACCTACCTTGAAACGTAAACCATTAAATTTTGAGGGGTTACATTTTTTTCTTGCTCGATTCCCAAGGTTCATCAGTGAAAATAATAAACCGAAATTTAGAATGAGGTGAGTTTCCTTACCATGTATCACTGTCAGAAGTTGGGCGAGGAAGAGAGCAGCCTGCAAAGTCGCTGTTAGGTTGACCATCGTGAACTGCAATAAATCGACTCTACCCGGATCGTTTTTATACGGGATCAGGGTGTTAACTCCCTCCCTTATATGTTCTGGATCAGGGTAATCTCCTGTCCGTCAGAGGCCTCATTTACATTCAGTTGCGAACCGTAGTAAACAAGCTTCATTTGTGACAGTTCTGTTTTCAATTCAATTACGGTCAACCTTAAAGCCGATCTGACGCAATTGCGCCTCATCGAGGCTCGAGTCCGGCAGTACCTCCCTAACATCTAAAAGAAATAGGGTATGTCAATTTCTAACGAGTTATTCTTCCGTGTTCCTTCCCAATTACTGTGGAAGGTGAGTATTAGGGAGTACCGATCGATGAGTCTCTTTTCGGCCAATTTTGATTTTCGATGTTATTTTTCGATTTTCTAAGGGCATCAAACAGTTGAAATTTCAAATTCCAAAAGTTTCAAAATTGTTTGTGTGAACGGGAATGGTGCAGAAAACGAAGGCGAAATCTCTCCTATCTGCTGATTTGCTACAACTCGGAGATCTAATCAGCAATGGGGTATTTCGGTCAATTTTTTTTATTTTTTTTTTTTTTTCAAAAGAGTATGGCTCAGGAATAACGGTAATCGGGTCTGTCCGTCGAGAAAATGTTTTTAAAAAATCAGAGAAGCTAAGGAAAGTTGAAGATTTGAATGGTGTGACGTAGCTAGCCAACTGTCTTTGAAAAAAGTATCCATGCACGGAAACCCTTGAAAGACCTCTTGGATACTACAAAATAGTACACACACACGCACGTGGCGTAGTCCTTGCCTAGTGTGTGTGCATTTATAGCGGCCCGCCTTTTTCAAACGTGTGATCTCTTTAATTAATTTTTCTACCACATGTTATAGTATCATTGGGCTTAAAGTTGTAGTATATAGGTTTTCAAGGGTGCTGAATCCAAATTTGAGGTCAAAAACCTGAATTTTCGACCCACCGAAATACCCCATTATCTATCAACAGGTTGTAAACAAAACAGGTCTGCCAAACCAGAGTCAATTCTACAACTAATTTGCAACAAAAAGTGCCTCTGAGACTTTTTCTGTGGAGGCTTGGTTTTAGAGTTACCTATTTCAAATTTAGAAAATCGTCCAGATAGTGGTAAAAAAAAAATCTATTTTGAATCTTCATGATTTTTCTCAAGCATCTCAAATATGGCCACGGTGCGCATTACGCACGTGTGCAACGCACACCAACTTCGTTTTTTCAAATGAGACCCCCCATTTTTGATTGCAGATTCGGATTCCACGTGACATTTCATGAACATTTCACTATTCAACCAATTTTTTTTTAAATCGCGCAACCCGCTCAGTGCGCGCTCAAAGATGCGCAACTGCGAGGTTGCGTCAAAATGTGCATGTACAAAGTAACCAAGTGTGACACATGATATTTTAGTATTTTTTAACGCTGAATCACGTGATGATGTTAGTTTTTTAATTTGACTGCCTTTTGATCAAATTGTCAACGAAAAATAAACTTTTTAAAAAAGAAAATGGTCTTTTTACTCACTACTTGAAGACCTCTCCAGTTAACTTCTGAATGTTTAGATGTGAAGAGTCGGTACCAACTACAAAAAATTGATCTTTCACTCCACCTTTCTCAACACGGACTGGGGACCGGGTTTTTAAGTAGACAAGGTGGTTTTGCCCTTAAAAAAGGCCATTTTCTTTTTTAAAAAGTTTATTTTTCGTCGACGATTTGATCTAAATGCAGTAAAATTAAGAATCTAACATCACCACGTGATTCGGCGTAAAAAAATACTAAAATATCATGTGTCACACTTCGTTACTTTGTACATGCACATTTTGACGCAACCTCGCAGTTGGGCATCTTTGAGCGCCCGCTGAGCGGGTTGCGCGCGATTAAAAAAATCGGTTGAGGGGTAAAATGTTCATGAAATTTCACGTAGAATCCGAATCTGCAATAAAAAATTGGGAGTCTTATTTGAAACAACGAAGTTGGTGTGTGTGTTGCGCACTATTGCGCAATGCGTATTGTAGGCGTCCTACACGTGGCCGCAGTGTTTCGAGACCACAGAGGTAGGGTCTCGTCTACTCGTGGTGGTTGTGACGATCGTCACACCAGTCGTAAACGGGATTCTGTTCGACAGGGTTGGGTTCTTAATTTGCGGTGAAATTGGTATCGGATCGAGGTTGTGACGCCACGTGCCAATCCCAAGTTCTCCGATCGATATAAGTCTAACGTGGCGAGCTCAGGTGGGGGAAATCGAAACAATATGAAAGTTAAAATTACAAGGGTAGCGGGTTGCGGCGAAGCAGCCAGCCAGAAGTTCGTGACGAAGAAAAGCTGAAATGGTTTTGCCTGACGGGCGTCCTAAAGAAGAAAGGTGGAACACCGAATGTGATTCCTGCCGTAAGGGCCTACGAGGATTCCTGATGGGAATCTCGGGAGTTGTGGCAGAGTGTGACGATGCACCAAGCTCCGTGTTACACACTGAGGAACCAGGTAGAACTCGAAAGAGCAACTGCATGGTAACAACAAATAGCAATATTTATTAACATAAGAGATCAGAATCCTGACTAGGCACACCTATGGTGTGTCGAAAAGGTGCCTGATGGGTGGATCAAACAAGGTAAGTATGGCACAGTAAAATATATATATATGTTTGAATAAATGTTCAATTTACAAAGGCAATTTCTCAACTCCAATCACTTTCTGTTTCAGATTCTCCAAAAGTAAATTCAGTTTAAAGTTCCAGGTCATCAGATGAAGGTAAGTATAGGTTAGCTTTACGTTCCAGGTAAGTTTTAGTTTTAAGTGTACAATTTAACTTGTGACGATTTTGTTCAAATGTTTTTACTTTACTTCTACACACAGTTCCTATTATCATTGGCCAATGGATAAAAGTAAGATTGTTCACTCACACGTGTTAGGGCCCTAAGGTATCCTTCCAAGGTGATGTGGCGATTGTGGCGACGGTCGTCCACTTGTGTCCAGGGGTCTTGGCAACCAGGCAATTGTGAAAGAAGATGGGACAGCAGCTCTGATGTCCAGGGGTCTTATAGGCTGTGTCGGCTGTGGCGATTTGGGGGATGACTCCAACAGTTTTAACTCAATCAAGGGCAGGGCTCGCAGTGACTAGTCGTACTGAATATCTGGTGGGGACTGGCGGTGGAGGGGGCGGCTCGCTGGTTTTGTTCAGGGGGTTCCCCCTCTGCTCCCTCGACGGATGGGTGGCCTACAGGTGGAGACGTCTGATTGGCTCCCCCCGCCGAGGGAGGGACGCTCTAGCTGGTCTTCGGTTGAGGGGGGGTGACGTCACCATGGAGCTGACCACAGACCCGAAACCGTGCAATGATGATCGCGGGTGACTATGCCGGCTTAGGGTCGGAAGGAAATTAATTAGATTAATTTAGCCTCGTCACTGGGAAGAGGTCCACAGTGAGCGGAGGCTCACACCCCCCTTCCCCCTGGGAGCCACCCTCGTCAAAGACGACACTGGGAATCGCCAAAGGGATTAAGGGGTGCGCCTTCCTTATGGCCAGCTCGTAGGCGTGGCGACGACACCCGCGACAGTTGACTGGGTCGCGCCGTGCCGAGTGGTCCTGGCCGCACTCCGGCAGGGGCCGTCCTTGTTGGTGAAAGTTTTTCAGTCGCTGCCAGAACTCCTTGCAGCCAGGGCACCTGAAGGAGAACAACTTGGGGACAGCCTTCGTGCAGACTGGGCACGTCTTCTTCTTACGGCTGACTCTGAGGATGAGCTTGGGGTTGGCCGACGTTGTGGCGATGTCTGTCAGAATTACTTCGGGCTCTCTTACAGGCGTGGGCAGAGCTCTGCCGGCACGGTTGCGGGTGCGCCGAGGTGGAAGTGGCGTACCTGGCGGAGAGTGCGGCGATGGAAGCTGGACGGGCGATTCAGGTCGGTATTGGTTGGATGGCGATGGTGAGTATGACCGTGACGATGTGGGAGATGGTGCGAGGGGCGGAGCTGCAGAGCAAGCTAACTCCGTCTCAGCTTCCGCAGACCTCGCCGCAGGTGCCTCTGCGGTTTGCTGTTCCGGTGCCTCAGGTGCTGCGGTCCTCGCTGCAGGTGGCTCCACATACACCTGTGCATTGGCTATTCCGGCTGCCGCCACAGCCGCATCTCTCTCCCGGACCAGATGCTGGCGATCCAGCAACCATTTCGCTTGACAGTCCAGGAGTGCATCCCGCTCCTGCACGATCCTTTGGTACGTTGGAAGCCATTTGTGTACTTCCAGGACCATGAGGAGCGCTGCGTGCCCTATGGTGTGACGACTAGTTGGAGTGTCGCCACACATCGTAAATCGGACGAAGTTCACCAGGGTCTCCAAGGTGTCGTATGGGTCGCCAGGTGGTGGTGGGGTCGCGACATCTCCTGGAGGTTGTGAGCGCAGCAGGTTAGTCTCCCGTTCCGTCCGTCTTCTCATTATCTCGACTATGGGGTCCGGTGTTTTTGGACCCCCCTCTATCAACCATTCATCGACCTGCTCCTGTGCCATCCTACAACAGACATAAAAATACCTACTGTAACATCCTGCCTAGGAAAAGTGACTCAGGAATTTACTGGATTGACTTCACGGATAATTTTCTGGCCTCACTAGAAAGGTTGCAGAAGTAAAGGGATTTTAGGGGTCTGAAGGACCTAAGTGAAGTGTGCTGGTCTGAAGGACCCAAGGTAAATGTTTTCGGTCTGAAGGACCACGCATTTGTGTTTATGTCTGTATTCCCTAGTAGTCAGTCAGTTAGTCTTCTTGCCTAAGTAGAGTTGCCTATAATCTACTGAAGTATCGCGCTGGCGAAGCGTATAGGGCGTGGTGTCCAACAGGGCTTCTCCTCTAGGTCGTTTTGGCAACGAACTTCCTGGTAGTGGTTCCTGGTCGGCCTTACGGATCATCTGCTCGTGGCGAGCACTGTGATGGTTGTTGCTGTTGTCTTGTTTGCTGTGGTGATCGTGGTCACTGTGATGATCGTGGTCGCTGTGGCGATTGTGGTCGCTGTGGCGATCGCTAGGGTAACCGTGACGGGCTTCCTCAGGATAGTCGGGCAAGTGTCAATGTTCTTTGGTGGAACAGCCTGAGGTTCTTCCCAAAGGGCGTCCTACGCTTGTTTCTTCGTCACAGATCGGGGAGCGATCTGAGTGTCGATCTGCGTCCTCGAGGTGAGTCTGTTGGGGCGAAGGGACGTTCCAGGTCGATACCTCCGTGTGATGTGTCCTCGGGATGTTCTTTTGTGAGCTGGTTGAAGCCTCGTTACGACCCACCACGACCGTTGTTGAGGGTGGCCATCGTAAGTCCTCATCGAAGTCTCCCATTTGTTCTTCCTGTGTCTCTTTTCCAGGTTCTTCAGGGTTTTCAGGTTTGTCTACGATCTTCACTGGCGTGGTTCCGACGGGGTCCAGAAACGTGTCGTCTGGCACACCCAACACGAAGGCTGGCTTGAGGCGGTTGATGTGTACCGTTTGGCGTTTTATATCAGGTGAGTCCCTAATGTTGTACGTGACGTCGGAATGTTTTCTTAGTACGATCCACGGCCCACTCCATGGACTCCAGAATTTTTTTACGATGCCCGGGGCAGTTGCATATCCTTCAGGTATACCGTGTCTCCCGCTTCAAAGGAACAAAGTGAACGTCGAGCGTTAATGGCTTCGGTCCGTTTTCTCCAGGCTTTGTGTAGACACTGGTTCGTGGCTTCTTGTGCCATTCGGAGGTTTTTCAACAAGGTGGATTCGTTGAGTGGCGACTTCAGCCCTTAAAAGGTTTCGTTCGGGAGCCGAATTTCCCTTCCAAAGGTGAGGAAGTTCGGAGTAAATCCGGTACTTTTGTGCGGGCTGGATTGGTACGCTGCGAGGGCCACGGGTAACATTGTTTCCCATTCACTAGTCCTTTTCGTGATTTTGGCTAATATGTTCGTTAGCGTTCGGTGGAAGCGCTCCCACACTCCATTTCCTTCGGCATGGTACGCCGTCGTGAAAATTTGTCTGATTCCCCACTGAGTGCAAAGTTCGCGTGTCGATCCAGCCGTGAAGGCGGTACCACGATCGGAAACTAGCCTTTTGGGTACTCCATGCCTTGGTATAAATTCTTTGGCGAGGATTCGTGCGACAGTGGAGGCGGTGCAGTCCGTGGTGATGTACGACTACGGTGAGGAGATACTTCGATTTTCCGTTCGTGATGATGGGTCCCACGAAGTCAATCCCGACGATGTGTCCGTGTCTTTCGGGGAGTAGAGGCTTCTGAATCGGACTTTTTAAACTCGGTGGGGTGTTTCGGCGCAAACACGTCTCGCAACGTTGTACCTGCTCTTTCACATCTTTAGCGAGTCCGGGCCAATTTCTGAGTCTTCGGACCACCCTTTCAGTCACCTCCGCTCCCGGATGTCCCGCCCATTCATTCTTGTGGCACCTGTCGATCAACCACTCATGGAGCGAAATTGGAATGAGGGGGACCCACTCGTGTTGACCGTTGTGACGTACCCTCATTTCCCAAACTCCTGGGGTTTGTCGTAATCCCTCTTTGTCGCGACTCAACACCATGGTTTGAACCCAATCATCGAGATCTTGTGCCGCGATCATAAGCTCGCAGGGAAATTCAAGATTCACAACAGCGATGTCCATTCTACTCAATCCGTCCGCGTGTTTCATTTGAGTCCTGGGTCTGTATCGGGGAATGAAGTCATACTCGGCGAGTCTTAAAATCCATTGTCCGATTCGTGACGTCGGGTCGCGGAGATGCATCGCGGCCGTCAGTGCCATATGGTCTGTCTGGAGCTCAAAGGTTTGACCTAAGAGGTATTCCTGAAAATGGCGGACCGCCCACACAATGGCAAGTAGTTCCCTTTCGGTAACAGAATACCTGGTTTCAGCTGGATTTAATTTTCAGCTTGTGTAAGCCACGGGCCTCTCTTCCCCTTCGAAGTTTTGCGAGAGGACAGCCCCCAAAGCGGAGCCAGAAGCGTCGGTGGCCAACACAAAGGGTTTATTTAGGTCAGGGTAGGCGAGTACGGGTTCCTCAGTCAACTTGACCTTGAGCTCGTCGAACGCTTGTTGCTGTTTGTTGGTCCTCTCGAAGGGTCGGTTTTTCTGGAGAAGGTCGGTCAACGGCACGGTGAGCTCCGAGTATTGAGGTATGAACCTCCGGTAAAACCCAGCGAGACCTAAAACAACTGCAGTTTCAACGCTGAGGTAGGTACGGGAAATTCCTTAATGGCCTTGACCTTCTCGGGTTTGGTAAGGATTCCTTCGGGCGTGATGCGATGGCCTAGGAAGCAGGACCTTAGTTTTCAAAAACTCGCATTTCGACAGATTTACTTGTAATTGAGCTTCGGCCAGACAATCGAAAACTTGATTTAGTTTTTGAAGATGTTCCTCTCGAGTTGCGGAGAAGACGATCACGTCATCTAAATAAACAAGGCAACGGTCTCCCAAAATACCATTGAGGGCGTCATTCATGACTCGTTGGAACGTCGCGGGCGCGTTTTTCAGTCCGAACGGCATCTTTTCGTAATGGAAATGACGTCCTAATACGGAAAAGGCCGTTTTCTCCCTTGACTCGGGATGAACTGGAATCTGGTGATAGCCCGATATCGAGTCGATCGTCGTGAACCATTTGCACTGACCCAACATCACTAACGTCTCCTGCAAACGTGGGAGCATCACCTTTGGTGATTTTATTGAGTTGTGGGAAGTCCGTACAGAATCTCCTAAGTTGCTTTTCTCCCGGTGGCATCTTCTTTTTGACAAGAAGTAAAGGTGCGCACCATGGGCTGGTAGATGGACTGATGACTCCATTTGACAACATATCCTTAAGTGTTTCTACTACTTCGCGGAGAGCATGAGGAACTGGGTAGGGTTTTTGTTGTGTGACGGTGGGTTGAGTCGTAACGATCTCATGGGATACGTTCAAACTGCATCCCTCCCCCGTAGGTGGCTTAAATAAGTCCCGGAATTTACACAACAATTCCCTAGTGGGTTCGGCGTCCGGCATGGCGAGATGTTGCAGCTTCTCGTCCAGTATGGCATTAAACTCGGGTAAAGGGGCGTCCCATTGGTTGGTAGGTACCTCCTACCATTCGTCGTCTTCCTGACTTTCTTGTACCGCACTGACGAGTACCCTTTTTCCATAGTTTTGAATCGGGGTGATATCGGGAAAAAGGTCTTTGAAAGTTCTCTTTTCCCGAATAGGCGTATCGAAGTGTGTTTCGACGGACAGATCGGTTGTGTCGAGGTGCGTTTCGATGCGCCACTCAGCTGTGTTGAAGTGTGTTTCGATGAGCCGATCACCTGTGTCAAAGTGTGATTCGATGTGCCAGTCACCTGTGTCGAAGTGTGTTTCGATGTGCGAATATCATACTACCGAAATATCATACTACCGGGTTCGTCACTGTGAGTGGCGAAGGTCGTTTTGGTTTCTGGTGTGCCAACGGGCGTATCGAGAACTAGATGTTGTTGTTCTCGCGAGTCGGAGGTGGCTGTTGCCGCCGGAGGGTGCTAGGGAGGGGTGTGCTTGTGTCGTAATTGTGGTTCCGACTATCAAACAACCCAGTTTCTCGCCCCTCGGGCCGCAACACCACCCCCACACTGTAGATCTCCTCTAGTGTGTCGACTGGCGTGTACGGATGGACGAAACCTTCCGGCGTGTGGTACTTCATCTCCGGACCCGTGGTGAATGTGATGGGTACCCTCCGAAGGACATCGAGTCCCAACAGATCGAGTGTGACGCTCTTCCTAGCGAATACTAAGAACGTGTGTTCAAATGAGCACCCGCCGATCCGTGTGACGAGTTGCTGCTCTCCTGAGAAATGCAAGGGCATCCCATCGGCTCCCCATGCGACTGCGCGTGTCGGTAGTAGCTTGATCCCTTTTACCGGAGTCGAAAGTACCGAAAGTGTGGCTCCTGTGTTGACAATCATCTCTCGTTCCTCTGGGCCGAGTCCTACGGTGATCTTCATGGTTTGTGACATCGGGGCTTCTATGGCGGGGACGTGTGCTTCTTCCACCGGTTTCTTGTAACGGGCGATCTCCATAGAATGTGCCGGTGCCATCACGGGTTGTGATACTGGGAGAAGCCGCTTCTTCTTGTAACAGTCTTCCTCGAGATGCTCTCGGAAGCCACAGAAGTCACAAAAGATGGTCTTGTTCGGGCTGAACGGGCAGTTTACGGGGAAGTGTGTTTTTTCCGCGCAAAACATACACGGATAGCGCGGGGAAGGTTTTTCGTTGTTTCAGCGTTTGTTTGACCTGTCCCGGCGGCGGTCCTCTTCCCTGTGTCGATTGTGACGCTGTAGGGGTTCGTCCTTGCGTGGGCATTGGGCGGCAAAATGTTCGGGACTCCTGCAGTTGTAGCATCTGCGATCATTTGTAATGGCCACCAAATCCCAACGTTCATCTGTGTCGATTGTGTCGTCTAGGGTTTCTTCGAGTTCCTCCGCTTTGCTCAAAGCATCCTGGATCGATCTGGGGCGATTCTTGATCAATAGTACACTCATGTTTTTGCTAACACTGCGGATGAAGGCGCTCAGGGTCTTTCTTTCCACCCAGTTGTTGCGTTCGTGGCGGCGGAGTTGTCTTCCCTCCTCCATGATGGCGCATCAGGCTAGGTTGCGGACTCGATCGGCAAATTGACGGAGCGTTTCAGTGGCGTTCTGTTTGATGGTCCATAAGAGTGCAGCCGCGTGTTGTGGATTTTCCTTCTGGAACCACTTTAACATATCGTCACGGACGATCTCATAGACGTTATCCACGTCGAGTGTGTCGTCCCGATCGATGAGAAACTGTTTTGCCGTACCGCGTGCTTTGGTGCGGAGTAAACAGTATCGTTGTCGCGAGGTCAAACCCGTGGTCACCACATCAAAATTCGCAAAAAACGACACAACACTTAATGCACCGGTCACATCCGTGTGAGCTCCTGCTCACTGGGCCAAATTCCCAGTGAAAAGGGGCTGGGCGACCTCTAGCCCCCTTCGGTCAGTCTCGTAGGTGATGTCAGAGCTCAGGTGGAAAGGAGACACTCGACGCCGAACGCCACCCCGTGCGTCCCTCCCCCCTCAGCTGGGAAGGACCCAACGGCCTCTTCCCCCACTCGACCAGCCGTCCCCACCAACACCACCAGGCGGGGCGGAGGGGGGAGCATCCACCTGAGCTCCGAACCAACCGAGGATACGTCACTCCCCTTCCTACTGCGCTCTAACCTAGTTGACAGCGAGTCAGCCCCATCGAACTAGTCATCTTCCCTCCCGTACCCCCCCCCCCCCTCAGCCGCCACGATCGTCACGACCCACTGGACAGTGATCGCCACGACTTCATCTTCGCCGCCACTCAATCAAGGAGGATACCTGCAGGCCCAAATTGTGAGTGAAACATTTACCATAAATTCATTGGCCAATAATTTATGCAACTGTGTAGAAATAAGAGAGAGAACATAGAAACTTTACTCAGTACAAACATTGAACATTCATCGCCACACGAACTTATTTTGCAATTGTTAGAGTCAAACTTATAAACTAAATCTTACCTGAACCATTGGATATTTGAACATTGCGTGGACATTGATAAACGAGTTGGAATATTCTTATGTACTGTTTTCAAAGGGAAAGTTACCAATTGTGTTCATAAACTATCGCCACAAGCCTTCAGCTCAAATCGCCACACTTTGTGGGAAGTACTTGCCTGTTCCTAATACTTTAATAAATCTACCTGCTAGTTGTAAACCTGTAGTGCTTATTCGAGTATACCTGGTTTCAGTTAGTAACAAGAGGCAAGTGCATCGCCACACCTCAATCTGGTCATTAGGTCCCTTCAGGACAACAGTAAGCCCATCTGGCAAGGACACACTTGTGTACCTCTTGACATTCTTTCGCCCTTCAGGCTTTCACATTTGCAGTACGACGAGTCGCCACGCTAGTTGCCACAGGTAAATACCATTCGCTACCATCTTGAATTTAAAGTGTGTTTTTCGATATTTGTTTTCAGCTTAAATTCAATTCAAATCAACCCCCCGAACTCGTGTGCAAAAGTTTGGTGCTTGTGTTCGCTGGTTTTTACCAACGAACACGACCCCCAAACGCCCTTAACCCTTGGTGGCCAAAGTAATCACCGCTGCCATCAAGCGTGGGGCCGAAAGGCTTACATCCGGGTCCCAAGGTTCTACTTCGAGGAATACCGAGCGCGGTATGTCCTCCCTATCTACTTCGTGTGTCACGTTATTGTAGCGCTAAAGGAGAATGTTCATCTCCTTCATTGTCTGAGTCATTGTTTCTACAGCTTCGGTGCCGGAGGGCGATTGGGTTTTGGTCCCCCTTTCGCCATGTTCCGGGTTATTGAGGAACATTGTGGTGGTTGTGCTAACTACCACCTAGGCACCTCAACTCCAATCACTTTCTGTTTCAGATTCTCCAAAAGTAAATTCAGTTTAAAGTTCCAGGTCATCAGATGAAGGTAAGTATAGGTTAGCTTTAAGTTCCAGGTAAGTTTTAGTTTTAAGTGTACAATTTAACTTGTGACAAATACTATACTTCTACACACAGTTCCTATTATCATTGGCCAATGGATAAAGGTAAGATTGTTCACTCACACGTGTTAGGGCCCTAAGGTATCCTTCCAAGGTGATGTGGCGATTGTGGCGACAGTCGTCCTGTTGTGTCCAGGGGTCTTGGCAACCAGGCAATCGTGAAAGAAGATGGGACAGCAGCTCTGATGTCCAGGGGTCTTACAGGCTGTGGCGATTTGGGGGATGACTCTAACAGTTTTAACTCAATCAAGGGCAGGGCTCGCAGTGACTAGTCGTACTGAATATCTGGTGGGGACTGGCGGTGGAGGGGGGCGGCTCGCTGGTTTTGTTCAGGGGGTTCCCCCTCTGCTCCCTCGATGGATGGTCGCCTACAGGTGGAGACGCCTGATTGGCTCCCCCTGCCGAGGGAGGGACGCTCTAGCTGGAGACGGCGTCTTCAGTTGAGGGGGGGTGACGTCACCATGGAGCTGACCACAGACCCGAAACCGTGCAATGATGATCGCGGGTGACTATGTTGGCTTCGGGTCAGAAGGAAATTAATTAGATTAATTTAGCCTCGTCACTGGAAAGAGGTCCACAGTGAGCGGAGGCTCACAGTATTGTAGTCAGAAATCCTTGGAAAAAATCAGATTCAAAAAAAAAAAAAAATGTTAACCACCATCTGGACAATTTTAGCAGGGGGGGGGGGGGGACGTTTTCGGGGACCCCCTGTATATGCTCAGTAAATTCAAATTTGAATTCACCGTTGGAAAGAACTTTAAATTTCGTCAAGGATAGAGGCCTGACCTTTTTTTCAAGTCAAGGTTTGAGACAGAAATAGCCCTATGAAAAGAAAATTTCACTTGATTTGGGATACCTCGAGTTTTTTTCAGAAATTGAACTATGAGAACCAATATTTTTCAAGATTCAAGAACGGTAAAAACTATGCCAGAACGTCAGGATTTCAACAGTCTAGTCACTTTTATTCCTATAATGGGACTTGACACAGAACTTTTTGTTTGAACGCGAAAAAACGTGAATATTTTATATGAAATCAGCGCTCCCGCTGATTTCTTCATTATTTGAAGGGTTACAATAAACAAGCGGTCCTTAATTTTTAACGGGGAATCCAAATGTCACATTTGCGCGCACCGAGCACATAAGTAATTGTGCGCAACGCACACCAACTTTTTTTTCGAATAAGAAACCCAATTTTTTATTTCTGATTCGGATTCTACACTTAATTTTATGGAAATTTGACGCAACAGCCTCCAGGAGCGCGCAAACCTGGAAATGTGCGTATTTTAGATGTTGGTAAACCTCATGTGTGGCACATGTTCATGCCCTTTTTTCAAAGCTGAGTCACGTATTGATATCCGTTTTCTTTTTTCTATTTCCCTTTTATCTAAATTATCGCAATTCAAAATCAATTTTCCACGTCAAATTGCCAAGGAATTGGTAATATCTCTCTTCCCGAAGTAAATACTGAATTTTATAAGCGTAATGCATATGTTAAGGCACTGTATTTGCTCTGGAAATATAATATTAATTTAAAAAATATAAGTAACATTAAGCAATTCAAAACCCTTTTAGGTAAAATTGTGTATACGGACTTTGTTCTCTTCTAATCTATTTCATTTTATAAGGCTAAATTTTTGTTTTTACATCAAGGATCTTCCATTTCTTTTCTTTTCTTCTTGTTTTTAACTTTTATTTATTATACTTTACCATATTCAATTGCTTGTAAATGTATATGACGAAACAATAATCTTTTTTTTTTAAATTCATTCGTTATAATAAATAATGTCCAATGTACTGAATTAATTTTTCTGGACGAGAGGCTCCACTGCAGGCCACAAGTCTTTGACTTATTCTCGCGGTGGACAAAAACAAAGTCTGCCCAGTGGGTGTGGCACATAGTTTCCTCGTATCCATAACCCGATGGTATAGATCTCAAAACATCAATCTATATGCACCTTCCACTACCCTCATTGGGGACCATCTACACGCTAATTTGAACAATCCTGAGAAATTTCGTCGAAATCGGATGGAAAATGTGGAAGTTATGGCTGTTACAAGAATGGGGAATTTGCCTCACATTTCTTTTTTTTCTTTTTCAAATGAGTGTTTATTTTTATGGAATAAAACCGTAGTGAGCTGCTCGAAAACGCATCCAAAAAATTTAGAGAATTTAAGGAAGATGGAAATTTTAAATGTGGTGGCAATGAGTAAGAGGCAGCCATGTTTGAAACGTAACGGATATTCTACCAATCTGACTTCAAAGGAGGTTCTGTGGCGCTTACCTCAGAAGCGGAACATACACGAACTTTTAGCTTACAAGTAGTGCGCACAAGAGTGCGCCGCGAACTGGCAGGAAGAACCTAGACACAAAAGTGACCAAAAGAAACAATATTACTCACTTTTTTACAATACGATTCTACCTACTAGTTTATCAAGCATTATTAGTCTTCTTCTCTTATTTAGTTTCAAGATTTGAATCACATTATTCGAGTAGCCATTTCACTGGATCGTTTTGTGTGGCGGTGCTAGAACTCTGTCTATTGTCGGAGTTGTTTTCGCGTCGTTTTTATTTTCGTATGACGTCAACAATATTCCTCGATTTTCGGGGTATTTTGTAACAGAGGCTTCACTTGTTTAGGCATTGTCTCCTACGGTAATTTTTTCCCCTTGGTTATTCCTAGTGTTAAACGTTATTCTAGGGCCCTATTATAGGATTTGACTTGAAATTCCAGAATCTAAAATTGAGGCAAATTCCCCATTATTGTTTGCGCATGCGCAGCGGCTATCAGTCCGGGGGTGATGATTTTCATAGGGGATCGTCTACACGCCAACCCGCACAATCCCTGAAAATTTCATCGAAATCGGACAATAACATTGTATAGTTATACCGGTTTCAAGGATTTCATGACAGACACACAGACAGAAAGACACGGAACCAAAATGGGGTATTTCGGTCAAATTTTTTTAATTTTTTTTTCAAAAGAGTAAGGCTTAGGAATAACGGTAATCGGGTCTGTTCGTCGAGAAAATGTTTTTAAAAAATCAGAGAAGCTAAGGAAAGTTGAAGATTCGAACGGTGTGACGTAGCTAGCCAATCGTGACGTAGCTAGCCAACTGTCTTTGAAAAAAGTATCTATGCACAGAAACCCTTGGGGGACGTCTTGGATACTACAAAAATACCTACTCACACGCGCGCGCGGCGTAGTCCGCGGCGTAGTCCTTGCCTAGTGTGTGTGCATTTATAGCGGCCCGCCTTTTTCAAACGTGTGATCTCTTTAATTAATTTTTCTACCACATGTTATAGTATCATTGGGCTTAAAGTTGTAGTATATAGGTTTTCAAGGGTGCTGAATCCAAATTTGAGGTCAAAAACCTGAATTTCCGACCCACCGAAATACCCCATTGTTCAGAAAGGTCTGAAACGTAAAACGCGAGTGGAAATTTTGATTTTGGAGAACTTTTTTTTCAACCTTGGAAAGTGAAAACAAAGCTTCCGCTACCTTGGTAGACTCGGAAGCAAAACTGTAATTAATGATTTTAGTAGGTATCATTTTATGACCATTTTACGTTGATCCTTTCTTTACCTTGTATGATCATGTACCTACGACAAGCATTTTGTTTCTCAGTTGCTTTTGCAAATGAACGAATATTCTATTCTATGTCATGTACAACCAGGAAAATTGATTTTGAACTGCGATAAAACGGAAATGTGGTCTGCGTTGAGCACATTTGCGCACAAGCGTGGTGCGCAAAAATGTGATGCTTGAATTCCCCGTAAAAATGAAGGAGGTTACTGCTTGAAGTACAAACCCTTCGAATAACAGAGTAAACATTGTAATCGGAGAAACTTGAAATTTGTATAAGCTTTTACGAGTATGTGTGTCACGATGGGACAGTAGCACTAGAAACTGTTTCTAGCATGGATTTCCAAATCTTATCTCTCGAATTTTCTGACTTTTAACACCAATACCTTAAGGTCCAATGGCACCACAGACTTCCGTCGTCGGGTCAGAAATACATCAGGAAAGGGGTCACTCTAATTTCACACTCAAGGGAGAAAAAATACCACAAATAAATCCGTTTTAAACTATTCTGAATCAAAATCCTCGAAAAGCCATAGGAGTACGTCTGTGTGTGACAAAACCACATGTACTTTGCCCAGGCCTTATTCTCCAACAGACTTGCGTGGTTCTCTTTCTGTTCGACGCAGAAATCTATCTAGTTTGCACTATGTCGCCGGAATTCCGATTCTTTTTTGTGTTAAGGGGGGGGGGGGGACTGGGGGTTGTTCACTGAAATAAGCAGCATTCTGAAAATCCCTTGCACGCTACCCACTCCTCAACCGATTTGCGTGTTTCTTTCTTCTGTTAGACATTACTTCACCAGAGTATAGACATTAGCATGGGAAGGGGGCAAGTGGGGGAATAATATTCACAAAATGCACAATTTGTCGGTTACATAAAGGCTTAGGTACTAGTGGTACCCAAGGTTTGAAATACAGAGAACATAATCTGGATTTTCTTGAACTATTCTTTTTGCTGCTGTGGCACAAAGCATTGGTGTCAGCATGGTGGCAGAACTGAGTACTGTTATCACTTTGAAGACAGATGTGATCTTCTAAGGACTACCTGCCAAACCCAAAGATGAAAGTTTAACGTTACGAAGTATTACCACTGTGGTGACACCACAGAGTGAGAAGGGGGGGCTAGTGTACTCGAATTCGCATGTTAGGTATCGTAGGTCATGGATTTTGAAGGCTTATATGTCGCTAGAAATGTTAAGGCGGCTAAGGGTGAGGGACCTCTAATTGTGATTTCAAAATATCAGCCTCTCATAATGCTAACAATGATATGGTGCTTCCCTGACGCACTAACTAAATTCTATTGTTGAAACTATTTTGTGATGGAGAAAGGTAAATAAAAACGTACGTTTAATCGCTTACTGATTGAAATTGGACTAGTCCTTACCCAATGGGCGTCCCCTGGAATGCATGCATTACTAAACAATACCCACCCCTAAAAGTAACTGAAATGCTAATAGTGTGAGGTAAAACCTCCTACGATTCATTATTCTAGAAATAATCTACATATTGTGCAGAGGATGTACTGTATGTAAGGTACACCAGGGTAAGTGGAGCCTAGGATTTCATTAGCTCCACTTTGAACTTTCACCGAATCATCAGTTTTCTACCAATTTCCCTCCAATTTTCATCATTTGTTATCCAAACTATCCTAAATCGACGGCCCAAATTAGAAATCCAATAACTTCAATCAGTCTTCCACAAGATCAGTTTTAAAATTTCCCGTCGGGTTTCCACTTGCCCCGGTCTGTGCAGGGTAAGTGGAAACCCAGCCCAATTCCGTGCTGAACTGATGAGAAAATGAACGGGGCAAGTGGCATTGAAATAGCGCAAGAAAAATAGACCAGAAAATTGTTTTCTTTATTTAAAATATCACGTTGCTTGAGCAAAATAGAACTTACAAAATAACGAGATTAATCTTAACAGGTATGATGGCAGCCCTGCCAGTTCAAGTGGTTAGATGTGAGAAAGGTTATTGTCATTCAGTGTTCATTTAGCTTGCTCATAGACCTTGGTTGTTTTTCACTTGATGACCTGTGCCAGTCTAAATTCGTGAGGAAGTGCTCAACATTTTGTGGTAAGTTCTTCTATAATAGTTGCTTGAACTGATGAAGAAGTTTGGTTGCGATATTTAAACGTGGGGATTGATAATTTGTGGCTTTCCACTTACCCTGGTTTTGTAGAATTCTCTTACCCCACGGGTAGGGAAAACTGGGGAAAGTGGAAAGCCACAAATTATCAATCCCCACGTGTAAATATCGCAACCAAACTTCTTCATCAGTTCAAGCAACTATTATGGAAGGACTTACCACAAAATATTGAGCACTTCCTCGCAAAATGAGACTGGCACATGTCAACAAGTGAAAAACAACCAAGGTCTATGAGCAAGCTAAATGAACACTGAATGACAATAACCTTTCTCACATCTAACCACATGAACTGGCAGGGCTGCCATCATACCTGCAACGAAGTTTAGGTTATTGATGTAGTTTTCCTGCTAAGGTAGTTCAGCTACCCTCCGTCTGGAGCGCTAATTTCGCCCTAGGCTCCACTTGCCCCGGTGTACCTTATCAACAAGAATCTTTACAATCAAAAGACATTAAACAATAATTTGTAATGTACATTATATTTACAATGATTCATGTACAATGTTACACTTTCTGATCAAGCAGAAAATGAAAATAGATTTTGGACACTTGTCCACAGTCCAGTAACAACACGTGAACGAAACGTTAGAAAAAGTCGTAATCAAGAAGGAATGTTGTATTGTTACACAGTTTTGGAGTAAGAATGAGAATTACAGCGAGTGGATGCTTCATACTTTCCTTATGAGTCCAGGATAGAAATTCATAACTCAAAAATGGGTATGTATTACGTGAGTATGCTTGCCACGACGGATTTTCCGTTGTTGTACCTCACCCAAGTTTAATTCGACACTGAATTCATGAGTTTTCCAGCCAATTGCATATCCCAGTCATCATTTTTCTGAAGCTATTCTCATTTTGGCAAAGTAGTCCTGCACCTTTGATAGGCGGATTTACAGTCAACTGAAGCAGTCATGAAGACAGCCTTTCAAAATTATATGTGGCTGGTTTTCTAGCAGGGGGGGTTATGGGGCTGGTACAGAGTTCAAACTGGAAGGATTTTTTGGATGCCATTTCCTCCTTTACACTTCACGTAGATCATAATGTGATTTTGAATGTTGCAAAATTAATACATAGGTAACTTAATACTCAAACACTTGAATGTTTTTTTCAAGACTGTGAAATATATTTTGTAGTAAAAATGAAATTGTACTGCATTAGACGTTGAAAAAAAAACTGAAATATTAATTTTGAACCTCTACCAAATAAGTATCTACTGTTTAAGCCCGATTTTACCTTATTTTTATTCTTGAGCAACTAGCGATAGGTAGGTTTATTTTTACGTCCCTCTCGTCTCGCCATCTTTTCAGCAAAGTTTACAAACCTCGACAACAACAGACCGCCTCCCCTTCTCTTCAATGCTCCACACTTCAGGCCACACGGAAACCTCGGAAGTTCAGTTTGAACCTGCCATCCGTTCTCTCTGCCTGTCGACTCTGTTACACACAAAACAAGCTGCCACTTCACAACTGGACACAGTCCTTGGAGCCCTCGCCAAATTTGCCAACTTCAAATAGGTACCTTACCTGTTGGGAAAACGTAAGTCTGAGCTACCATCAGCCTGGTCAGCTTCTCAACCGATTTCTAAGCCAGCTATAATCATAATTTACCCAAGACTCGTTTATTATAGTTTCCAGGGTACACAGCAGCACTGGATTTTGATGCATTTGTTCGAATTCAGAATTGAATTGCAATTATATTGCCGGATCCCATCTCCCCCCTTTTACTCAACCAAAACTTGGTTGCTGATTGCCATAATCATCCCCAATTTCAACACCTGATCCATCTACACCGCTGGAGTCGAGTCACTGCCTGCATGGGTTCGGATCCCGTCGACGTTAACATAAACTTTGCTCGAATTTAATTTTTAATTTCAAAGAGACTAGTAAAAAAGCATGGTTTCCCAGCATGGCTTA
The DNA here is from genome assembly GCA_009739505.2 of Apolygus lucorum. Classification (NCBI taxonomy): domain Eukaryota; kingdom Metazoa; phylum Arthropoda; class Insecta; order Hemiptera; family Miridae; genus Apolygus; species Apolygus lucorum. Next base: position 60,165,001 of record CM019167.2, read on the forward strand.
TGAAAGGGCCGGGATGAAATCAGGATTTACTGCAGGAGGAATCATAGCAGGCATATTCTTAGGACAATCGTATTTTGAGGTAAGTTCAGCAATTTCTCCAGAAGTCAATCGTTTCAGTAGGACGTTAGACCTCGATGAAGTGTACAGGGTACCATATGGTTCCACTTCTTCAAAATGGACAGACCCATATTCACCAGGAGGACTTTTCCTTCAACTCCTACTTTCGAACTACTTACTATCCAAGAACAAGGGTTCGTCTGAATCAGATTCGTCATCACGAAGGAAGAATCTGAATCTGAGTCACTATATTTCGTTAGCGTTCAGCAAGATAGCGATTTCGAGAACATCTAGCATGATTACATTGTCAAGGACTTTTCATTCAGAGAAAGGATTGGTCCTTTACATGACTTCTTCATTATCAGAAATTAAAAGAATCCTCCTCTGAATAGCTACGACGGGAATTCTAGTTATTCAAACCAACAAGCAGCCGTTCAAACCTGCCATTTGACATTAAGGTAGGTTTACTCGCTCAAGCCATTTGCTCAAACCGGCTTACGCAAACTGCACTGAACAACGTGGTCGTGTATACACGTTCAGTTGTGCTTGTACGAAGGTGTGACCCGTTCAGTGGACTTGTGGCAAGTTTGTTTGTACTTAAAAAAAATCAAAACCCCTAATTTCGAAATAAATTTTGATCTGTATGAGGAGGAGCTCATTCTTTGGCGAAGGCGGCTTGCCTGATAAGAAAAAAAGATGCCTCAAAAATAGGTCGAAAATGGACCAGGGTTTGGTTGCTCAGGAGGGATAACCTTTCCCAAAAAAAATTAATTGTGGAATTGAGAGAAGAACCTAATGGTTTTTCTAAACTAAGAACTGACACCGTAATGAGAAGAGCATTAATCCCGATGAAAGGTTGTCAGCAACACTAAGATTTTTGGCAACAGGCAGAAGTTTTGAAGCCTAGAAGAGAAAGGATGCGCCTGCGCGAGATCGTGGGTTAGGCTTGTACTGCGTTCATACGCTCAAACTTCGCTCCAACCTCATGCCGATTTTCTGTCAGAGACAGATTTTGCTCAAGCCATATTTTTTAGTTTGTGCAAGCCAGATGGCTTGCGCAAACTCCGTTCACACGCAACGATATAACTGTGCAAACTGGCTTGCACAAGCCGGTTTGAACAAATGGCATGAGAGTCTAAACCGGTCTCTACAGTTCATCGACTCAATATCTACTTTTCTGTTGAGGCGAGTGCCTTCTCATTTGCCCAATGATGGAAAGGAAGGCGTTTTAGGATAAAACTGAAATGGAAATCAAGGAAACAATAATAACAAGAGTAAGTTTAATTTAGAAAAGCTATGGAGACAACCCATCAGCTTCGAAACGAGCTAGAACTGCCCAAAACAGGCGCATCGTGGCAAAACATTAAAATATAAAACATTGATAAATATTCTTCAAAATCTGTAAAAGTTCTTGTAGGGCAAAGCTACAAGAACAAGTAGCTAATCAGCAGTATGAGAAATGATATTTAAAGATAAAATCCTGAAGTATGAACAAAAACAACCAGTCTTGGTTTCTAAATTAAAATCCATACTTAGCCTGAGTTTGTTTTCTGGTCATACGGTTCTGAGCCCAGTTGTTTCTCAATTCCAATTCTTGAGCCTTCGCCTACAAAAAAAAGAGTACATATATATATTATTTAAAAAATTGAAATTGTCATTTTACAGGTATAGTTTAAATGCATTAAAGGACACCACATTGTGGAAATGAAATAGTTTTTTTAATTTTTAATTAAAAGTTTAGTGAATCATGGATTTTAGTCTGATAAGATAGAATTAAAATTATTCCCAATAATAAAAAAGAGTTGCCGCACAGGCGTATTAGCTTTTTTCCAACTCAGTCTGATGCACATAAAGTGTCGTTGGTTTTCTGAGTTTTTCCCAAAGACCCACTTTATTTTTATGTGTTTCAACCCAGAGATGGGGGTGAATTGACGAATGATTACTTTACATATACAAAGTTAATCGTTAATCTCGATTAGGTACTTTTGAAGTATTCATTATTTGTTGTGCTTAATGCATTAATGGGATTAATTGCAGAGTAGTTGTAATGGGGAATTTGCCTCACATTTTTTTTTTTCGAATGAGGGTTTATTTTTATGGAATAAAACCATAGTGAGCTGCTCGAAAACGCATCCAAAAAATTAGAGAATTTAATGGAAATTTTAAATGTTTTTAAAAAGCCACCCATGCACAAAGGCAGCTAAGCCCGGCCAGGGGATACCCAGCCGGGCCCGGACCCACCCACCATGGCGGTTCCCGACATATGCCCATAGGGGCAATGGCAGAAAACCAGACAAGGGGGCCGCCCCCGGGCCGACCAGGACACCCCGACCGGGACAAACAGCCAAACGCCCATGAACATGGGTGACTAGAGTGGAAAAGCAAAATGACTAGTAATTGATTATAATTAGTGACTAGATAAATATTAAAAGAATACATAAGGTAAACACAAAGAACCACTCACAAAACAATATAACATACAACATTAATATTCAAAAATCCCCATCCTAATATCACAGAAAAATTTACAAGAATCACAAGTGTATCACAAAGTTAAAGGCTAAACATAGATTATTATAAGCTGAACTGACTGAGTACTTTTATTAATATTCCTCAGGCAGCAGCATAAGTCATAAATAAATTGACAAAAAAACTTAATAATAAATAAAACATAAATTCAGGACTAAAAAATTCAAAGGTCAAAATTGAAAGGTGCCATAGATGTTAGGAGTTTTTTGCAAATATTTTTAAATCTATTTAAACTTGAGGCTTTTATGTCATCAGGAAGGACGTTATAAAATTTTAGACACCACCAGCCCATTGAGTTTCGGGCTGCACTAATCCTACACTGGGGCACCGAAAACAAATGTGTGCCGCGAGTACTGTATGAAATAATAATAATGATTTGTGATTAAAAAGGTGTCTACTGCTTAAATTTTAGGCCAAAAGTACCATTTGAATAGGGGGGTCTGCTCTAGGACTACCATTGGAAGTCACCGACATCAAACCAAGATTTACCGCCCTGCTTCAGACTTAAGACAGTTGCGGTACGAAGTACCGGATAGCGTCCACTAATGGGTTAATTTATTAAATACAGGGAGAACAACGTCAGTTGGACCAGCATAGAGACAGAAAATGTTTATTCGATTTTCGGATTATACGTACCATGAAACGCCCATCAAATTTTGAGAGGGAATTTCACTTTTTTTTCTTGCTCGATTCCTAAGGTCCATTATTAAACGTAATAAGTCAAAACAGGAAAGTTGCTTATTTTTATACTACAATGACAAGAACCAGTGTTTGGGTGAATTCACGTTGGTGACTGGTGACTTGGTCCAATTGCTTTTAAGTGAGGTGCTATATTCATACTCCCCTTCCCCTCACACACAGACATTCTTGAAATAAGGTTTGCCATGTTCAAACCAACCTCATAAAAAGTTGGTGATTTGGAAAATGTTGGGCTCCCCTTTTACGACTAACAGAAGAACTTGGAGATGTGGTTCTAATCCATGTTACATCTTAAAGTGATAATAGGGTGTGCGCCTGGGTAGGAAAAACTGTATATTGTTTTTTTTTAATCTGAGGTAGACCTCATTCTGAGAATTTTGGTACCAACCGCGACCTTCTAGCGTGTGTAAATCTTTTCCTATGAATTTTTAAAGTTTCGACCGTTTATGACGTCACAGTGGGCTGGGGGGTCCGCCCAGGCGAGAGGGGCGCGTGACGTCGTAAACGGTCGAAACTTAAAATCATAGAAACAGATCTACTCACGCTAGAAGGTCGCGGTTGGTGCCAAAATTCTCAGGATGTAGTCTACTTTCGATTAAAAATCTTTAAAAAGTCTGCCAAGTGGGTGTGGCACATAGTTTCCTCGTATCCATAACTCGATTATATAGATGATCCGATGCATAGTAGTTAATCTCAAAACATCAATCTCTAAGTACCTTTCACTACCCTCATAGGGGACCATCTACACGCTAATCTGGACAATCCTAGAAAATTTCATCAAATTCGGATGAAAAATTAAGTGAGTGATTGGATCAAAAAAATACTTAGCCTCGGCTGGGATTCGAACCCGGGACAGTTCTATGCGCTACCTCTGAGCTATTGAGGCCTAGTAATGTAATGAATAGGATTTGAGATTCTCACAGGGAAGAACCATTCTCTATGATTTTCATAGGGGACCATCTAAACACTACTCTGTAACATCCTTGAAAAGTTCGTTGAAATCGGATGGAAAATGTGGAAGTTATGGCGGTTACAAGGAAATTCATGTTTGCGCATGCGCAGTGGCTATCATCAGTCCGAAGGTGGTGATTTTCATAGGGGACCGTCTACACACCAACCCGCACAATCCCTGAAAATTTCATAGAAATCGGACAATAACTTCGTATAGTTATGCCCGTTACAAGGAATTCATGACAGACAGACACGGAACCAAAATTGTTCAGAAAGGTCTAAAACGCAAAACGCGGGTGAAAATTTTTATTTTGGAGATTTTTTTTCTTCATCTTTGAAAAGTGAAAACAAAGCTTCCGCTGAACTCGGAAGCAAAACTCAAGGCGCGCCCCCTACTTACAGCAATGTCAACATCACATCTTTCTCGAGGCAATGAAAGTAAGTTGAAATCATTCTTTTTGAACATTTAACAACTTACCTGCTCAGCCAAGTAAGTAATCTGGTGTTTCCTGCGTTGAAGGGAACTGCACTCCGATTTTCTCTTGAAACTGTGAGTTGGTTGTTCTTTGGAGAGTTCTTTGGCCAACTGTAAGCTTGTGTCGCCTACCAGAGAAGAGCCGCTGACTTCAATAATTTCAGAAAGGTCGGGTCCTTTTCTCCGACCTCTAGGACCGCACAGTTTCATTAGCTGGAAACATGAACAAGATAAGATAGTAAACAACTATGCACTAATATAATTATCAATTGGAATTGTCTAGGATCTCAGTAAATTTTGGATATCCAACGAAACTGTGGTTAGGCTATTTCCTTACTATTAGGATCTAAATTAGGGATGATGGGCAGAAGGAAAATGAAAACAAAACTTTTTAGTAAAGGTAACTATCAAATCTCGAACGATGGATTCAATTATTGTCGATAATGTTTGTTTTTTTTTGGCAAGAATTTTCGAATTGGATTTGTTTCCAAAACAATAATAAAAGTGCTAACTACAACTAGAGATCTACCAGTCAGTAACTACAAAATAACTTTTAGGGATATTGCAGTGTCAAAAACTAAGTAAATTTCAAAAAACCAATCATCATACTTTCAGAATTTATAACAAAGAGCGAGGGAAAGAGATGATACTAGAAATTATGTGTTCTGAGTCCTACTAGAAACGTACTTTCAGGGTAAACTCGAAAAAATACGATTCCTGGTGTAAAACGTTATTCAAGGGCCCTATTATAGGATTTGACTTGAAATCCCAGAATCTAAAATTGAGGCGAATTCCCCATTAATTTTGAAGCTAAATAACCCATTACAATAGTTCGAAGTGTAATTGCCAACGAATTTCAACAATTACTCACTGCAGCACTATCCAAAGAGGCTTCTTCAATTTCACTCGTTTGGAGTGATAGTCCAGTACTGGAGGAATGTGGAACATCATTCTGTGGTAGCACTCTGGTATCAATACTTGAATTTCCACTTGTCTATAACACAAAGATCAATTTCAGTTTGGGTCAGAAAAATCTATCTTAAGTGGCTAAGCTAAGTCAATAATGTAACTGAGCAAGCATGCTATTGGCATCTCAGAAAAATGAACCCAAAAAATAATAATAATAATAATAATAATGGTAATAATAAATAATTATTATTTTATTGGTTGTCTCCAATAAATGAATCTAAAATTGACGAGGTCACAACTGAGGTTCTAGGTAGCACCTAAGTCTCTAGCTAGCATCCAACAGAAATTAATAACCATTGAAATTAAAGTACTGCAATGTAATTAAAACTTACGTGGGAATCAACGGTGACGTTACTTGAACCGACAAGGTTCGAACTACCAACTTCAGAGTTAATCATCGGTATATCTACATCAATATCCACAGGAGGCAATGGTGCATCATCAGACGAAGAGAAAAAGAATGATGACAAAGGTTCGCCACCTTCTTCGTCGTCATCATCAACAAGGGCACTGGATTTTTGTTTTTTGGTCTTTGCTTTCTGTGGTATCAGTTTGTTAGGTTGGGGTTTCTTGGCATTTGCAACTGACTGCGGCACAAGCCCTTTTGAAACTGAACTAGTAACATTCTTAGGTTCGGGTAACAAGCTGAAAAGTCCTGATCCTTTCTGAAATAGAGAAGAAACAAAAATTAAGTTGGGGTACCATCATGTAATTATTCATAATTATCAGTGGATTCTATTATATTGGTTCATTATTTCCAAAGTGACAATTGTAAAGTAGCCTTCTTTGCAGACGAGTGATCTATATAGAAAAATAATAAACCATTGTGTAATAATTTGCATTTTGTAATAAAAAATCAAATTCAAAGGCGCAAACGCGCGAAGGAGGAGAGATCCAATGATTTTCATAGGCGACCATCTACACGCCAACCGGCACAATCCCAGAAATTTTCATCGAAACTAGGCAATAACTCGGTATAGTTTTGCCAGTAACAAGGATTTCATGACAGACACAAAGCCAAAATTGTTCAGGAAGGGTATGGTGTATGATAGTGTATGGTGGTATGTTTCCAGGCAGGGCTACAGGTAAATTAATTCAATCCCATTGGGGGAGTGTTGTGATCGGCTATTCGCAAATAGTCAGTAGGATCGAAATGGCTCCTCTGTTATATCATCAGAACTAAGCTCCCGCCACCAGTTTGAACAAACTGTGAGTTCAGCAGACCCCCCCCCCCCCACTCATCGAATAACAACTACGTTCAAAGACAGTAAAAATAGCGGCTGTAAAAAGCCGCTGGCCAAACCCCACACCTCTCTGACTTGATAACGAAGTACATGAGATTTCCTTAACGGGGGACAGATGTTGTGATCAGCCATCACTTCGCATCTCTGTCCATTCCCTCCCTTGGGGCAAGTGGTGTAGTCCAGTTCTTTTGAATTAGTGAAGAAAGCAGATATACATGGGATGCTAAAAGAAAAAAACGCCTCAAGATGCCTAACACGTTAAAAATAATTAGGTATCACTAAAACTTACAGTGCAAGGTTTCAATTTAGGTTTCTTGTCAGTCTCGTCCTCTTTTTCCAACTAAAACAAACAAGTAGGGAACACAAGGTCAGTTAAGCCAAGGAAAACAGGGACAAGTTTTATAAATACTGCCAAACTGGGAGAATAGAAACAGTTTTAAACTTCAGGACTATGGCTGACATGTTCATCGCATACATTTTGTGAATGTTAGGGCGGCCATACACAAGCGATTTTTGGTCGCGCAATTAAAAAGTTGCAGCAGGTTCTATTTTTTTCGGGAGACACGATTGTGATAGGGGAAAATCGTACACCACAACACATGTTGCTTCCAAATCCTCTACTTTCGCACTGCTTCAGTCGCAGCGTGCTCAGTAGTGAGCTGCTACTGCGAATTTTTAATCGCCACAACTAAAAATTGCAATTGCGTGGTCGTCCTTAATAGGTATTAGAGAGTTTTTGGCAACCATTAACAGACCCGTGGAACCTCTTCACAAAGCTCGGAGTTCGCGGGTGACAATGAAAGGGTGCCCCCTGACAGTCACCCGTTCCTAAAGGCCCACCGTCATGAGCGCCTCCCATCCCCCCCTGTCCAAAGCTAACGGGCTTCCTCCTTCAACTGAGTAGCATCCTCTGTTGCTCGCGCTAGTCTCCTCCTAACGGGGCCCGTCAGATTTTGGCACCAAAAACTCTCTATTTTATACGGCAGTGACAGCATTGTCACTATGTACTTCACATCCTCATAGTAGAGAAGAAGTATTATTATGACTGTGGGTTTACACAAACAGTCATATACCCTAGACTGGGGTGATAGTGATCAATTTCTACAGTTTTTCCTTGACATATTACATTATTATTATTATTTGTTTTGTGGACATATTACATATTACAGCAGAGTGGCGCAGTGGAAGCGTGCTGGGCCCATAACCCAGAGGTCCGTGGATCGTAACCACGCTCTGCTACCATGTGACGTGGGTAGGGGAATAAGTATAAATAACAATACAGTTTCACGGGAATAAGGAGGGTATAATTGAATAAAGATTCGCTCACCGGGGGCAGGAGGGGCGATGGTGAAGGCGGCGGACGGCGAGAGGCGTCCTAACTTTCTGAGGGCTCATTGGGGAAGAGAAACCTGTCCCCCCTTCACCATGTCCCCTCTATCCTTCAAGGTCATCCGTGATATTACATATCACAAAAACTACCAATGTAATAATTCAAAAAAATCTGAAAAAAATAGTTTATATTCTCCCACATCTTACGAACACTATCCTATATCAAACTTTGAAATTTTGTTGAATTAAGCTCATTTAAAAAAAAAAATTAAATTGATCAGCATCACCCCCACATAGGGGGTGATAGTGATCACTAATTTAAAATCGAACTTAAACATATTAAAAACAATTAAAAATTGTTTTTTAGTACCCTGAGGTAAAAAAAACCACTAACAACTCATTTCAGAACAATTTTTATTGAAAAACTAATGAAAACCAACTCTTTACTTATAAAAATCAGAATCAAGCCAAAATTCAGGACTCGTAATATCCTCTTCAGTATTTATTATTATAATAAGACCATTCGTGGCACATGATTGGTAACTGACAAGAAACAACTGATTTTAAAGCACTTGCTACCAAAAATAATGATGGACCAATCACGTTTTGATAGTTTCGGGGCATTTTGGCCGTGATCACTATCACCCCCTGAAAATGATTTGTTTTTGTTTTTAACAGATAACACGGAAAAAACAGTAGTAACACGGAAAAAAAAACAAACTAATTGCAGATAATATCTAAAAGATTTTGTTTCTACTAGAGGTAAGCATGAAATATTATTTCATGCTTACCTCTAGTAGAAACAAAATCTTTTCGCTAGAACTTCATCACACAACACCCGACACCGGCACAACAGAAGTTACAACCACAATGTCAGCTGGGCCCGATTTTGAGATTTTTTTATTTCCTTATCAGCTACCTACCATGGTAACCTAGACTATCGGGCGGGAACGATATCCCCCCAGAGAAGACATTGTTACGAACATATAACACGACCTAACTTTCCAATTTAGGACTGTGTGGAGTTCTGCAATCGCATGCATATGAAAAAAGGCGTGTTGATCAGTATAACCCCGGCATATCAGTATCACCCCAGTTCACGGTGCGTCACTAGGTGGCAATCCGGCGCGCCGTATTGAAAACATGGCGGACGATCCGGTTCCAGCGCGCCTTATCGACCCTACTAGGAACTCTCTATCATGTGTACCTGTTTCTATTCATCAACAAGTGTGGTGCCAATAGAAACAACTCAAGTTTTTCCATTCCTACGGCGATTCTGCCACGTCAAAAATAAAACTGTTTGGGTTTAAAAAAAGAACAAAAATGTGAAGCGACAAAAATAAACCACCATTGTAGGAAAAAATAGTAAATTATCAAAACATTGGAAAAACATCAAGGTTCAGGTAGGTGGCAGTGGAAAAATCCTTGGATTATCATCATAAAAATTCTAAAATTCATTCTTATCGATCGGAAAGAGCGAGTGAATAGAATCCAACATTTTCAATTCTAACATCAATGAAACTACAGGTACTTTCAATTTGTTTTTTATTTTAGTACTAAACTGAACTTGAATAAAATATATACCGGGTGTCCCAGAAGTTATGGTCTACCCTCCGGCATTTCCGTATTTAATTACGTAAAAATGGGCACAACGCCATTTGTGAAGAATTCAGAAAAAATACTTTCGCACAGAAAAATTGCGCGCTATTGCGCGCAATTGACACTAACTTTGTTTTTCTAAATGAGAACCCTCATTTTTTATTGCATATTCAGATTCTACGTCCAATTATATGAAAAATTCAAACCCGAACCGATTTTTTAATTGCGCGCAACTGGTACTTTTCGCGCGCAAAGTGACCAGGGTGCGCAAAAGTTTTTTTTTTTTAATCCAAGTATGGCATATGTTTTTTCATTATTTTTGACGCTGAATCACGTGGTGAGGTCCTTTCTTCGATTTTATTGTTATTTTTCCAAATTTAGAACAAAAATTATGTTTTTGGACTTCATTTTCCCTCCCCCTTTCGCAACACGGGCTGGGGACCGGCTATGGCGGGATTGAAAATGAATTCCTCTCATCTAAATTTTTTAAAATGTTGCAAAGTATGTCGGTACTACTTTAATGTAAAAAAATCAATAAGCTTTTTTAATTTCATTATTACTATCTTAGTTTTTTATTACTACTTTTTTTCGGAGATTTTGTAACTTTTTATTTTTGTCTTTGATTTTTGAAAATTTTGAGATGAGAAGCTTTTTGATTTTTGTTTTAAACATTAAAGTAGGTAAGATACCTACCTACTTTCCAATATTTTTTTTAAATTTAGAAGTGAGGAATTTATTTTTAAATTAGCCAGGTCCCCACCCAGCCCGTATTGCGGAAGGGGGAGGGAAAATAAAGTCCAAAAACATTATTTTTCCTTCTAAATTTGGAAAAATAACGATGAAATCGAAGAAAGGACCTCACCACGTGATTTAGCGTCAAAAATAATGAAAAAAATGTGCCACACTTGGGGTTAAAAAAATTCACTTTTGCGCACCCTGGTCACTTTGCGCGCGAAAAGTACCAGTTGCGCGCAATGAAAAACATCGGTTCGGGTATGAATTTCTCATGAAATTTGACGTAGAATCTGAATCTGCAATAAAAAATGGGGGTTCCCATTTGAAAAAACAAAGTTAGTGTCAATTGCGCACAATTGCGAGCAATTTTTTTTGCGCAAAAGTATTTTTTCTGAATTCTTTACAAAAAAATATGAAAAATGGCGTTTGGCCCATTGTTTTACGTAATTAAAAACGGAAATGCCGGAGGGTGGACCATAACTTCTGGGACACCCGGTATATGAAAAAATAATGATTGGCTCGTGATGAGACTCGCAAATATTTCCCTTAGGTCAAAATGAATACATTTTTTCTACATGTATGAGATTCTATGTACCTAGCATGCGATTCACTGCTATTTCACCTTCTTTCGAGGCCGTCAGAGGTTGACGTTTTCTCCTTCCTTACCACCTCATTAATTTTACAGGCCGATCAGGCTTTAATTAAATTTTAATTGAAAATTATCTAAATCTACAGTATGGCGTTTTAAATCAATGTTTCCAGGTCTTAGAGCCAATAATATGATTATCGGAAATTATTGGTTTCAATACTATGAGAACCATTCACTCCTCTCGTTATCATGAACGAAATTTTAGATTTAAATAAAGTAAAAACAAAGCTTCCGCTACCTTGGTAGACTCGGAAGCAAAATACATAACTGAATGTTTACTTACATCTTTCAAGGAAGGAATGGTGATCCGGATGGGTTGAGAGCGATTCTTATCAAGTATTTTCAGATCGAAATTTATGCTGGTAATTTGTGATGAAGGCAGGCTCAACGGTTTATCAACCTTACTAGGGGGATTCCCGGATTTGGAAGACGTACTTGCTTCTTTCTTGCTGGTACTCAACTCTTTATTTGAGACCAGTACTACTTTTGAAGGCGCATTATCTTCATTTGACGGCTCACATTCCTCATCACTTCCACTCTCATCACTGTTGCCGTAAGCAACAAGTGACATCATTATGAATTGTTTATTGAAAACTAGTAGATATTAGAGTAGGTATTACAACTAATGTTCAGGAAACTGATGATCAATATGATCATTACAGTTTTCGGTTGAGATAAGATGTCAGGAACCACCACAGGCACATTCACAGCAAAGAAAAATTCGAATGATCAACTCACAGTCAATTTTTTAGAAACTCGAAGGATAAATTCAAGCCAAACTTTCAGAAGAGGTTTTTCAGAGTATTCACGAAACTGGAAAGTCCATTAGAGATTTCATGAGATGAAATCAAAACAAAACGATGGATAATATTGAATGAGAACTATGGAAGTTGGAATTATACTTCTTCTTCTCGTTTATTGATCTTGGTCGTCAGCATGGACCTAGTATCCAACGAGCATGGACGGTGTACTCCAACCATGGCCGTCAGAAACACCCAAAGTTTAGCCATTGGTGGAAATGGGTGGAAGCATTTCAAAACTTTCACTAAAGACCAATCGAAGACCCTCGAAGGGTCTCCCATCCATTGCCACTTTCAAGTTTTTACTATGGAACAATTCCTACTCCAAACCATGGAGTTGATTCCTACTTCCATGTAACGGACCGTGGTAGTAATAGTTCCATGGCTACTTCATACTTCATCTTCCATGGTGCCCCTTACAACATTTCGTTTGTAGCATCCATAACTGCCAGTTAGCGACGGCGGCGATGGAATGAGGTAGTGGGGGTGACTCGAGGCGGATGTAGTTGATCATACCTAGCAAAAATGTGTAATTAGGCATTATTCGGTTACTTATTAGTTGAATTCGCGGCAGTTTATGTAGCGTAAAGTGTGTTAATATGATAGTTTTCGTATTTATTCGGATTACCGAATGAAAGTGAAGTTCAGGTAACCCTTATTTCCATGTATTTCTTTGTTACCTCATAGTGTTTACCTACTCTTCAACTCGCGAGTTATTCGTCGACGGTAAATTTCTTACTCATCCATAATTTTTAGACTTGCTCAATTGTAATATAAAGTTCTGATGATGATTGATATGTACCGAGGATACGAATCCAGAATGTAACAGTTTAATTTGCAAGCTGTGGTGGAATTTCCATCATGTTTACGGTTTCAGTTCTTATAGGTACGTCGACGTTTTCCTTGACGAGTGATTCATTGGTATTTTGTTGCACACTTCCCTTGATTAAAACGTTCTTCTAATTTACGCTATGAAAGGGCGGAGAGCGGTGCTCACAAGGCTCAGGGGTTAATTATCTTATTGGTCCAGTGTTTAAATTGATGCCCTTGCTCTTCAGATTTGTCTTCCCTCCTGCATGTTTTCATTCCCAGCGAGGCTCTTTTACTCTTCAAGGGTTTTTACTGTTGTTACTGGTGGTTCATCCATATTCCTTTTTACATTTTTCCTTGGTCGAACGTAGATTACAAAAATGATTTAGAAGCTCACATTCCTCTTGTTTTATCTTCACGAATCACACATGAGCCCCGAGCGACCGAAAGTTTAGTAAGTGATTATGACAACTTGGATTGTAAGTAGATTAGCTTCAACTAAAAATTGATTCTTTCCTTAATATCTAAGCCTTATTCTCCATTGAACAGTTGGATCAGTAGATAAGGTGACTTAATGTTGGTAGCCAGGAAAGCTGAAGAAGGGCAGGGAAGGTACGAAGTTATTACAGTGTTGTTATTCTGTGGATCTACCTAGCTTATGAATTTGTTCTTCCTTGTTGATTTATTACTATCGTGCAGTGACGTAACCACAGGACACTGCGTCGTTACAATCGTTATGTTTACCTTGGATTCGTCAATCTTTATCGACTCTTATAGAAGACGTGTTGTATTCAATTTTTCTCTGGGAAGTACATTTTAAACCGAACAGTACCATTCTGTTATGATGGGTTATGGGCCCACCACACTTCTGCTGTGCAGTGGAAGCATGCTGAACTCATGATATAGCAGTAATTTACAACACAGTGTACAGTTGGGTGGTATAGAAAGGAATCAATTTAATTTAATTGATACAAACATTGTTAACATACCAACACACAATGGGGTATTTCAGTCAATTTTTTTAATTTTTTTATCAAAAGAGTAATGCTCAGGAATAACGGTAATCGGGTCTGTTCGTCGAGAAAATGTTTTTAAAAAATCAGAGAAGCTAAGGAAAGTTGAAGATTTGAATGGTGTGACGTAGCTAGCCAACTGTCTTTGAAAAAAGTATCCATGCAGAGAAACCCTTGGAGGACGTCTTGGATACTACAAAATATTACTCACACATGCGCGGGGCGTAGTCCGGTGTTGCCAAGTTGGGGGTTTCCCCCCCCCCCCCAAATTTGGGGGCTTTTTTTCTTGACGGGGGGATTTTGGGGGAGAAATCTTTTGGGGGTTTTTACCGACGAGTCGGGGGGATTTGGGTAGAATAAAAATGAATCAGCAATTAAAATAGCAGCAGGTAATATATATATTCAATGGAGTGAAAAACTTCACAGAATTTACCAATGTCTATCTTTGGGCTCAATGGGACTATAATTTTGGAGTTTTGGAGGAGAAACTTTTTTCGAACTTTGATCTTTCGCAAGCACACACTTTGATAAATTCTTGAAGTTTATTCGTCCTTTCACGCTCGTTACTATTAGCAAACTTGAAGTTTTGAAGAAATTGAGAAGGTTTTGGGGGTCGAATGCGACCTCACTGTTTGACATTTTGATTTTTTGTACAAAAAAGTACCCTACCTGAAGAAACTAGTTTATTTTAAAAAATGTTTTTAATGTTTTTTTCAAAACCTGTATGACCTGAAACAATACAATAATTGCATTGTCTTCAAGATCCACTCCGCCCTCAAATCATTAATGAATTACAATCTACTACTAAAAAAAAATTGCATTGTATTCATTGATATTGTTATTTCATCCTTAAGTTTTAGGGTTTTTCTTTTTTGGGGGGATTTGGGGTTTTTTCGAGGTTGGCTCAGGGGGTTTTGGTAGCCCCTTGTTGGCAACACTGGCGTAGTCCTTGCCTAGTGTGTGTGCATTTATAGCGGCCCGCCTTTTTCAAACGTGTGATCTCTTTAATTAATTTTTCTACCACATGTTATAGTATCATTGGGCTTAAAGTTGTAGTATATAGGTTTTCAAGGGTGCTGAATCCAAATTTGAGGTCAAAACCTGAATTTCCGACACACCGAAATACCCCATTATACGTTGGGTGTTGTACTGGCTATCACGTCGAGCGTCCTTTTCCAAAAATTATTTACGAAAACGTTTTCAGGAACTGCTGAATAACTGCTTGTTATTTATCTGGCTTTCCCTCGAGTCAAGGGCTAACATCTGAACACGCAAGGTCGGTGTCCTCCAGGCCGACCCTGGTTACCTGCATTCGTATTGTCCTAATGTAGGTTTTTTTGTTTCACTGTTCTAGGGAAGTGACACTATTTTCGGTTCGGTTTCTTCTCAGGGTTGGGGTACACAGGGGTTGTCGTCGGAAAATTTGCTCGTCCACACATCTGTGGTCAAATTGTAAACTAAAGCGTCAGTATATCCACATTACCTCGGGTCCTCTGAACCTAGCTCATATCTAACTTGACCATTCTATGACCACCGCCACATTTGGTGCAGTCGAACGTCTACAGACTTTTACGTCTCAATTTTCGTGAGTGAATATTGGTCAGAATTACATTGTTCTTATCTAAGAGGCTGTGAATTACCTGTAAACCCTCCTCTTTTTATAGTCCGTAAGTTAGTTGCTAAGATTTTCTTCTTACCTCCCTCTATTTTCTTAACAAAATCCCATTGAAACACTCCATTGATATTTTCGGCTGATATCAAAAAGTGACCAAGTGAAATTTCGTTAGTTTTCAGGAGAGCCTGATGAAGTGTTTTTCTGACTTTTCCCAGTCAGAAAAACAACTAAAACAATCTGTGCCTTTAAAAGTAACAACATGATTCGTAGGTGGGCAAAATGTATAATTTCTGCGCTTCGGATGACAATTCCCGTCGATATGTTCTTTTGAGAAAGGGCGAATTTCAAATAAATCTTCATCGAGAAAGCCATCCTGTATTGTAACTCTAACTCAAATCCACGCCTCAGGAAACGAGAGAAGCCGCTCAAAAAAACATTCTTTTTCTAAACGATTTCCATCCGAAATTGTAACTCACCGTTCTATGTTGCATCTTTGGGACCCAGTTTTAGTTTTTACCTAATTTACCTATTTGTATTTCCAGGTTTTGAGAGTCCTGAGTTACTGCGTCCTTTGCTCGTCCTCTACCTCTCAACGCAATGGAGGATTGGATATTGGATGATCTCCTGGAATGTTCCGTGTGTCTGGAGCGCCTAGATACTTCAAGCAAGGTTCTTCCATGTCAGCATACATTTTGTAAAAAATGTCTTGAAGAGATCAGCCGCACACACAATGAGTTGAGATGCCCTGAATGTCGTATCCTTGTGGAAACGAATATAGATGATCTTCCTCCTAATGTTCTTCTTATGAGAATTCTCGAAGGTATTAGAAATGTAGCTCCGGATCATTCATCAAACAAACAACAGTCGCAATCTACACATTCCACCGACCAACTTCCCAGCCGTAACCCCCGTAGTCCACAAACTGAGAAACCTAGTAACAAGATTCACCATCAACCGTGTGCCAAAGCCATCTATGACTACTTCTCCAATGAGCCAGGGTAAGATGGATTACGTTTTTTAATATCAAGCAGTAACAGCAATTTACTTTTTGAATTTTTTTTTTTTGGTTTTAATGGATTTGTTTTGATTTTGCAGGGATTTGTCATTCAAAAAAGGCGAAATCATCAACTTGAGGAAAAAAGTAGACCTCAACTGGTTTAGGGGCGATATCAACGGAAGAATGGGCGTATTTCCAGCCAACTACGTCCAAGTAATATGTTGTTTATGTTTTATTTTATATACTTTTGTATAGTACGCTATTTAAGTTCTTTAAAATGTAATATATTTGAATCATGAAATTATTTACAGGTTATTGAACCTCTGCCATCGCAAGTTCCACAATGTAAAGCGTTGTATGATTTCAAAATGGCGAACGACGAGGAAGAAGGATGCTTGGCGTTTAATAAAGTGAGTTTATAATTTAAAATACGTATCTTTCTAAGTATTAGTGTCGACATTTATGATAAGTTTGATGACATATGCGGATCCAGATGCAGTAACTGCAACTAGAAAACGCATTCGAAAAACCGCAGTTTGAAAAGCTTGTTGTAATTTACATCATTTCGTAAGACGAAGGGATGAAGTCAATGGGGTATTTCAGTCAATTAAAAAAAATAAAAATTCAAAAGAGTATGGCTCAGGAATAACGGTAATTGGGTCTGTTTGTCGAGAAAATGTTATTAAAAAATCAGAGAAGCTAAGAAAAGTTGAAGATTTGAATGGTGCGACGTAGCTAGCCAACTTTCTTTGAAAAAAGTATCCATGCACAGAGAAGAGATGAAACCCTTGGAGGACCTCTTGGATACTACAAAATACTACTCACACACGCGCGTGGCGTAGTGTGTGTGCATTTATGGCGGCCGGCTTTTATTTCAAACGTGTGATCTCTTTAATTAATTTTTCTACCACATGTTATAGTATCATTGGGCTTAAAGTTGGAGTATACAGGTTTTCAAGGGTGCTAAATCCAAATTTGATGTCAAAAACCTGAATTTCCGACCCACTGAAATACCCCATTATGGTTATGATGAAAATGAAAATCCCCCATACCCCGACGTAATGAACACTAGATCACGTCCTTCAGATCGTGGGATTGAGGTTCGAAATTATTTTGCGCATTACTTCGTTGGAGTAGATGTTGTTCCATTTCAATAAGTGCGTGCGGTTTTGCGTTTTTCTGCATAGCATGTCACTACACCAAGATAGAAATAAGAGGAAAATGCGAGTCATTTTGAGAATAGTAAGCCTATTTTTTGTCTGTTGTATCGTCTGTAATGGGGTTTAAAAGTATAAGCTGTCCAGTAAAGTATTTGATATAATTTCATTCCATACTTGTTTTGGAATATTTCTTAACTCGAGGAGTCTCTGTTACTGCTAAAGCAGTTTCAATCAGTCCAACTTCTCAAAGAGCTGACCGCCTCAACTGACTAGTATTTATAACTAAACGTTTAAGGGGACACATATGTCGATTTTCGGTCCAGACGCACAAAAAAAAATTCTCCAGAATTTGTAAATAGATTTAATTTTGGAAATTCCACAAAAATTCTAAATCCAATGAGTAGAAGTGCTCCAAATTCGGGTTGGAACCTAGGGAGTCACTAGTGCTGGGGAGCGCTAGGAAGTGCTGTAGAAGGAACGATGCTCAGGCTGAGATAGAACAACGTTTGTTATGATAAGTAATTATCCTTCAGGGCACTTTAGGACATTTAAACCTGTAGTGTATTCTCCGAGTACACGCTCACCTCAGATTTCAAAGAAATAACTGCGAGGGAATTTCAAACAAGAAAAAATGGCAAGGATTCCAGTGTTCGTGTTCTTGAACCTTCAGCTGACAACCCTTACTTCGTTCCTGATATTGTAGGGCGTGGGACAAAATGGCTTCATACTTTCATAGCATTTTCTGTTAGCAAAATCCCTTTTATTTTTTAATTCGCGCTTTTTCTCGTTAAAAAACCGCTCTGTTTTTTCGTTATTTCCTTTCGGAAAAGATGGAAAAGAGCCTTTTCTAACTTTCTGGTAAAAAGTTTTCGAGTGAAGTGACGGGTTTTCTCGATGTTTCGAGCAAGGTCGGAATCGGCCTGTTGGACGCCGATCTAGTTGGAGGAAGCTCCGGATTTGTGTTGGGTCGCGCGCCGTCAACGTGAGTCAAACATTATTTCTCATACAGAGTGACTTCGAGAAATAGTCGGCCTTAAAATCGGTGTGATCGAAATGGAGATGAGCGATCTAGGTCGCGACGACATCGAAAACGGCGTGTTCGGCGTCAAAGTCACTGAAGCTGGGTTCACATGAGGGCGGACGACGCGGTTGCGGTAGACGCGTTCGGCCATTTGATTGGCGGCGCCTCAGCCGCCTGAGTACTTTTGGAGTGGACTGTCGCGTTTCAAAAATTCTGATATTCGACGCGTCGACCGCTTCGTTATCACGACTTGTTATCACCACTTGTTTGAGCAGGGAATTCAACTGGTGTTTTGTGTGGTGAGCTTGGAAGCTGATTCACAGAAAGGATTAAAACGAGCTAGGATTCAAAACTGAAGCTTAGGATTTCCACTGAAGCGCGGGAAAATAGAAGTCGAAAAGGCAGGAAGCTGACGCGCAACCGCGACCATGTGAACCTCTAGATGCCAGCCGCGTCCCGATCGCGTTGACCGCCTCCTCGCACAACTGCGTTGACCGCGCTCATGTGAACCCAGCTTGAGGTCGAATGGAAATTCGGCCTCCGAGTCATCATTTTCGGATGTTGGCGATGCAAGTGACCACCCGGAAGGTCGTGAACTCCCGATCGAGGATACCGAGTCCAGGCCTCTGTCATCTTACTGGGTCCCTCGCAACTGAATCCAAAAGGCCACGGATACTCAGTATGTAACTACAACGCCAAATGTGCACTTGCCGTGACAGCATTAGGCATGGGCCTTGCACAAATTATTGGCCATGGTACCGAAGTGGCGTCAGTCCTCGGACCGAGTTACCAGCATTTGTGTGACACCTGGCGGGCCATGACGGCTATCTTTTTCGATATCAATCGAACGAAAAGGAGAGTCGTGCAGAATGTATGTTCCACGGCCCTCATGACCATTTGGTGGGCAGTTCCACAACTGGCCGAAGCCTCAGCCGTTTTATCAGCAGCACAGTATCAAGGCCGACTGTAGCGGGTGTGGTGTCTCAATCAGCCCCTACCACTTCTATCTCTCACGTGGTGGAGCCCTTTATTGGTGGTAGATTACAGTATTTTTATTCTAGTTGGCTTGAGGTCACTGATAATAGTGTTATCATCAGTTGGATATGTGGTTATAAGATGCCAATGCACTCTGTTCCCTCCCCAAGGATCACCACCACGTCTGTGCTTATGAAGGTCGGATATATGGTGGCACGCACGAATATAGTCCAGGATTTCCTGAAACGACGCTTTGTTGAGCGGTGTGCTCCTCGATGAATGCAAGTGGTTTCTCCTTTATTTTTGGTGGACAAGCCATCAGGAGAGAAACGATTCATTCGGAATTTAAAATATCTAAATTTGTTTATAGAAGCTCTTCATTTCAAATTGAAGACTATAGGACTATCCGTTTGACGGTATAAATTATCAACTCACATTTCAATAAAGACCGTATCTAATCCGCGTAGATCTCGGCATTTTCGATTGAAAACTTCACCACAGGACGAACGCAAAAACAATACGAGCTAAAAAGCCAAGTAAACCTTCACACAGGCTATCATTCTTTGAGGTTTCGATGCTAAACTATGTTTTCTATTCGATATATATCGATGTTGAGGGACAGCGGTGTGGCTACGGTCGTTGGGGCGTCGTTGTTTGGGCAGTGGTCTTTGGACCGACCTCTGCGGGGGTCGTGGATCGGGCTCATCGCTGGCAGCGTGCGTTTTTTGGCGGCTGTGGCTCTCTTCGCCTCTCTCGTCCCAACCAGGGTGGTGAGGCATTGGCAAGCCATAAGCGAAATCATCAGAACGAATTCTGATCTTCCTTTTGGAAGACAGCTGGTGACGTCCGCAACGCCAGGAATGGCAGTCAGGCGAACATTCAACCAGAAATGGTTGTTTACTTTTCTTTTTTTTACTTTTCTATATCGATGTTAAACTATCGAGAGTTGATACTGCCAGGAACAACCATTCAAATGTCCATAAACCTGACCGCCCTAACTCGGTCAAGCGTTTTTGATTCAAACCGCTCTCCAGTGAAATTTCGTTTTTGAGCTTAGTTGTTCCTTTTCCTCAGGAATTACTCATCCGATTGGAACCAAATTTTTAGAGGGTGTTCTTCTAGTATGCACCTTTAATTATGGCGGAGGGTTTTGCGGAATGACGCCATGGAGCTTGAATATAAGTGTGTGAAAATTTAGAACCCTAATAATTTTTTTCTGTGAACTTCATAAAAACTTTGATCGACATATTTGCTTCACTAAGTATACTAATGGTGCTGTCAAAATTTCAGATAGATAGCTTGAGTGTTCTTAGAGAAAAGGCACATTTACTTATACCAAAAAAATAGGCTTAGAACAGATAGATAGATAGATATGTTTATTTTCGCCATTTTGTACACTTTTACAATAATATAAATGCATGAAGGGATGCAGTTTGCTCAGATTTCCTACCCGACATTAGGCTTGGCCCGTGTATCTTTGCAAAATCGCTCCATATCGGTAAATAAATTTATGTCTACTATACAATTACAGTAATAAGTAAATTAATAAACAATACATGATTGGTCAGAAAAAAGGACGCATTTTGATAATCTCTAACATAATATATTATACTAACTTACTTTAATATAATATCCTATAGCATATATATATGCTGTTTAATAGCCTTTCGCATCTAAAGCCCCCTTCTGTAACTAGCCAACTTAACACTTGCTTTTTGTATTTTGGTCTAGTGAACTTCTGGGGACGGACTTTTCATGCTACAAACAATTTCTTCAATTTCTACAACAGCTCACGTTTGGAGATGTAACTTTTTTTTTGGTTTGTCGGACTGAATTCAGATTTTTACCATCCATCCAAAATATTTTGAGGATTAGTCCCTGAAAATGTCATCAAAATCGGACTAACTATTGAAAAAATATCGCAAAAAAACAAAATTTCTGCCACAGCGAGGAATTGACGTATGTGTCCCCTTAACTATAAGTTCATCATCAGATAAGTTATTAAAACGCTGCAAATTATTTCACAATGGTTTATTATTTTTTCTATATAGATCACTCGTCTACAAAATCACCAATCATCCAATATGAAAAAAAAATCAAAGAAAAAAATTAAAAAAATCCATATCACCAACCATCGATCGCATTTCAGTCAGCTCTAATTTGAACGGAGATTAGGCCTCTTTTGCGATTCACACTCGTGTTTTGATTTTTAAATATATATATTTCAATTTAAACCCTTAAATTTTCGTAGGGAGCGAACGGTTTGTCCTACAGAGCTCCGCGTGGTCTCAAAAAATTCTAAAAATTCTATAGAATCCTAAATTGAAGGAAAAACAATACCTTTATATCAAAATTTTTTGAGTTAGGGCGTTTTCAAAATTTCAAAATTGATTTTGGAACCCTTAGAACTGACCTACATCAACCAAAAGCTTCGGGGCACAACTAGACCCCAAATGGAGCCTACATACCAAATTTCATCAAAATCGGTCAATGCTAAGTGGGGAAAGTGCCGCGTACGGCGGACGGACGGCCAAATTTTGGTTTATTATTTTCAATAATGAACCTTTGGAATCGACCAAGAAAAAAAAAATTTTAACACCCCCTCAAAATTTGATGGTTTACGTTTCAAGGTACGTAGAATCCAAAAATCGAATAAAAATTTGGCCGTCCGTCCGCCGTACGCCGTACGCGGCACTTTTGCCACTTAGCATTGACCGATTTTGATGAAATTTGGTATGTATGCTTCATTTGGGGTCTAGTTGTGCCCCGAAGCTTTTGGTTGATGTAGGTCACTTCTAAGGGTTCCAAAATCAATTTTGAAATTTTGAAAACGCCCCTAACTCAAAAAATTTTGATATAAAGGTATTGTTTTTCCTTCAGTTTAAGATTCTATAGAATTTTTAGAATTTTTTGAGACCACGCGGAGCCCTGTAGGACAAACCGTTCGCTCCCTACGAAAATTTAAGGGTTTTTATTGAAATATATATATATATAAATCAAAACACGAGTGTGAATCGCAAAAGAGGCCTAATCTCCGTTCAAATTAGAGCTGACCAAAATGCGATCGATGGTTGGTGTTTTTGATCTTTTTTTAATTTTTTTTGATTTTTTTTTTTTTGATATATTTTTTTTTTGTTTTCTTCTTTTCATCGGTATTGGATGGTTGGTGATTTTGTAGACGAGTGATCTATATAGAAAAATAATAAACCATTGTGTAATAATTTGCAGCGTTTTTATTCGATTTTTGGAGTCTACGTACCTTGAAACGTAAACCATCAAATTTTGAGGGGGTGTTAAAATTTTCTTTTTCTTGGTCGATTCCAAAGGTTCATTATTGAAAATAATAAACCAAAAAATCACCTTCAACATACACGTTCTTTGTGA
This sequence comes from Apolygus lucorum, assembly GCA_009739505.2. Classification (NCBI taxonomy): domain Eukaryota; kingdom Metazoa; phylum Arthropoda; class Insecta; order Hemiptera; family Miridae; genus Apolygus; species Apolygus lucorum. Next base: position 60,188,012 of record CM019167.2, read on the forward strand.
TTTACATTACAGGAAGTACGAGTATGTCGACATTATTATTATTGGATGGTAATAATCATGTGTAATTCCAGGGCGAGGTGATAACAGTCATTCGAAGAGTAGATGAAAACTGGGCCGAAGGAAAGCTCAACAGCCGCATTGGGATATTCCCTATTGCTTTTGTGGAGCTTAATTCAGTTGCTCGCGCTCTTATGAAGCTATCCATTGAGTAAGTTTATAAATTTGAAGTAATTTGATACTTATTGTTCTGATTCAAACAAATCAGAAGCACTTGTTTTCCTTGAATGTACTAATTCCTTGATACGAGGGTATTTCCAAAACGGTATCGCTGATTTTTCAACAATCGGGGAAAAATTGTATTTGAAAACACATTATTTAGTAATGCAGTTTCAAGCAGTAAGCGATAAAACACAGTTTTATTTACCTTTCTACTGCACAACACTGGACTCCCCCCCCCCCCCACCCTCGCACATCCTTAGTCATCATAACATTTTAAGATTATCTGTAAAAGATCACATCAGTATTCTAGGTTAAACGCAAAAAAAAAACAACGAAATACGCGGTTTCTTGTGTCCTGGCACCATGGTGACACCACTGATTTGTTCCATGGTGGCACAAAGAATAGTTCATGAAAATCCAGAGGTGTATTGATGATGTTCCCTCAATATCAAAGCTTGGGTACCACAGTAAGCCTTTTTTTTTATTTTTAATTTCCTTTATTGGTCTCACACGTTCATGTATTTAGCCATGTAAAACAATGGTTCTTAATGTCTAGGAATTTTTCTTATTGCAATTATTTTTACAGTTCTATTTCTGAGGATTTTATAAATTTAACTATTGCACTATACGTTGTTTTGTGTTGCATCAAGCAGCAGGAGTTTGTAGGGAATTCGATGTTCTCTTTAATTAGTTCACTGAACAGTTCCACGCGTTGTCGATCGTACTTGGAGCACTGCAAATTATATGGTTGGTGTCCCCCTCGTCCACTCCGTTACATGGGCATTTGGGATTTTCCAGCAAGCCTATTTTGTAGAGATGCGCGGGCAGCCTATGATGATTGATTCGCAATCTTGATATTGTTGTTATGAAGCTTCTGTCAAACTCTCCATCGTAGAACCAGGGTTGTCTCGGGGTTGTACCGTGAGATAGAACTCTCCCTTCTTCTCCGCGTTCTCTGAATACGTCTTGTTCCATTTCTTGTACATGTTTGTTTTGCTTCTTTTTTTCAAGTCTAGATTTGTGTGGCAATGCACTGGGATACCTTGTACTATCGCCCTTGCTGCTGCCTTGTCAGCTTCTTCGTTTGGTCTGATGTTTGCATGAGCTTTAATCCATACCAGATGCACCATAACTCCTCTGCTAACCAATTCCTGAATGGCATTCACGATTTCATTGGTGAGTCGGTCTGTTTGTTTGCCTAATCGTTGGAGATGTTTAAGCGAGCTTTGACTATCAGAAAATATTGCAAGGGAGCTGGTATGAAGATTGGTGGCGTATTTTATTGCTGATTTTATTGCTACTAGCTCAGCAGTGAAGATGGAAGCGCTGATTGGAAGTTGGAACATGAATTTCTCCTGTGTTTGAGGATCATAGAATGCTGCTCCTGTACCTGTGATTCGTTTGGATCCGTCTGTGAATAATTTGTACGCTCCATTGTATTTCGTGTTAATCTTCTCGAGAAAGTAAGATGTTGCGCTGGTGTTAGGAGGTTCAGAGATATCCACTCGGTACTGCCTTTTCATTTGAAATTCATCGGGAATGCATAAATTGGAATACTCGGGATTTTTGTCATTAGTCCCGTACAGTCAGCTATGTCACAGAACGCTTCTGTTAATATAGGTGTTGGTCTCGCTTCCCAAATTAGAGACGTTAAGACTGCCGTGTTGAGATTCGACACTGATGTTATCGTAGGTGACGTCTCCAACTGAATTCTCGGTATTAGAAATGTGTCTGCGAGGAGTCTTCTTCTGAAGGCCAGCGGAGACATTCTCGATTCTGCTTCAAGTGCATTTATTGGAGAGGAGTTCATAGCGCCTATGCTGGCCCGTATAGCTTTATTCTGAATTTTATCAAGTTTTTTCAAGTTAGTATGTGCAGCATCAGCAAACAAAAGCAACCGTAGTCCATTTTTGATCGTATTAGAGAAGTGTATAGGAGTAATGCAATTTTAGGGTCTGCTCCAAAGTTAGTGTGGGCGACTGATCTCAATAAATTTATTCCCTTTTCACAAGATCCTTCTAGATGTTGAATGTGTGCCTTCCACGTCATAACTGTATCCAGATACAACCCCAAAAGCCGGCAAACTTTTACATTAGGTATTTCGATTTCATCAAACAATATTCCATTTGTTCTTATTGCTTTTTTTCGACGAGTGAATGCAATTGTATTACTCTTATTGGACGAAAGATTTAGGCCTAAGTTCAACAGCCATGATTTAAGTTGGTGTATAGTTCCTTCCAGAAGACTGACGGTTTCCTGATCTGATTCTGCGGCAGCATATAGAGTTAAATCGTCAGCGTATTGGAGTGAACGGACTCTGGGTCCACAGATACAGCTGAAGGTGCGAGTGTATATGGCAAAGCATATTGGCGATTAAAACGGCTCCTTGCGCGAGTCCTCTACTAGTCCTTCGTTCTCTAACTATTTTGCCCTGAAATTTTATCCTGATTGTTCGATCTATTAACGGATTAATGCATGCTGCTACGAATTGATCTGGTATCCCAATTACAGTAAGCCTTAAAAGGAACTGAAATAATGAAAAATCTGATTATTAAAATGATTATTGGTATTAAATTAATGGGGTTAGTTCCGCTAGTTATAATAATTGTAAAATGATTATTGTTCCCCCGTGCTAATTTCGGTACGCTGATGAAGTAATGTGCAACAGGGAAGTTTTCTGAATTGAACTAAAAAGTAACGCGCAAATTGGTTGAGAATTGAGGACTATGTAGCACGCTTGAGGTATCGTCAAATGCACCGCATTTTCATTAAATAAACCCCCCTTCCCTAGTGGTTAAAACTATTATAAATTTTAAAAATATTTTATTGAAATGAAAATAAAATTATAATCATAAATCCCCTTCCTTTTTCAAAATTTCGGCGACGTAGTGCACAACTAAATAGATTTTCCGCGTCGAACTGAAGAAGAACCCTGTAAATCGGCTGGAGAGTAAGGCCTGGGCAGAGTACACAAGAGGTTGTCACACAGACATACACCTATCGTTTTTTTCTCGCGGATTTGGATTCAGAATGGTCTAACACGGATTTGTATAAGGTTATTTCTTTCCGCTGTTGATTGTTGGCATTCTTCACTCCAGATTACCTGCTAAGGACACAAGGGGGCGTTTTTGTAAGGGTCTTATTGTGGGACGTCCTAAAAATGTTACATAGTATATTTTAATTCACTGACAAGTCCACTACGTAGTCCCCTTCAACTTCTAGCACTTCTGCTACCTTGAATATAATCGTTTTATTCCCTCGAACACAAAAGTTCGTGGACAAGTTTCAGTGGGATGTTTTTCAGATTTTCACCTCTTCCCTCAAATGAAAGCGCTACAAATTATTACACAATGGTTTGTTATTTTTCTGAAAAGATCACTTGCCTGCGAAGAACACTGCTCCTTCTAAACCTTCTAGGGACCAGTTGGGAAGGGGCTTGAGGGACCCTCGGTCGAGAAGCTCCGAAGAAGGTCATGTGTATTTCGATTAATTTCACGATCAACTCTCATTATTTAACCATGGTTCATCCTTCAGAGCTCTGGATGGTCTCATTGTTTCTAAAACTTGAACGCTATCATAAATTAATTTAAAAACGTCAGTAATAACTTATTCATAAATTAAATAATTAATTATTCTCATATGAAGCGAACGGTTGGTCCCACAGAGCTATGGGTGGTGTCAAATAATTCTTTAAAAAGTCGCTATTTTAAATGAAAGAAAAAAACCTGTGCATTGAAAGTTTTCTAGCTAGGGGGTTCTGAAAATGTTTTCCACCACTTTTTACCCTTTTGGAAGTGACTGACAATAACCAAAATCTTCAGGCACTACAAAATCTTCAGGCACTACAAGACCTCAAACGTTACAGCTATCAAAAATTTCATCAAAATTGTTGATAACTGCTATGCTGGTGGTTAGGTGGTTCGTAGTTAGCTGGAATGGCGGGAATCTGGTGTGAATAGGGAGTAAAAAATTACATTCAAGGTACCGGAAGTACTAGAATGTTGAATGTGATTTGGTAGAAAAATAGCTGACATGTCTGTGAGTTAATTAACATTTTTTACATTTTTTTTTTTTCGATTTAAAAAATCTGTTGTACTTTTGGGAATACCCTCGTATTATTGAAACTCTGAACTGTATTGTTCCCCAGACAGGATACAGCAAGTACTTGCATGCAGAATTTTGATTACGATATTTGTGAGCCTTGAACAATGCCTTATTTATATGTTTAGAGCTCAACCGGGACCTTCGCGTGTGGTTCCTCCTACTCCTACATCGAAAGAGGAGTCATTTGCTATCCCCTCAGTCACACATCAGCTTGTTGGATCAACTCAGGTAAAAGACCATCATCCTCCTCTACTTTATTTTCTGAAGCTTCTTTATCACTTTAGTCCATTGAGTATTAAGGTGTGGCGACCTGACGAGACCTGACTTGAGTACCAGAGCGGACCTCTCCCGTGTATTTGCGCCGACACTGAGGCTAGAGGGGACCAGAGCCGCAGACCTGACTCCATTGGGAATCTGTTTTGGTCAGGTCGCCCCTCCACCATGTATCGAGCCCCTTGCACCTACCCCGTAACTTGTTAAAACGCCAAATTCTAAATCAGAATCTGGTTCTGATTCAAGATCAAGGAGGAGTAATTTGTCTGACCTGCCTCCTCTCGCTTCTGGGGTACAACTGTGGGGTCCGGTCTAGTGAAAATGTCACATCCCCTTCTAGTCTAGTCTGGAACGGATCCAGTCAGGTCGCAGTGTCGCTGCACCTTTATTAGGTAACTGTACTGAGAAAACAAATTATGGTAGCAAGGGTTTTAGATCAATAACAAATTAACCACTACTGTCACTCATTACTTTAGGGATAACAAAAAGGAAAAACGAGATGAATGGTTGTGGAGAAAAAAAATCAGGGAATTGAGGTGGAAACTATTGAGACAAAGAATTAGAATCAGGGACACTTCCTGGATGAATGCGCTATTACTGACATCTGAGCTATCATACACCATAGAGGGAGGCGACTTGGAAAAAAGATACATTTCGGCGTGTAGTGAAGTGCTACGTATGGTCTAGACTCCTGTATGGAGTGGAGACTTGGACTCTAAAAGCCAAGGACGTTAACCGGCTGGAGGCTTTTGAAATGTGGCTGATCCGACGTATGCTAAGAGTCCCTTGGGCTCTTAGCAATGAGTATATCCTTCAGCAAAACTCTCTGATGCGCGAACTGCTGACAACAATAAAAAGGCGCAAGGTTTCCTACTTGGGGCATGTTATGTGTGGGCCCAAGTATGGGGTTTTGCAGACCATTATGACGGGCAAAATCAGCGGACGTAGAGGAGTTGGAAGGAAGCGGGCCACTTGGTTGTCCAATCAACGAACCTGAACAGGAATCGACCGAGCAGCGGACCTGTTTCACCTGGCGCAGGACCGTGAGAGATATGAAGGGATGATCGCCAATCTTCAGTAATGGAGAGGGGACTACAAGAAGCCGAAGAGAGAGTTTCCATTTCCATTCAATGTGAAATGGGATTTCTGGAAATCAGCTCTGTCTACTGGTGTGAGTAGAAGAGTAGTTAATAATAGCTATAAACTATATCAATATTAATTAGATTGAAAAAAAGCTCTTGAAATGCATTCATCTTCCCTTCATGTAACAATGCTTCCTTCTTGTAATTAGGAATTTTCAAGCCAAGTATAGTTTCTCCATAGTTGATTGTGTGATAGTTGATTGTGTGTTCTGTTAGTGACTGGAGAACTGTGGGCCTCAGTGGAAGACCTATTCTCTATGGATACAGCCACTTTCGATATCGTCACATCCATAGTGTTGGAGAATAATATACGTACTTCTATTTTAAACTCCTAGTTAATCAGTTGTATCATTATAACTAATTATCTCTTATTATATTGAATATGGACAGTAGAAAATATTCACTTAAATTCTGATTAAAATCAAATTTCTTGAATAATTCCTGTTTAAATTAAATTGAGTCTTGTATGACAAATAGTTCTTTATACCAGTATAGTGTGTAACTTTTTTCCAGAACGACTGTTAATGGTTCATAATTTACTTTCAGGCCTCAAATGTGTTTTCGTCAACTGTGGCTCCATCTTTACCGACTTCCGATTCAAGTTCTACCAGTTTGACTTCGCCTTCCTCTACTTCCAATTGCACTACGCCGACCACATCTTCCACCAGTTCTCACACGTCTCCTTCTTCTCCATCTCATGCTACTGCAGTTTCACCTACGTTTGGTCCAGTAAAGAGGCATTCATTTGGCTCTAATCTTCCAAATGGCACCAAAACAAATACTAAGAGGTCAGTTGTACATGTTGTAATGGAGTATTTCAGTAAAAAAAAAAAAAAAAAAATCAGAATAAGAAGGGAATAACGGTAAGGAATAACTGTAATCGGGTCTGTTCGTCGAGAAAATGTTTAGAAGAAATTAGGGAAGCTAATTAAAGTTAAAGATTTGAATGATGTGGCGTAGTAAGTTGTTGTGACGTATTAAGTTGCTGACCTTGGAACGAGACGTTCAACTAATCCTGTGGTCTCGAACGTCTCGTGGCCTTGGATACTATAAAATACGACTACTACACACATGCTCACAGTGTAGTGCGTGTGTGTTCACAGAGGCCCGCCTTTTTTTTCAAACGTGCGATCTCTTTATTTAATTTTTCTACCACATGTTATAGTATCAATGGGCAAAAAGTTGGAGTAAAGAGGTTTTCAATGGTGCTAAATTCAAATTTGAGGTCAAAAACCTGAATTTCCGACCTGCCGAAATTATTTCCACCTTTATCCCGACCCTCTCCTGAGAACTGAAACTGTCAATTTCTGTTTTTTATTACTAGGGATTCTTTCTGGGTTTTTTGATTGGGATTGCAGCCAAATGGCTCAACTGATATTCACCAAATTCGGTAGTTTATACAGTATGTTTGCCATAAGGGAATAAATTATTTTAGTACATTGTGCACAACTTGTTAACGGCTGGACCAATTTTGATAGGAATTTTTGCATAATGCTTTTTTCCATCTTAAATAAAGGACCCCAATGTATGGACAGGGGTTAAGTGGATCCTACTCTGAACCCATTGATTCCAATAATCTCTTCCGAAATTCACAAAATTCAGTAACTTTATGATGTATACTACAGGCTACAGGAGAACTACATCCCACTAGACTACAATATCTCGAGATTACTAAATATCCAATATAATACAATAAATACAATCTCCCACGAGACCAAAAAACAATCTCACTATAGTATAATCGCTTCGTATGCAAGTTCAGTGTTCACCCACTTGAATGAGCGAGCGGAGATGCTAGTTTGCTTTGTATCGGCTCCCATCAATTTGTTCCGAAGCACCTACATCATTTTCTCAATAACTGAGTCCACCGTGAATGAAGAATTTGGTGTTGCTCTGACAAACCAATGAACATAGAATGTTTTTGTTACAGACACTCTGCAGAGATTCTTAGCAACCAGGACTGCTCAAATGAACCTCGTAGCTTACCCATTGATGTAACACTAGCTCAGGTACTTGATTCAAACTGATACTTTGTTATTAAATCTTGAAGTTAATAAATGAAGAGTAAGAATGCATTTTTGTTCTCAAGCACACATAAACACATGATGAGTTTAATCATCAAGCGGCATGCTAAGAAATCATGATTTTTGAAGGATTTAATTTATTCAAGATATCATATTGTTTGATTCTCAGAACCATCTTTCTACAACGCATTTGGAGCGCACTGGTAGCCAAAGACTGAAGAGGAATTCTGAGGTCCCACCTGTTCCTGGGCCACAAGTACAACATTCATCATTACTCCTCCCTGCTTTGTAAGACATATTCTTCCTTTTATTTTTCATTGAAAGTTATTTAATCCTTAGTAGTGGTAATTTGGAATACCTGTAGTGGTAGTTTCCTGTTATGGTGGAGCAGTCAAAGGCAGTATCACTGAGGCTGATCACAGTTGGCGAGGGCGTTTTGGATGTCTGCGTTCAAAGTCCAGCTAAGAAATCGGTTACCTGAGAGATTTATTTATCACTCAAAGGTAACAGAAATAAATCGATGAGTGTTAAGGAAATTTATTTTATGTAAGGAACATACCGCACCCCGGCTGGAAAAGTGACACAATCCAAAAAGCCCGATTTTTCGGGACAGCGAAAAAACAAAACGTCCTCGACTAAAAACTCTACAGCAGTTTTCTAAACCTACCAATCGAGCCAGTTTTTTTTTGTTTATAGAGGATAACTTCTTTAGAATGGAAATAGGTCATAAAATTCCTTTTTATATGTTGTTTGGCGTCTCAAATATTGATTGAACAAATTATTTTTGAGTTATGCCACTTTTCGTGGTACACTTTCATGTGCTTTTCGCAGTTGCGACGACATGCCAACTCTTGATAAGTGCTAAATTGAAGTTCTTCCTTTTAAAATCTTGCCGAATTGTTATTAACAGTAGTATTTTAGGGATGGGTGTTACGAAAATGCCAACATCGATAATAGAAACAGGTTTATTCTCATTAAATAGGTAGGTAACCTTGTAAATACAAAAAGTGTAGTCATGTAGAAAATGAAAGAAATTCATAAACTTTAGCAAATTCTAATAAGTAGGGCTTTTCTCCTCAAACTTTAAAGTAAAGCTCATTATAAGGCACTTTGTTGGAAAACAAAACTAGTCTTTTCGTAGTCTTTAAATATTATCAGCCTTTTGTTATCTTAATACTAAGCAAGGCTCAAAACAATAGGAACCATAATACCAAGGAACAAATTAGGTACTTACAATTTATATCACGAAACACACTCAGTTGAAACTCTTATTAAAAATACAATCTTAAAAAAGTATTACTCTATTTTCTGTGAAACTAGTGGCCTAAATGACAGGGGTAGGTAGGGATACATTTTCAGTCTTGAAAGCACGAACAACATCAGAACGATAGTCGAACAACTTCATCTTTGAGTAAAAAATCATAAAGTAAATTTGGCAAACAAACAGCTACAACAAACATAAAAAACAATCATTCAGTCTAATCAAAAACTGAATTATAATATTGTTCTTGAAATTTTGGAACTTGATTAGCAGCAATTAGGCCTCTGATACCTGAAACCTTTCTTTCACCAACTCCAAGTTTTTTGTTTAGACTGGAAGAAATTCGTCTGTTTGGCACGCCTCCGTCGACGAGTATCAATTTTCAAAAAATCAGTGTTCAAATGAAGTCTTGACAAAAAGCACACCTGGCTCACTCTTTTCAGCCATCATTACTCTGGTCCAAGAATCATCGGATTCGTCATTGATGTTGTCCAGGTCTCTGTTGTGCTTTACTCTTTTTTTTATTATCTGCATAAACTGCCTCGTCTTCTTCTGTCTACATCTCGAGAGCTGCTTCCACAATTCACTTACTCCTTGAGGACATAGTGCAGATTAGTGGCTGAAAATAAAAATAACTATTCGTTAAAACAGTATAAAACGTCTAATTCCGTTGATCTCAATTTATCAACATCAACAAAATGAATGAATTTTCCCACCGTCCATTCTTCAGTCAAACAAAATTTCAATGCTCACTAGACCTTAGTCATAATGATGAAAAGTAGGTAAGTTGGAAGATATTTAGAGATTTTTGCTGATGAAACTTCACAAAACTAAACCGAAGTAGGTAATAACTCCTATCATTACGGTTGCATGCAGAATTGCGGCAAGAAAGGTGACATAAATCAAAAGATAAAGGTAGAAAATAGGCCTAAGTCTAAATAAAAATAAATTTTTTTTTTCAAGAAAAGCGTTACAACTCGAAAAGTGTCACTTTTCTAGACTGATTAGTAGAAACAAACACTTACGCCAGTGTTGCAGTTGGAGTTATGACAGTATTCCTCTCCACACAAAGTCTGATGATGCACTTTTCCAGACGGATGATGGCTGAAAGTGTTCCACATGAAAAGTGACACTAGCGCTTTTCTGCGGCCAGCGTTTGAATCTCACATGAGACGATTTTTCAGACGAAGCTGGGAAGTCTGAAGATTATTATCGTGGTCCTAACTGGCCAATTTTGGATTGTGTCACTTTTCCAGCCGGGGTGCGTATTACGTATTACGTTGGTTGGAATTTGCTGCTTTTTACCTCAAAGTTGGGTTCAGCATCTTCAATAATCCCAGTTCGGTGGGATGACCGAAAGAAACTCCTCGACGTCTACTATAACCCTCTCAGTCAGCTCCCACGTTCGAGGGTGAAAGTGGTGGTTCTTGTCAATGTGGTGTGCGCATAGTCGTAAAAACTGTTTATTTTTATTTTAAATCTAAACTAGATCTCATTTCGAGAATTTTGACACCAACCGCGACCTTCAAGCGTGAGAAGACCTTTTTATATCATTTTTCAAAGTTTCGAATGTTTATGACGTCACAGTGGATGGGGGGGGGGGGGTACCGCCCAGGAGGGATTGGCGCGTGACATCATGAACATTCGAATCTTAAAAAATGATGGAAAAAGATCTACTCATCCAAAAAGAGAACGGCTGGTGTCAAAATTCTCAGAATGAGGTCTACTTTCGGTTAAAAATTTTAAAAAAATCATGCGAGAAAAAAAAATCCCCCATTGTCATCTGCGCTTTAAGTTGTCCTTCTATGTTTTTGTCCGTTAGTTTTCATGCTCTTTCATGTTACATATTTTTTAAAGCTATCTGTTATACTTGTTATCAGGAGTCAGGAAAATTGCTCGTTTGGTCTTTTTCAGACGCTCGCATTCATCAAGTTTCAAATTAATCCCAGGCAAACCAATTTTTAAGGCCCGTGTTGCTAAAAATCACAGCACATGTAGCTCCCTCAGCACCAAAATTGCTGCCGCTTATTAGTGGGATTCTATCCTCGCTTAAACCAATTAACCAAGAAGAAAATTACTCCTCTTGGGAAAACAGAAATTTATTGGATCCCTAAAATTAGAAATAATACGCCCCTAGCCGACAGATAAAACCACTCTGCTCAGCCAAATCGGGGTTGTGTGCGTCAGAGCATTTCCACTTCAGTGAAACCAAGACACCAAGATTCGCCTGAGACCAACCGCTGTGTGACAATAGGACGGCATCACAACACTCTACATTGATACAAGGGAACAAGCCGCCTCCAGGAAAGAGTGGATAGCTGACACAAGCACATGGGAAAATATCGGAAGACTACTGGGACCTGATCAACAGATCTGTCTATAGCACCAAAACTCTGCTCAGAGTTTTAATGCCAGCATCAACCGAACTCAACTTCCAATGCTGCCGTCAAGAATTCACTGTATTTTGTGGAAGCCGCGGTTTGCGCCATCAACAACAGTTTTGATACTACAGACGGACCTAACGCTGGTCCCAGTTGTATTCCGATATTTCTTCAGGTGCTTGTGTCAGCTATCCACTCTTTCCTGGAGGCGGCTGGTTCCCTTGTATGTAGACTATTGTGATGCCGTCCTCATGTCACACATTGGTTGGTCTTAGGCGAATCTTGGCATCTTTGACCACTGTTGCAGAAACGCTCTGATGCTCACAACCCCGATTTTGGCCGAGCAGAGTGGTTTTATCTGTCGGCTGGGTGCGTATTGTTTCAAATTTTATAATAAATTGCTGTTTCCCCAGTAATTTTCGTCGTCCTTCTGAATTTTCCTCCTGGTTGATTGGTTTAGGCAGGGATGGAATCCCGCTATTTTCCCTGCATTTTTGGTGTAGGGGACACTACGTGTTGTTATTATCAGCAAGGTGGGCCTTACCAATTGTTTTGCATGGGAATCATCGATTCGCGTCTTCTGGAATTGAAATTCGACGATACGGTTTCCTCGGGATTAATTTGAAACTCGGTTAGAGCGAGTGTCTGACAGTCTTCATTATTCCTGCCTTTCATAGTGCAAACTTCTCTTACTGATCAGTCAGCGTAATATATCATAATATATTTATTATTATGTTTCATTTGATAAACACCCAGCCTGTGTGAATTGAGGAACATTTCTTCTACAGGTATGTGGCCCTTTACCCATACAAACCTGGAAACAGTGACGAATTGGAACTGAAAAGAGGAGCCATCTATACTGTTACGGAAAGGTGCCAGGATGGTTGGTTCAAAGGACAGCACTTTCGCAGCCAAAAAGCTGGAGTATTCCCCGGAAACTATGTTGCTCCAGCCAAGTTAGTATACATTCTGAAAGTTGGATAAATCTGAAAGGTAGAATGGGGATTCTTGAAAAGTCCCTTGATTTAAATTACAGTTAATGGTGTGTGCTTGAATAAAAGTTCAGCTTCAGTTGGGATTCAAAAGAGTGTTGCTTGTTTTATTCGTAGAGTTATCAAAACATCATGTTATGAAAGCATAATGTTGGATTATTACTTATATTGTTTCAAGTACACTCAGACACTTTCAAAAGATACATTGGTCAAGTTTTTTTTTTTAGAATTTTCTTTTCTTTTTAGGTCTTTGCCAGCGTTACAAGCTCAAGTTAGAGGACTGTGTCGTACAAAACCTACTGGAAATGTGTGCACTCCTCGTAATGGCACTCCTCCTCTAGAGCCAAGAAATCCTACCACCTTCATGAAATCTCCGCAGCCTGTTCCTTCTCATAAAGGTATCCACCGTAAACTACGTTCCTTCTTATCTTCCTACGTTATTAACCCACTAGAGGACGCTAAGCGGTCTGAAATCCGAAGCAGGGTGGTAAATCTTGGTTTGATGTCAGTGACTCCCAATGGAAAAGCAGATCCCCCAACACAAATGGCACGCGCCACTAGTAACTCATAGACGTCCGCTCATCAGTTATAAGGTGTCAAAGTAGGGATGTCCGATACTTCAAAAGTATCGATATAATATCGTATCGATACATCTAGAAAGTATCAAAAAGTATCGATACGATACTTTAAAAAAGTATCGATATTTTGAAGTATCGATACTTTTACAAAAATGTGTGAAAATGCATGCCTTTTATGTTTCTCTCTATCAGTGTGACATCTCTCTATCGCGAGGATAATAATTAATATAGAATGAAAAAAAAAAAACAATAAATCACTCATTTTTTTTATATTTAGGCACTTGTTTTTGTATTGCACTTGGTTGGGTTAACATTTTGGTGGTCCTTCCTAGATTATGGAGGACACCAGGTTATCATAATATGATTATGAGGACAGCAGGTTATCATAATATGATTATGGTCTGTTTTGAGAGGCAGTCCTGAACAGTTTGGAGGGGCTTGGAGGAGCCCGAAGGAGTTTGGAGGAGCCCATTCGCCTCTATCCCCTCCCCTTTCCAGTTCCGGTTTGGTTCCGAACTGTTCCGGACTGCTTCACCGAATAGACCCATAGAGAGCTGGAGGTACATCATCTTTGTTTAGTTTGTTGAAAAGGTTGGTCTCCCAACAATCTACGTGGAGAAAGAGGTACCTACTAAAATTCGAGACTTTCATCTAATGTGAGAGATAAAAAATAGATAGCATTTTGATCTAATGTGAGAGGTAAAAAAGTATCGTCTCCGATACTGGAAAACAAGTATCGATACTACGATATATATCAGGAAAAAAAAGTATCGATATGTATCGATACTTTTTTGAAAAGTATCGATACTTTTAAGTATCGATACTTTTGGGACATCCCTATGTCAAAGTGACAAATCGCGTGTGCAGTATGCAGTCCTGCTAGCGTCCATGTACGTTTTGGCAGTTGTGGTATCCTGTCCTGCAAGCGCCCTAATAGGTTTTGGAAGAACCGTAGCGTGTTCGAATGTAAATGATTGTGCATTTATTTCATGCATCTACTTTTGTCTATTTGGAGCCTTTCTCTAATAATTTTCTGGTAATTTTTGTGTGAAATCTGCTTATACTCGTACATTAGTGACTTCCTGAACAATTTTGGTTCCTGTTCTGTCTGTCACTGAATTCTTGTCACAGCCATAACATCTATATTTCTCATCTGGATTCGATGACATTTTCAGGGATTGTGCGGGGTGGCGTGTAGATGGCCCCCTATGAGATTCATATCCCTTGGACTGATAGTAGCCGCTGCGCATGCGCAAACGTGAAGTCCTTGTAACACCCATAACTTCCACATTTTCCATCCGATTTCGATGAAATTTTCAGGAATTATGCGGATTGGGGTTTAAATGGTCCCCTATGATAAACATGGCCCTCAGACCGATATTAGCCACTTTTCATGCGCAAATGTGAATTCCTAATCACAGCCATAACTTCCACATTTTCCATTCGATTTCGAAGAAATGTGGTGCTAGCTATTTAAGGTACGGTTTCCCTGGCGCGTCTGCGGCGCGCTGTAGAATAGCGTTTTCTCGAAAAGGCGCGGCGCGGCCAGTTTTTTTTTTTTTTTTTTTTTTTTCAGTTTCAATCGTGTCGCGCGAGATTATTGATGGATAGGAAGCCTCACTTACCCATGTTTTTGGCAAGAACAGATCAGGGATTTTACAATATTCTCATCGACTGGGAAATTACGAACAACTTTTCAGATCGTTCTTTCTGTTGAACTTCAAATAGTTTCACCTCATCGTTTCGTTGGTTAGAGAAGACTTAGTGAAATATGGTTGAGCAGGAGTTCCAGAACCTACCTATTTCTGCTGTTTTGATTCGATTTCGATCAAATTTTCAGCGAGTAGGAGGAGTAGATCCTAGATGGTCCCATATGAATTTAAATCCCCTGTGATTTCCAGTGATGAGGAAGCTATGTGCCAGTTTGGCAGAGCATTGCTTCTGAGTCTACCAAGGTAGAGGAATGAGGAATTTCACCATGTCGGAATTTCCTATTTTTGACCCCAAAATCGGATTCAGCACCTCGAAAAACTAACCCCCTATGGCAAATTTTCAGCCCTTACTTCCTTATTTACGAATAAACAAAACAGTGTAGAAAATATGAACGTTTAAAAAAACCGGGAGGATGACGTCATCGTGGAATAGTTCATCATCTATAAAGGAAGGATCATCTATAAAATTGGGTTATGGATACGAGGGATGGGTGACAAGTTCTGATTAATTTTCATATTTCCATAATATTTCTGATTTTAATAATGAATCGCGAACCTAATTTTTGTTGTGAGTAATATTTGAATTTTAATAGTTTCTAGCTATCTTTATTATCTGACATTTTATTATCTACCTTGTCTATCCGTCCTATTCATTGAACATAGATACCCAAAAATAGTGAGAAATTATGGAAAATGAATGTGCGGTACGGAGTACCGCGAGCGTCCATTAATGTGATAGCTGACATAGCGCCCACTAGCGGGTTAATATCGTGTGAAATCTGTGTTCAACTAGTTCTTTAATGCTGGAAATTTCATTGCAGAGTCGAGAGCCGCTCCTCCTGTTGTACCTCATGCCCTACTTCCTGCAGAGCATCTTTCTACTTCTGTCATTCCTCCTCCGAATGTATCTGTGCCATCTGCGTCTTCCAAGAACTTGGAAAAGGTATTTTATCATGTGAGTTTCCTTTTGTCCTTGGGTTGCGATGGAACCATGTGTAACAATGGAACTCGCTAATTTACCATAGAAAGGTTCAATAAGTATGATCAAGTATTTGTTCAACTAAATCTACTGTTATGTAAAATTGGTTTCTGAGTCCCTTTTCAAGAATCATTACGTTGTCTAATCTATTAAGCGTACAGTTATCAGTGGGGTACGGTTGTAAGCAGTAACAAACCAGTAACCATACTGGAAGTGGTGCCAGGCTGTGTTTATTTTTCATGGCATTTGTATCATCAAGAATATAATATTTCATTTATCTGGAGCCTGTTTCAAGAAACGAGTCTCCATATCAACAGCCAACAGATTGTTATTGTGGAACAATTGCGTTTTTCAATGTTTACTAAGTTGGTGCTAACCAATTCTGAACATATTGATGGATTTTTAATACACCCGCCTCATAAGTAAAAATAGATATCTTGAATGCGAAAAAACGTGGTTCCGTTTTTTGGTTCTTTGGACTCGGGCAGGTCCAAGAATTAAGGGTGGAATTCTAAGGATGGAAATTCAAGTATATCAGGCCTCCTCTCGCCTTGAGCACCCATCTGGCCTGGGTCAAGTCGAGACATCCATTGTAGTCCGGTAGGGGGATCAGCGTAACTTCCAGGTAATGACAGTGGAACTGCGAGGCCTCAATCCTAGCTCTCTAGTCCTCCCTAAGCTGCAGTATCTCGAACATCCGCTCCCACTGGCTCCTCCGAACCCGCTTCTGCACTGAGCTCGATCCCCACCTGAGTGGCCAGCTGTTGCCAGTCTATAAACCAAGAGGATTGCTGTCTGATGACCTCTTCCGCCATCACTCGAGGCAGCCTGCCCTGAGGGAGATTGAGTGCTCTGAGCACATATTTCACGTGAATCCTCAAGAGCCTGCAAAAACATGGATGCTTTACTTGTTTCATAGGTGAGCATGTAGAGAGGCGTGTTATGCGACAGCCCAAACAACCTCCTGGTAAAAACTTATTGACATCTCTCGGCCTGTACATACCTCTTGAATCCCCAAACCTGAGCTGCATATAAGAGAACAGACTTGGCAGTGGCGTTGAAAACCCTAAATTTATTCTCGATAGTGACTCCCTTTGCGTTCAGTAGTTGGGCCATACTATTAATTGCCATGTTGGATGCCATTCTTTCCAGATGCCGCTTATAGGAGAAATCGTAGCTCTCCTCCTCTTGTTACACACACATTATGTGATTGTGAATCTTCCTTCATGTTCAGCTTTTTATCGATTGAGAATCGAGATCCTTTTGAGATAGCTTATTCGTTTCCACTTACATAATAGGAAGCTGCGAGAATTGAAAATTCAATTAGTGCATAAATGGAAACCAAATAACCAAATGTAAAAAAAAATATTCGATGCGATCAAAACCCAGTTTTAGGCTACCATTTATTAAGTATGCGCAGTTGGACCATTCGAATCAGCGTTGAAAATTATGCAGAATTCCACTCCTAGAGGTGCGGCGACACTGCGGCCAGACCAGACCCGAGGGGTATGCGACAAGAAGGCGAACGGATTACTGCCCCTTGATCTTGAGTCGGAAACAGATTCCAAATTAGAATTTGATGTTTCAACAAGTTCGTTTAGTGTCAAAACGATGAAAATTATTATACTAAGGATTTTGGTCAGTGTCAGTCACTTCTAAGGGGTGGAAAATAGGGGCTGTAATTTTCAAAAGCGCTTAAAGCCCGAAAACTCTCGATATAAAGGTGTTATTTATTTCACCAATTAAAATAGTATTGCATTTTTAGAATCAAAATAGACCACCCAGACTCAGTAGAACAAATAGTTTGCTCCCCGGATCAGAGATGGGCGAATTCTTATTCATAAATACGATTATGAATACAAATCATATCTGCGACTTTATGATTATGAATACGAATACCGGTATGAATATGAATATGAATACAATCATATTCACACTTTGAATACGATTTTCCCCCGTATTCGTATTTTGAATACGATTTCATGCTTCTTTCTATGATTTCCCCAAAAATCGATTTTTTTAAACGATTTTCCCTGAAAATCATACTTTTTTAAAATGATTTTCTCCCGAACTCTGGACATATTTATGACCTAACATTATCAAAATAATTAATAACAATTCGAAACGCTCACCAATTCTTATAGGATTTTTCACGCAGAATCGAATGAGACCACCCCCAGGTCGCTACAACCAACCGTATAGAAACTACGACGACATTTCCGCTGAAAATCGTATATTTTTTACAATTTGCACTGAAAATCATAAAAATTATGTTTTTTACAGCAATTTTGGTCGTATTTATTACTCCCTAAAATCGCCACAAAAAAAAAAATAATAAAAATTCAAAACGCTCACCAATTTTTATAGGATTTTTCGCGCAGAATCGAAGGAGACCACCCCCAGGTCGCTACAACCAACCGTATAGAAACTAGGACGACATTTCCGCTGAAAATCGTATATTTTTTACAATTTGCACTGAAAATCATAAAAAATTATGTTTTTTACCGCAATTTTGGTCGTATTTACTCCCCAAAATTGCCAAAATAATTAATAAAAATTCAAAACGCTCACCAATTCTTATAGGATTTTTCACGCAGAATTGAATGAGACCCCAGGTCGCTACAACCAACCGAATAGAAAGTACTAAGAAATTTCCGCAGAAAATCGTATTTTTTAAACGTTAGCACTGGAAATCATTAAAAAATTATGATTTTTACCGGACATTTCGTCGTATTTTCTATTCAGTTGGTCATAGCGACCTGGTGTTGGTCTCATTCGATTCTGCATGAAAAATCCTATAACAATTGGCGAGCGTTTTGAATTTTGATAGATTATTTTGACGATGGTTAGGTCATAAACATGTCCATTGTTCGGTAGAAAATCATTTTAAAAAAAATATGATTTTCAGGGAAAATCGTAAAAAAATTGATTTTTAGGGAAATCATAGAAAAAAATCATAAAATCGTATTCAAAATACGAATACGGGGAAAAATCATATTCAATGTGTGAATACGATTGTATTCGTATTCATATTCATATTCATACCAGTATTAGTATTCATAATCATGAAATCGCAGATATGATTTGTATTCATAATCGTATTTATGAATAAGAATTCGCCCATCTCTGCCCCGGATTGTACTTATGACAAATCTGAAACACGAGTGTGAGTTGGTAGGAGTGGCAAAGGCTGTGTTCTTTGCGGACGAGTGATCTATATAGAAAAATTATGAACCTTTGTGTAATAATTTGCAGCGTTTCTTTATTGGTTTTTCGAATTTTACATACCTTGAATCTAGAAACCATCAAATTTCGAGGGGGTTATCATTTTCTTCTTGCTCTATTCCAAAAGATTTCAATTGAAAATAATGATCAAAAAGTTTGTGGTTGTCTCCATAAACTAGTGATAGATCACATTTGGGGAATTTAGGACACTTCTGAATAAGTATTAGTGAAGAACACTGAGAAATAATGAATCGTATCACTGACTAGAACAAAAGAAAAGTGTCAAAAGTAAAAAAATGGTGGTTTTTGTTGTAGTTGTGTCGGTGGCGCGTACTGAAATAGGTGTTAGGGGCTCGATACGTGGTGAGAAGGGGACCTGACTCCGGCCCTGACCCGACCAAGACGTGTTCCGAATGGAGTCAGGAAGTGGAGCTCCGTCCGCTCCGCTCCAGTACTCAAGTCTGGTCAGGTCAGGTCGCAGTGTCGCCGCCCCCATTCAAATTCACAGAAGTGGTCTGCTCCGGTACTCAAGTCTGGTCAGGTCAGGTCGCAGTGTCGCCGCCCCCATTCAAATTCACAGAAGTGGTCTGCTCTGGTACTCAAGTCTGGTCAGGTCAGGTCGCAGTGTCGCCGCCCCCATTTAAATTCACAGAAGTGGTCTGCTCCGGTACTCAAGTCTGGTCAGGTCAGGTCGCAGTGTCGCCGCCCCCATTTAAATTCACAGGAGAGGTCTGCTCTGGTACTCAAGTCTGGTCAGGTCAGGTCACAGTGTCGCCGCCCCCATTTAAATTCACAGGAGAGGTCTGCTCCGGTACTCAAGTCTGGTCAGGTCAGGTCGCAGTGTCGCCGCCCCCATTTAAATTCACAGGAGAGGTCTGCTCCGGTACTCAAGTCTGGTCAGGTCAGGTCGCAGTGTCGCCGCCCCCATTCAAATTCACAGAAGTGGTCTGCTCCGGTACTCAAGTCTGGTCAGGTCAGGTCGCAGTGTCGCCGCCCCCATTTAAATTCACAGAAGTGGTCTGCTCCGGTACTCAAGTCTAGTCAGGTCAGGTCGCAGTGTCACCGCCCCCATTTAAATTCACAGAAGTGGTCTGCTCCGGTACTCAAGTCTGGTCAGGTCAGGTCGCAGTGTCGCCGCCCCCATTCAAATTCACAGAAGTGGTCTGCTCCGGTACTCAAGTCTGGTCAGGTCAGGTCGCAGTGTCGCCGCCCCCATTCAAATTCACAGAAGTGGTCTGCTCCGGTACTCAAGTCTGGTCAGGTCAGGTCGCAGTGTCGCCGCCCCCATTTAAATTCACAGGAGAGGTCTGCTCCGGTACTCAAGTCTGGTCAGGTCAGGTAACATTGTCGCCGCACCTTAAATCTTGGAGCTACCTGAGTCCAAAGGATCTAAAAACTTAGCAGAGTAAAAATAAAAGTGATTATACCATTGGAAAGCAGAGATCTTGACGTAGTTTTTGGTGCTGAGGTACGTGAAAAACCATGCGGAAGTATAATAACTGGGATTTTTGTAAAGAAAAAAATTTAGGACACTCTTACTTCAATTAGTTGTAGAAACGACTCCTGAAGTTTCGGGTTCTTAACCCTATACATATAGGGTCACCCTATACACTTAGTCTCGTAGCTGAATACTTTGTTGTGGCTCCAGTACTAGGATAAGGGACAAGTCCACTATTCTAGGCGCTGGTGAGACGCCTTTGAATTGCTTGACTGTTAAAATAGTTGTTCTTAGTTGATTCAGAAAAACGACCCTACTGTTGCTGGAGCCACGACAAAGTAATGTGAGACTTCTTACTGCAGATTTCTACCATTTAAATTATTTCGTTCCAGGTGAAAGAAAAGAAAGATAAGGGAGGAGGTCTGATGCGTCGGTTAACCAGTATGAAAAAATCAAAATCCCCTCCCCCGACTCCTTATTCCATGGATAATCCTGTTTTTGAAGATTCGTCGATCAACATTGCTCCACCTGTTCATGTGAGGTGAGTTCATCTTGATTTACATCTATTTTATGCTATGAATTTGTTGCAAGTACCTACTCTACATGCGTCACAACTTGTTGTTCGGTCTTTGTAGTTTCTAGAGGGATCTAGATGAGTTGAAAACGACCCCAAAAATTTGTTTCGCCGAACAATCATCATATACCCCGAGTTACTTACTTTTAAATCGATTCGTAACTATTTATATGCTTGAAATGTTATTGGTTTCAGGTCAGGATCTTGTCCCAATCAACTCATCTCTTCCAGTAGTACAGAGAATAGATTGTTCAGTCCTACCTCTTCTCATCGCTCCAAAATTAAAGAAAGACCTTCGTTATCCAGAGTATCTCCAAGGTTTCGTAAAAATAATTATGAAAGTCCACAGTACCTGTTTATTATTATCTATATCGTGTGATATCATTTTTTTGTATTCCTTATTTTGTATTACAGAATGCTCTGTGATTCGAGAATTATACAACACCGGAAATCAAGTTCAATGGACGGTCCAAGCTCTGATCCTGACACATCTCACATGAGTAGCCGGCCTTTGTTTCTAGATGACCAGAAAGGACTGTCCTGTGCAACTACTCCGTTTTTAAACGTTATTGACATTCCCAAGTCATCTCAATCCAAGGTATCATCAATATACATGATGTTGGTGTATGGCAATTTGCTTATTCTCCTTTATTTTATGCTGCTGATCAACCCCTGTTGGTTATAGAATTCTTCACATCGTGTTGTAACTAGTCACATGATTTTATTAATATATCTTGAAATACACAATGAGGCAAGTAATCAATTGGATAATGGGATTTTCCATGAATTCGTATTATTTGAGAAGTTCTAACTAACACAAATTTTGTTTAAAGGTTGTTCTTGCGCACGAAATGACTGGCGAAGGGTCGGGAATGAGACCAGACACAGCTCATCGAGGGCAGCCTCATGATGACCTATTCTCTCAAGTTTCTTCCAGACTCCAGATCAGAGGCAATAATGAACCTGTTAAACCTTCCAAGCGGTCTTTGCCGAATTCTGATCAAGCGCATAACCAGGACAATAAACCTCAGTCTAAAGGTTTACCGTTACCACGAGAGAGGTAAAGTTAGGTCGTCTTCTCTTCATAGAACGCTTATTATTAATAGGTTGTGTGACTCGAGTATCGTAGGTTAATAAAACCATCCAGCTTCTAGATTCACTCGTTCAACCTTTTCGGGTTCGATTTCTTGGGCACTCAAGCAGGGTGCTAGGCTTGGTTTGCAAGCACTGCACAGATCCCCCTGCCCCGGTATGTTTGCGCATGTATCAAAGCTCACAACGTTCTAATTCTTGAAAAGCTCCAGTTGTCTCCACCTCCAGGAATTTTCTATTGGTAGATGTGGTAATTCTAAAAAAATTAGAATTCTAACATAATTTTACTTAACCTTTTCGCCCAGACTCTCGAGAGCCTACCGTCACTCACAGCCCGCCCGCCAGCAGCCCCTTCTGTCCCCTCAGTACCGCATTATTTTGGCGACTCGGTGGTTCGTCCGAAGTTGTTTCCTTGCATTATTTTATTGTACTTTTTTTCGCGTGATACTTTCTGTTATGAGTTTATGAGAATTATTGAGATTATGTGCATTATTTATTCATTTACTAGCCAGTTTAACATAATGGAAATAATGAAATTAATGTAGAATAATTATGATACCTCATTACTAGCTCCAATATCTATTAAATTCATTCAGTATAATTAATTGTTTTCCACTTACATTATGTTTAGGAAAATTCCTATAATTTGATAACTTTTCATAGTGGGGAAAACCAAAAGTTGGAAGAGGGACAAAACATTTTTGCGAATGTTCCCGAGGAAAGTTCAAATAGGCGGTGAAATATCTGAAAAGCGGCAATATCTTTGACAGGCCTACCGCCAAAAATACCAAAATAGAGTTAGAAGGGTTGAAAAAAAAGGCAGTGACCAAATCGGCGAAGATCAAAGAGAACCAACTGTTTGAGGTGCCGCTGCATCTGAACTTACCTACTGGATCAAGGATAAACTACCGACCAAAAAACGCCGACAAACAATGATATTAGAGAAAAAAAAAAAACACTTAAACTGTTCAAGGAATATATACACTGTTCTGTGAATGCAATATCATGAGGTTTGTAATGGACATAACACTCTGGAAGATCGTAGTTACACGGCGAAAGAGCTCAAGTGCCAGAAGGGCTATTATCGGCGGCAGGCAGCTACAGAATGGTCGAGCCGCCCGATATTTGACGTTGGCGGGCAGGAAAGGGTTAACGGGTTATGGATTGACCTCTGTTGATGTGTTAGGAAACATGATTAGTCAGAAATCACCGCTCACGTTCAGTTATGACTGTTATTGATGACTCTTTCCTCATACTTAAATCGATAATGATGATATCTGAAATTTGGCGCCATTGGGCTGCCTGCACCATCCATCCCCATATAGGTCCTTATGCCTTCCTGTTGGGATCAGCAACCTCTTCGCATTTCTGTCCATTCACTTCCTTGCCTCAAGTGGTAGGAGCTCCGATTCAGAATTAGAACGATAGAAGATCCATCCCCGGTTGCAGGAAGTTAATTTTTGATGGTTACAACAATGTGGTGCAGTCATACTGTTCCAGAATGGTCTCCTAGCATTTTTCTGAGAACAATAATTAAATAAGATTAGGTCATCAAAACAACTCCCCCCAAGACACGAGTCGAGCCACCGCCTATTAGGACAAATGCTGAGGTCAGCACATCCCCCGCCTCGCCAATAAGGAAAAATAATAAAAAGTCCGAAGCCAGTCAAAAATAGTGCGTTCTCACTGGGTTGGAAAACGCCGGCCTAAGCTGCCCCTCACCACCCTGACTAGGTAACGGTGTTCCTAAGATTTCCTATCGGTGGAGGGGGGGGGGGATGTTGTGACTTCGCATTTCTGTCCATTCACTTCCTTGGCTCAAGTGGTGAGAGCTCCGATTCAGAATTGGAACGATAGATCGATGCCCGGTCGCGGGAAGTTAATTTTTGATGATTCAACATTCCTACCACAATAAGCACATGAACTGAAATTATATACCTTCATTAGTGATGTGTATAAATGTTAGGTGACAAGACATTCCCTGGTAATAATCACGAAGTGTGTTCTCATCATATTATATGATGTATCTGTCAAACATTTGGTTGAAACTTGACACAATAAAGAGACTTGAATTGTACACAAATAGGTATCATCCTAACTCCTCGTAAAACCACTTCTCCTCTTGTTGCACTTCCATGAGTGTGTAGATGGTACAATATCCAATAATTAACTGTTGATTCATTGTGCCGATACACAGTACTGACATTGCTATGGTGATAACGATCACAATAGCAACACCTGCACCCATCCATGCAATTAACTTCAAATTTCGTCCTCAGCATCGGTGAATGATTGAGATTCTTTGTTGAAAATACTCGCTGATGTAGTTGGAGGAAATACTCAGAGGATGGATCAGAAAGATCTCTAGCACCACTAAACACTATTTCTTTAGAATCTAATTCGTCGCTTTCCTCTTCAATGCCTAGGTGAACACCCGAAACTATTTCCCACACCTATTTTTTGTCAGGAAACATGTGCATTGCACACATTCTAGAGCAAACCTCACTGACAGCCGACTGAACAAAACACAAATGAGACAGAAACAGGGTGGAAGGTGATGGGTTAGGTGTTCAAAAACTTCAGTCCAAAGGTCCAACAATTACAGACATGAACTCTTCACAACATTAGTTTGTTTGGCAACCGCTAGATCTCGGCGGAATGAAGAGAAAGATCTGCAGATACGTGAAAGATGCGGGCTCAAGGCAAGTGTATAATAGAGTATTTTTGTACTTGGCGTTTCGTTTCACACGTATCTACTCCCACACGCGAAAAGTTCCTTGACGCCAAAAGCCAACTTTAGGCGTTTGAAAAAATCCGCTGTCTACGCGAGGGTGCGCTACGTGAGGATAACCTCTGAGTAGATGGAGTTGTTTTTCTTCTTCCATGGAATACCCAAAGCAGAAAACAGCAAGTTTAAGGTTGAACAGAAAATACTATTTGCTTGTACCTACCACTATCTATCCACTTAGTCATTAATATTGAAGTTATTTTAAATCAATTCTCATTATTGTTTCATTTACTATGGGTTCCAATTTTTCTCCAATAGGTTTTACTATCATTTGTTAGGTAGGTACCTACTATCATACTTCTTTATTCATTTTACTGGTATTTATATATGTTACAACCGGGTAAAGACAAAATAAACACGACAACTCTCCTCAAATTCGCACAAAATAATATTTCAGTTGAACCGAAATTTGAGAGCCAAAACAATAAAACCGGGAAAGTAACAGCAAATCGTCCTTATTCAGGTCTACCAAAACCAGGACTGCAACATGCCCTAAAATCGATAAATTACCGTCAAAACCCACAACAATATATATGCGGTTGATTATTGATAACTATTAAATAATATCAATAATAAAAAATCAATAATAATAAAAAATAATTAGGTAATAAAAAATTAGGTAATAAAAAATTAGGTAATACATTTAAAAACATAAATAATATCCATAACGTAGTAGGGATTTCTTATAATATTTATATGAAATCGAAAAATATAAATAATAATAAAATAATAAAACCATGAAATAATAAAACCGCAAAATTTGGTCTGTAAGGGAGTACTAGATTGTTTAAGTGGTTATGTTGAATCCTCAAGTCAGATTTGTACATCCTGGGGTTTGACAATGACTTCCTCTTCTACCATGGAAATTTCTGAAATGGGGTGCTTTTTCACTAGCAGAAACCTTAAATAATCATCGACTACTTGATCAGTTCCTTCTCAGTGGAGGAAACTCTGCCAGATGAACTCACCCCATGGACTCCATCCATTCTTCCATAACTTTTATCATGAAACTTGGAACATGAAAAAGAAAAAAAATAATATCCTATCTGAAAGGGGAACTAAATTTGAAATAGACAATGAGTAAACACCCAACAAGTAACAAGTAACCTTGCCAACTTAACTTATAAGTATCACTTTAACGTCACTACAGGAGTTCACTTTTCACGATTTCGCGGAGGGGATCTGAAAAAAATGACGTGGAAAGTTAGCATCTACGAGAGCTACGAGAGCTGCTCTTTTTCACGTTTCGCGTTTTGTCAACACGGGAAGTACAAAAATACTCTAATGTGATGCTGTATAAATAAGGCGAGGGCCACACAGGGAAAAAAGGTTAATATACCTACATCAAACAGTTTCTGGCTTGCAGCACGAGTTGCTGCGAATTTTCTCAACTGTTTCAATTAGGCTTTAGCGATTTTCGAACTTTAACAATATTATTTAAACATCTTGTAGTATTTTTGGTTTACTTCAACCATTATTGAATAAAATTTAACCTCTTTTGCTACAAGTCGGTGAAACATCTTTTCGTCCTGTCTCGCTTTTTATTACTGTTCATTGATTATTGTCGAATCGTTGTTTCAGGTTTAGATGTATTGTGCCATATCCTCCCAACAGTGACTACGAACTTGAACTTCAGCTGGGCGATGTAATCTACGTACACAAGAAACGCGATGATGGATGGTACAAGGGTACCCAGCAGAGAACAGGTCGTACTGGTTTATTTCCCGCTAGTTTTGTTCAGAGTTTCTGAGATCCACTTCATACCCTTCTTGAAACTTCCATTTAATGTGAAGGAAGGGTACGTAATTTCCTATCTTCTTCACAATCACCTAGTCGAATTTATATAATTCCATCAATTTGAAGCAAACCATTTTTTCTTGATGAAAATTGCATTACTCTCATATTCTTAAAAAATATATCGCTATTAAAATGTTGAGCATACATATGTAGCTTCTGCTCAAATTCAGTACAAATTTTTTATTTATTTTCTTTGTATTGTTATGTTTATCACTCATCTCAGTATGGATTGTTGCTCATGAATGTGGGCGACTTGGATTGGTTGATTAGTTTTTTAATTACCAATTATTATCAGTATCCTCTTATACAGAGTTATATGACTTTGTCTTCAGTGTAATCTATACTATATATATATATTTCTGGAGCACTATTTTTCAAGTAGCAACTAACGTATGACTATGTTTCTAACAGAGTATTTTGTAATTTCAATACGATATTCCCATTCCTTATTATGATGGTTAGTTTTCAAGATATTATCGTAGGTGTAATAATAGCAACGTGTGAGGTTTTTTAATTCTCTAGTAGTTGAATGGAACCAATTTTTGTCTCGTAATCTCGTGCGTACTATAGTCCAGTGTTTAGAGACTAAAAAAAGGGGTTTACCCTACATGAAATGCGGTAGATCTGAATTTTTTCACGTGTTGTTTGGGGGTAATAGGAGGTAACGAATTCATTCTTCTGTAATCATCGAAGAACTATCAAATTCTGGCTCTTTTTTCGGTTATTTGCCTATAGCTCCTCCCCATAGTGTTTCCGGCTTTCAAGATTATTAAAGGAATTGTTGAGTATGAAATTTCCTCCAACATACATTCCATGACCTTTTATCCTACGAGCTAGGGATGTGCAGGGGCTAAAAATGGCGAAATTTTAACCTTTTCTCCATTTTGCACGGCAAAACTCGGTCTCAGCGAAAAGTGTAGAGAATTCAATCAGCTTCCTAACTCAGTGGTAGAGAAAACTCTTATTTATAGGGAATGTTCGATGCCGTAGAACCATTAGTAGAAAGCTCACCAACTTCACCACCTCCCTCCTATCAGATGTCGTGTGTATTGACCCACGGTATGAACTTGTCAAGTATTGGGACTGGGATCATCCAGAAAGAAATGCTGTTATTGCCTACCTTTCGGAAAATATATTTCCTTCATCAGGGCCCAACGGCAACTATACATGACGAGAGAGCGCCAACCAACTCATAACTATCTGTGGACGGAATGGGGAGGGGATACACCTCGTGCTCTCCAATTTCTCAGATTCCTGAAATTCCAAAAGGAATGAAAAAACCTAAATGGTTAAAACTGCTCTGAAGGACCACTGGAATTAAAGGATTCCAGACCTGACGGGTATATTGCTTTGTTGAACTAAATTTTGAGTACTGAATTTTATGAGTGTGTGAGCAGAGGTTCGAAATGAGAATATGCTATTGAAAAATTTGTAAAGATACGTTTATTATTTGAAAGATAACGAATAAACCCCTACCTATGGCCATAGGAATAATTATCTTTGATTGCGGTACCTTGTAGAGGGTATCTGAGGTGGGTTTCTGTCCATGAAGGGCGGTCGTCGACGCCATTGAGGCGGCGGCAGACCACGTGGAAAGGCCTTTTGGAAGGCAGCCTTCTCCAAAGGGAAGATCCAACGTCGTCGTAGCTCCTTTTCGGGGTGGAAACAGCACCACAAGTCCAGAAATTGATGGCCAAGGCTTCGTAGTAGGTATATCTTCCGAATAAAACTATCGGAGATGCGGGTTTTTCGAAACATTGTAAAAACGGAAGCAAAAAGGCGTAAAAAGGGGGAGACGAGAGGCAGCTCAGAGAAAGACACATTTGTAACGGCGAATTCACTGCGGAGGATGGTCCAGGTTTTGCGGGAGGCTGCATTACCCTGACAACGTATCATCTGTGCAGGTGAGCCAACCAGCTGGCAATAAAGGTGTTAGATGGGGAGCTCTGAAGGCGAGTGTGAAGGGGGCTTGCATGGAGAAGGTTCCTCGCTTCTTCTTGGGCGCAGTTGGTATACCCGGAATCAAGCTGCGTGCGGTCCCTCTGCACCAATCGCCTGTGGTCACTGTCCGTGCATGTAAGAGTGGGGATCGCGAATTTTCACTAAACGGGAACGCCTGTTCTGTCCAATCTGGTTCTCATTTATTTGGTAAAGAAAGTCGAAAACTTTCAAAATAAATAAATATAGCATCAGGCTCTCAACAGAAACAAAAACAATAGATTTAAAACTTTCCAGTCGTATAAAATAATATGCAACAATATATCGTGGTAAAAATAAAAAAATATATATAATAACCACTCATGCCCAATCAAATTTTGGAAATATATTTTCCTGAAGCTAGGCGATAACAGTGTTTCTTTCTGGGTGACCCTGGTCCCAATATTTGACAACTCCCTCCTATCGTTGCATAGTAGCGTCAAACTGATTCGTCAAAATATGGAACATTGCATAATGGACAACCTACGGAGCTGTCAAAGCGGTTGACGATTCCACAAGGCAAAAAGAGGGGTTTGCACATCTTATTTGACAGCAGTCTCTATAAATAATGGGTAATCAGTTTCAGGGTGCATAGGGGGAAGTGTCGCAGGGAGTAATTATAGGTAGGCTAAGACGATCTCTCCACATCAGGTTTAGCGCTGTTGTGCATCTTGTATCGACAATGGACAATCATATGGGTACATAATGCAAGTTAATAATAATACTGTAGGATTTTTTATTAGAAGGACCACATAGAGAAATCGATGAAATACCTTCGATGTAATTTCAACAGTTATAACAGAAACTGCAGGTCGATTGTACTCGACGCCATCATTATAGTGAGACTTGACTGGCTACTTGCTCCTCATCCACGCCATCAGCGGGTGTGAATTGAGTCTCACATGTTTGGATTTGGGAAGACCAAATTTTTCACCCTCTTCCAACGCAATCTCATCAAGCAGAAAGAATGGGATGCTTTTAGCGATCCTCCTAATGAAGTCGTCACCCAGGTGCATTACCATTGCTTAAGGGTCTACCATTAGGTGTGCCTGGATGAGAATGAAGAAAGACCCTCTCCAACATGGCTGCCCTAGAGGAAGCAGGGGATAACGCCCATAAAAACTTCGAGGGATCCTGCTCCTCTAGCCCTGGTTTGAACTGTTTCGCTTGCAGTTCCACAGCATGTGGATGCAGAAAGTCGGGGCTAAATTGCACCACTTTCTGCAAATTCTGCTGCGGACAGTTCTTGAACCTGGTCAGGGACCTCAGGACTGTTAATCACGAAAAACTTTAGCTCATACCCTATCATCTAGTGAAATAGTCGCTAGGTAGCCTGGGGGCCGAGATATTAGTAGACGGACGGAAAGTTGAGTACCTGAGAGACCTTGAATTACGCTTAAAAAAAAATTGTAACAGTCATAAATGTGTAAAACGGTGTCCCCGTGCTGAATCATGAAGAAGCGTTACCTAGAAAGCTAATTAAATTCTCTACAACTTTCATTCGCTGAACTTTTCGTTGTGACGAAGTCTTACGAGTTTTTGCTGAGCAAAGTAGAGAGAAAGTAAAAATTTTGCAATTTTACCATTTTCAGCCCTTTTTCTCAGCTTCATAACGATAACTCGTGCGGTTAGAAGTTATAGAACGTATTTTGTAGGAAATTTCTACTATTACTTGAATAAGCTTAAGGCCGATACACACAATGGGAAGGTGCTACAGGCAAAAAAACCAAAAGAAGTGCCAAAATTTGATGGTTTTTCGATGAATAACGGAGGAAGCCGTGGTGGAAGGCATATGGGAACTTGATACCTCCTAATAGGCCCAAACATCATGTAAAAAATTGAGGACTACCGCATTTCATGTAAGGTAAAACTGCTCTAATCACCGGACTTACTATAATCTCGCGTCTAGTGAAGAACGCAAGCTCACTAGTCAGTAATTTGTGCTTGTCAAGATTCACTAATTTCGTCTCTATGTTAACTGTTGAAAAGTCATGAACAATTATTGTAAAACTTGTTTTCCTTACGTCAAATTTTCATTGTGTACGCTCATAATCATTGAATGTTGGTACCTCGTGTGTGAAGATTGCATACGTAATTCATTGTTTTTAATGTTTCACTTTGTAAATGTTAGTATGATCGATGGTGTTAATCGTTGTTTCAATTGTTTAATCGTTATTGACAAAAAGAGCTGTTGTTACATTTCTGTTGTTATGGCGTTATCAGTGTTATTACCTACGCTTTGCCACGTTTCAGTTGAAAATCGTTTTGGTGGATGTTTTGCTTCACATTTCTCTAGCTAGGTTTTTTCCCCTAGGAGTAGAATGGATGCTGGATGGATAAAATGGATAATTTTGGATTTTAATTGGATTTTGGATTTTCGTCCGACTGCCATTCCTGGCGTCGCAGACGTCATCAGCAGATCAGAAGGGAAGATCAGAATTCGTTCTGATGATTTCGCTCATGGCTTCCCATTGCCTCACCGCCCTGGGTTGGAACGAGGGGGGCGGCGAGCCGCGAACGTTCGCTCTCCATATAGGCAGTGTATTGTTCACCAGCAATTTATTCATGTTTTATTCGAAGAGTCAAAAGTATTCATTCCCTTCGTGTTCATAGAAGGGTCAATTATATTGTGCTTCAGTGGCGGCTTCTGCCCCGAAACTCAGGGGGAGCACAGAGAAGCTATGGAGAAGGGACAGAATAGGTGCTTTTCTCTGCCAAATAGAAATTTCAACGATATGCAAATAGAATAAATCTTGGTAACTTTTTCATCTTAAAATTGCAAACGGTACTAAATACGTACAATAGACACGAAAAATGTTCTCTAGTGGTTAACAGAAATTCTGAAATACTTAATCATCGAAGGTTTAAACCCAAGAAATGCATCCATCTAATTGCAATAGCTGAAATGTATATTTGCCCGTGACAATTCAAAACATCGTCCAGTTCGGAAGAAAAATTAACGAGCCCCTTGAAGACTCCGGCATTCAAAGAATCTTCCCTCTCATCATATCCACGCATGGCTAGCTCGAAAACACCACAGAACTTGATACAATCAATGATTCGAGATAAAATGTACCTATTTTTCTTAACCGTTTCGTTTTTTTTTTGCATCAGATTAAGACGATATGCACTGTCGAGTTGTTGCATTATATTTTGACGACCCAGTATACGCAAATATACCAGAGCACGCATGCCGTCTTCAAACCAAGCCTCATTTCGGTTGGTAGAACAAAGTAGGCAAGCAAAGCAAAATAATTTGTTAGTCACTTCACACCCACAAAGCCAATCTACCTTCTTATAATATTCGATTTTAAACTTACGGTACGAATCTGCACGATTTTTAAATTTCAATGTCTGCTGGAGTCCAGGTAGAGACAGCAAGGGGCGGCCAGTTTCTCGAATGTCGCACTTTTCCACGACCGACAAACGCGAATAGTTTAATGTAATGCACCAAATTGTTCATTGTACCTACAACACTCCTAAATAATCACAATACTTTGAACAGAGCGGTGGACTGAAAACGAAAAATGGAAATCCCTTATCAGTTTTGTTTGACTCTGTGTTTACTTATTACTCAATAAGAAAACCCAGATTTCAGAGCTCTCTGACGGGGGTGCATCAATTCAGTTTTGCGCCGCAAGGCACATTTCATACTCTCTGGTTGGTCAATCTCACGTGCTTGCCTCCCTCGAAACACGTCACCCTCAGCACAAACAGAGCAGACGAGAAATTTTGCTCCAACCGCCGCTGATTGGTCGAGCTCCCCCCTCGGTTTTCGCGCGTAGATTCAACTAGCACAGTACCGATGATTGAGTCTTCTGTCACTAGCCAACTTACTCTTCAAACGAATAGGAACGAACTTTGATTTTTTTTTTTTTTTAATTGGCTGGGGGTGCACATGCGCCTATGCTCCTATCAGTAGCCGCCCCTGTTGTGCTTGTAAGCGAATCTCACCTGATTGTTGTAGAACTTATACGTAATATCCAAAATATTACTCGGTGCTCAATTATGTTTCTCTTCACGTGGGTCAGATGTTTAATTCATCTAAAAACACGACAACTTTCTAGACAGCGTATCCATTCTGATCCTAGGAAAACAGCTTGATACTGAATCTTGTGCCTCAGTAAAAAGGAGTCTCCATTCAATGGGTCCTTTGATATTCGATATTTTTCAGGGTATCCTTAGTGGTCATGACCATCGCACTGCATCCAATACGGTCTCATTTGAGGTCAAAAGCATCAGGTTGTAGATTACAAATTGTAGTTGATAGTTTGGTTGTAATGCCCCGGATATTGTGGAAGATGTAGGGGTTCATCATCGTTGATCTTGTTTCTGTTTCAATAAAACGTTATTTTTAATAATTTTGGTTGAGTTGACAAGCTGATAGGTATTGAATGGCATCGAGTTTGTTTGCCTCTGTGGACACACTGTTTGGTTGTTATGCATATTTCGCATCGTATCCTTCATCACTTCCTTAGAAACCAACTTAGCACTCTCCAAAATGCAGTCGTTATCATATGTTCTAGAATGTTGTGGATTTTTCCAGAGTTAGCTTTCGAATTCAAAATATTGAAGTACACCAGCTTGCAGACTTCCCCCCCCCCCCCCATAAATTTGGTCATTAGGACCCACCTTAGTGTAAGAAGGTAACTCGATTTCTTAAAGTGTTATTAATAGAGAGTTCCTAGTGGGTTTGGTTCGGCCTAGATACGGCGTGACTTATCACACACACACACTCAATCCGGCGCCGTATTGTGATAAGAACGCGTCGTAATATTACGGTAGAATACGTCACTAGGAGGCAATCCGGCGCGCCGTATTGAAAACATGGCGGACGATCCGGCTACTGCGCGCCGTATTGAAAACATGGCGGACGATCCGGCTATGGCGCGCCGTATTGAAAACATGGCAGACAATCCGGCTACGGCGCGCCGTATTTTAACTGAAACAAACCTACCAGGAACTCTCGAATACATTAATGTGTATTCTTTTACCAATTGGAAAATCTGATTTTCATCTGACCACGATTACTTCGTTTAATTTTGTTTCTGTGTTTCACTCAAAGGATACTCTTGGTAGATGGAAGTACATAAATTACATCGCGTAGGAATTTAAAAAAACGATTCAAGTCTGATTAGAGTTACTAAAATAATCAAACATGAGGTATCAGTTGAACTAATTGCCATTCGAAGTTGCTTATTAGCTTTGTATAATTTTTTAACTTTCTCGTTAATTGTTAAGTAGTTATTTATTTCAGAACAGCTCGTTACATTCATTATTTGTGTGTGTCTTGCAATTGGTTCCTCTTGAATTGTAGCTAATTCATTCCTTGTTTTGAGACAAGGATCTGTGATTCCGATGTAATCAACATTATGACTGGAAAAGTATGGAGTGATAATAATTTTTTTTAGCTAGTTTTTACCTAGAGGTGTTGAATTATCACCGTTAAATACATACAAAGTAATTCCTTCGACCCCTGTCCCAAATTTGAAATCTACTACATTTTCGATTTTTACATGAAGTTAGAACTATGATTACATGAATATGTATAAGAGGATCGTCTAATCTGACATTGATTTTAGAACTACGTTGCTGATAACGGTTTCTAGTTTGATCTCTTTCATATCGAGCAGGACTCTTGAAGAATCAAACGTAGCAATATTTATATATGTAGGTATTTCTTATAAGGTTGAAATGAGAAGACTCGGAATGCTGGGATTTGTGGTCTTGACTGACCTCTAACCATTGGTACATAATGAATTATTGGTCCTCCCTACAATCAAGAGTTATTTTTACTGGAACTAATGAGAGATTGTGATATATTTCATTCGAGGTCATGCTGTTACATATTTCCGTAGGAACTAAATCAATGAATGAATTATGGTTAAGTATACATGGATTATTACAATAACGCTTTATCCAATCGTACATAAATTAAATTTTTCGATTACTAATTATTGTTACTCTCATTTTGAAACTGACGTGTACAGGTCCCTTTACTCATATTTCTTTTTTTACATGTGACAAGCGTGAATGTAAATAACGATAAGGTATTGTAAATATGTACATAGATAACCCGTTTTTAGCTCCCCTGTTGTAAACATACTTTTCAAATAAAATAATGGTGATTATTGAAAATAATGGGTTTCATCAATTCACGAGAAAGTTTCCTACCACCAACACAATCATGTACACAAATTTGGAATTAGATAAATATAAAAATTGTCTGTTCAATTTCACCATCCACACATTATCTACCATAACTTTCAAAAATTAAGTGTCGAATACATTTGGTTGGGGGCAAACTTCGTTGATTGAGTGGCAAAAGAAGGTTATCCTTCTCAAAAATCTCCAGTCATGTAGTCAGTGTAAACTTTGTCAAGACCAATCATAGAGATGCCCAATAGATAAACTAATTTTTGGCTTTTACTAAATTCGGATTCAACTTTGAGAACGCTCCAAATTTTCAGCATCAAAATTCGTACTTTCTCTTGGTATTTTGCCCCTATTGCATTTCCGTTAGTTTTTTTCATTTTTGATCCAAAAACGCTGCAAATTATTACACAATGGTTTATTATTTTTCTATATAGATCACTCGTCTACAAAATCACCAACCATCCAATATAAAGGAAAAAAAAAAAAAAAAAAAAAAATCAAAAAAAAAAAATTAAAATCACCAACCATCGATCGCATTTCGGTAAGCTCTAATTTGAACGGAGATTAGGCCTCTTCCACGATTCACACTCGTGTTTTGATTTATTTATATATATATTTCAATATAAACCCTTAAATTTTCGTAGGGAGCGAACGGTTTGTCCTACAGAGCTCCGCGTGGTCTCAAAAAATTCTAAAAATTCTATAGAATCTTAAATTGAAGGAAAAACAATACCTTTATATCAAAATTTTTTGAGTTAGAGCGTTTTCAAAATTTCAAAATTGATTTTGGAACCCTTAGAAGTGACCTACATCAACCAAAACCTTCGGGGCACAACTAGACCCCAAATGGAGCCTACATACCAAATTTCATCAAAATCGGTCAATGCTAAGTGGCAAAAGTGCCGCGGATGGCGGACGGACGGCCAAATTTTTATTCGATTTTTGGATTCTACGTACCTTGAAACGTAAACCATCAAATTTTGAGGGGGTGTTAAAATTTTTTCTTTCTTGGTCGATTCCAAAGGTTCATTATTGAAAATAATAAACCAAAATGAAATGAAAATGTTTATCTATTGGCCAAAAAACCCATGGCTGGATTTAAATCTGTTGTTGCATAACCCTGGTGAGGAAAATTGCATTCAAAAAACTATACTAATCGATTTTTTTCCAAGACTATCTTAGATTTCACGTTTATCTAGTTTAACCCCACAAAGACCTAGGGTTACATGAAGTTTATCTTCTATAAAATTAATGGTGGTTCGTGTTAATGGCCTTGTACCCTCGATTTTATGGGTTTACGTCAGAGCCAAATAGTTAGCCCTTATTTATTATTCAAGGTAAACAATAAGATATCGTTTAGGCAATACTCCTGTATTCAAACACCAGATGGACCGACAAACTCATCTATGTAGGAATCTAGCTGTCACAAAATTTAGCTAGAAACAAACTGCCTCGCAGGTCGGCCAAAGCTGCCCTACCTTCATGGTACATGTTACAGGGTGTCTACAAAACAGCTGTAAGGAATTCAAGGGGTCGATTCTACAAGTAAATTTTCAACAAAAAGTGTCTCTTAGAATTTTTTTTAAACGCCTCTTTAACCGACTTTTTTCACTGTGAGATGTGGGAGAAGGGAGAATGAAAATCAAATGTAAAGGCGGGCAAAAGGAGGGTTTATTCAGTAAAAACTTACCAATAATTGAGAGGGGTCGGGCCGGAATAAAAGTATGTCGAACGGGACGCGAATAACGAGGCGAAAGGTGAAAAGACCGTACGCGTGGATTCGGTGTCAAGGACAAGACTGATGTCCCTCCTTTCCCCCCGTCACAGGATCGGTCAATCCCCCTTCTCCTCGTTCACTCTGTGGTCGGGTCATCCGCCTAATATGAACGTCACACTCCCCCCCTGGCGAAAAAAATTTGGGGTCATGTTGGGGGCGGTTGATACCAAATTTTACAAAAAAAAACCAAATTTCCAATTTTACTGTTGGGAGGCATTCCTGGGGAAACCGTCCTGGCCCACAGGCCGTGCTACCTATTACAGTTTACATGTGGCTGAATCGAATGAGCCTTACTTTTGTTCTCAATGTATAGGTCAACGGCAGGTGTGGGCAAAGTGGGTGAAAACCCCAGGGACTAACAGGTGGTGGGTGACTTTTGGCCTCCATGTGCAATTTAGGGGTGGTTTATGGGCTGATACCAGGAGTAGTGTGGCGTAAGGAGGATTTGTTACGGGGCACATTTGGTCCTATGGTCTTATTACATTGTACAGTGCTTCAATGGTAGAAGTTATTTACATTGTTAAACATAAATCAAATTTAATTGGCATTGTATGAAATGAAAGGTACGTTACAACAGAGGAAAGTAAATTGAAATATAAAAATTTTAAATGAAATTATCCTTTGAAGGCACTGATAGGTGGGGGGAGGGGTATTGTTAGTTGGGTGGGGGTTCATTGGGGTGGGGTTGGTGGTGGCTGGAATGGCTTGGTTATGGTGATTGTCGCACCCCCAAAGGTTATGGTCATGGTTTCTACGGGGATTGGTGCTATTGGTGGGGGTGGACGTGGTGGTTGTTGTGGGCGTGGTCGTTGGGACGCATTGTATGGCTGTCGCCGCCACTGGTTGGCACGCTGTACTGCCCGTGAGGGCGCAGGGACGATGAGAGCCATCAACGATGGGATTGTGGATGTAGTGGGTTGTGGGATTGGTGGAGTTGGCGGGGATGGTGTTGTGGGGTTAGAGGTGGATAGGGAGCAATTCTCTAACTCTGATACCAACTGCTCCTGTTGTTGGTCGTCTGGGGTGGGCTGGAGCAGCACTTCCTCCTCTTCATGGTCGGGGTCCATTTCTGAAACAGGGGGTTTCACGAGTAGAGTAGAGTGGCGCAGTGGAAGCGTCCTGGGCCCATAACCCAGAGGTCCGTGGATCGTAACCACGCTCTGCTACCATGTGAGATGTGGGAGAAGGGAGAATGAAAATCAAATGTAAAGGCGGGCAAAAGGAGGGTTTATTCAGTAAAAACTTACCAATAATTGAGAGGGGTCGGGCCGGAATAAAAGTATGTCGAACGGGACGCGAATAACGAGGCGAAAGGTGAAAAGACCGTACGCGAAGATTCGGTGTCAAGGACAAGACTGATGTCCCTCCTTTCCCCCCGTCACAGGATCGGTCAATCCCCCTTCTCCTCGTTCACTCTGTGGTCGGGTCATCCGCCTAATATGAACGTCACATCACTTTTAAGTTTTTTTTCGTGTTTTCGACCTTACACCATTAAAACGGTCATAACTCTCTTAAATTACACTCAAAAATTAAAAATAAGGATACCGTTGGAAAGAGCGTCAAATTTCCTATCTCCCTGATACCAAATAACAAAATTTCAGTTGAATTACACAAGGAATAAAACAACCTAAAAAGTGAACTTAGTAAATTTTCGAAAAATTCCCGTTTTTCAACGCCTATAAATCTCCAAATATTACCAGGTAAAGTTCTGTTGCCGCAAAGCCTAAAAACTGCGCCAGAGTCTCAGCTTTCCAATGGTATAATCAAAACATATTCTACAACCGTGTTTAGGGGAGAAATTCGTGTTTGAACGCGGAAAAACGTGCATTTTTTCAACGAAATCGGCGCTCTGGCCTCCTGTTTCCGGAGGCCTCGCGGTCTACTGAGGCGCCGACCCACCCACTGCTGTCGTCCGACCCCTCAAATCGACTAGGCGGAGCGCCGATTTCGTTGAAAAAAAAAAACGCTGCAAATTATTACACAATGGTTTATTATTTTTATATAGATCACTCGTCTGCAGAGCCACCAACCATCCAACATGAATAAAAGCATCGATCGCATTTAGGTCAGCTTTAATTTGAACGGAGATTAAGCCTATTTTGCGATTCACACTCGTGTTTATGATTTATCGTACGTTCAAACTTTAAATTCTCGTAGTGAGCGAACAATTTGTCCTACAGAGCTCCGGGTGGTCTCAAAAAATTCTAAAAATTCTGTAGAATCTTAAATTGAAAGAAAAACAACACCTTTATATTGACATTTTTTGAGTTAGAGCGTTTTCAAAATTTCGAAATTCATTTTGGAACCCTTAGAAGTGACCTACATCAACCAAAATCTTCGGGGCACAACTAGACCCCAAATGGAGCCTACACACCAAATTTCATCAAAATCGGTCAATGCTAAGTGGCAAAAGTGCCGCGTACGGCGGACGGACGGCCAAATTTTTATTCGATTTTTGGATTCTACGTACCTTGAAACGTAAACCATCAAATTTTGAGGGGGTGTTAAAAATTTTTTTTTCTTGGTCGAATCCAAAGGTTCATTATTGAAAATAATAAACCAAAATGCACGTTTTTCCGCGTTCAAACACGAATTTCTCCCCTAAATACGGTTGTAGAATATGTTTTGATTATACCATTGGAAAGCTGAGATTCTGGCGCAGTTTTTAGGCTTTCCGGCAACAGAACTTTACCTGGTAATATTTTGAGATTTATAGGCGTTAAAAAACGGGAATTTTTCGAAAATTTACTAAGTTCACTTTTTAGGTTGCTTTATTCCTTGTGTAATTCAACTGAAAATTTGTTATTTGGTATCAGGGAGATAGGAAATTTTACGCTCTTTCCAACGGTATCCTTATTTTCAATTTTTGAGTGTAATTTAAGATAGTGATTATGACCGTTTTAATGGTGTAAGGTCGAAAACACGAAAAAAACTTAAAAGTGAAAAAAGTCGGTTAAAGAGGCGTTTAAAAAAATTTTAAGAGACACTTTTTGTTGAAAATTAGTTGTAGAATCGACCCCTTGATTCCTTACAGCTGTTTTGTAGACACCCTGTATACATAAAACGCCAACCGTATGTACGTACGTATGCACGTCGCTGATCGGGAGGAGTTAGAGGGGTCGTGGGAG
The DNA here is from genome assembly GCA_009739505.2 of Apolygus lucorum. Classification (NCBI taxonomy): domain Eukaryota; kingdom Metazoa; phylum Arthropoda; class Insecta; order Hemiptera; family Miridae; genus Apolygus; species Apolygus lucorum. Next base: position 60,227,629 of record CM019167.2, read on the forward strand.
TGGGGAGAGTCGGAGGAATCTGAGCCAGGAGGAGTTAAGGGCAGGAGGAGTCGGAGGAATCGTTTTTGCCTGCTTCTAGTAGGCTGTTCAGCTAGTTGTCATATAAACGACCAAAACTATCCCAAGTTTTCAAGGTGATTCAGAATGATCTAAAACGGATTAGTGCGTGGTTATTTTTTCTTCTGTTGAGTCTTGTCCAACTTTACCCCAGATCAATCGCATAAGGACGCCCAAGTCTTACTGTGGGATGTCCTAAAAAGAAGCGTGAACAGGAGTAGCGCCTACCTTCACCACCTGCAGTACTTCAGGTGAGCATACAGCAGCACCACCGTTGCAGTATCATATCCACTCGTCTAGGCTTGCTACCCATTTCAACGTCAGCTTTCTTCTCTCTTCGTTGTCTCCATTACTTTGAGGTGTCTTAAAATGGAGACTCCCCTCAAAGTAGGTACCCCAACACGACATGCAGAAAGAGGGATACTTAGCACAGAATGAATAAACTAAACAAAGCGTTTATTACAAATAAATTATACGTATCGATTTAATTAAATCCATTAAACTTCATGAATATTGTACTACACCGTTTTTACAACAGAATATTTTTTCAATAAGGAGGCTCAAACTTTGCTGGATGGCTGTGGGCACCGATATTTCAACATTTCTATTTCAGCTTCAAAGTAAGACGTCTTGTCATAACAGAAATATTCTGGTACCTTGTACTCTCCTTGGAAGGAAGCGCCTGGTCCAACAGCTATGAAAGAATTCAATCGCAACAATTAGTTAGCAATTGCAGAAATTCCAACAAGTTTTTCACTTAAAATAATTAAGAAGATGAAATGAGTAGTAGTATGAAATGTAAGCATTCAAGTTACCTATATGAAAACGTGATTTTGTGGCAAAGATAACGACTCTGTGATTTTGAGAGATTATTGTAGTCTTCAAGTCAACCCACACCATCTTCGATGTTCCAATTTTGGTTGGTCAGCAGTTTCGCGAACACCTCATCTACACTCATGGTTGAGATGAAGTGGGGATAGAGATTGATGTCAGATCGCTCTTCCTCACAGTGGCGTTATGCCCCTATGAGCATAACTCATTAGAGGCACTAATGAGGGAATTAGGAATGAGGAATTTCACCGAATTCTTTTTGCATTTTTCCTGAATAGTTAATGGTGTGGGATAGATGAAAATCGGATTGATTTTGGAAAATACTGTTATTTTTGTTTTTGTTGTTGTTAGTTGTTCAGAAAGGTCTAAAACGCGAAACGCGAGTGAAAATTTTGATTTTGGAGAACTTTTTTTTTTCATCCTTGAAAAGTGAAAGTGTTTCTGATTTATCGTACGTCCAAACTTTAAATTCTCGTAGTGAGCGAACGGTTTGTCCTACAGAGCTCCGGGTGGTCTCAAAAAATTCTAAAAATTCTATAGAATCTTAAGTTGAAGGAAAAACAATACCTTTATACCAAAATTTTTTGAGTTAGGGCGTTTTCAAAATTTCAAAATTGATTTTGGAACCCTTAGAAGTGACCTACATCAACCAAATCTTCGGGGCACAACTAGACCCTGAATGGAGCCTACATACCGAATTTCATCAAAATCGGTGCTAAGTGGGGAAAGTGCCGCGGATGGCGGACGGACGGCCAAATTTTTATTCGTTTTTTGGATTCTACGTACCTTGAAACGTAAACCATCAAATTTTGAGAGGGTGTTAAAAATTTTTTTTTCTTGGTCGATTCCAAAGGTTCATTATTGAAAATAATAAACCAAAATGAGGGAAACTAGAAAACAGCGATATGTGACTGAGGGTGTAGTGGTGGACACGAAACGTGTTCTTAGATGAGAATGACCCATACTCGTACGTTAAGCGAATCAAAAAAGACCATGAGTTAATGAGCGAATTTTAAAAGAAATATTTAAAGCTATGCCTTAGAAAATCGACATATTAGCTATATGAAGATGTGAGTAGTCAGCCTTGAGGGTGTGACACATAGCAAGAATCGTTAAAATTATATAATACTTATAATATTAATATTATAAAAAATACTCTTCTAGTCAACCCGAACTTATAGAGTACCCAAACGCAAATATACCCATACTGTATGAACAGGGTGTTTTAAAAATTTAAGTAAGTAGTTCATATTAATGCTCTCCTCGTCACCCAAACTCATGGTGACAACACGTATATTGTTTTTTTTCCGATTTTCAGTATACCATACCAACATAGGCATACCTACTGTATGCACATTGAATATGTTAAGAGTCCATTATTCATGTAATCCTCGTATCAACGCGCTCACTCACTCCGCTATTGCATTTTTGAGTACAACGGAAATACGCGGGTTTTCATTATTGAACATAATACGAGTATAAACATAAGACGAACTCTTTATTTTATTTTCCCGCCACCCACAACTGTAACCATATATGTATGCAAATATGCATGGTGTCTCAAAAGTTGTTCACCCCCCTGCTAAAATCGTCCAGATAGTGGTAAAAAAAATTATTTTTTTTTTGAATCTTCATGATTTTTTCCAAGGATCTCAAATATGACCACGGTGCGCATTGCGCAAATCGTGCGCAACGCACACCAACTTCGTTATTTCAAATGAGACCCCCATTTTTTATATTGCAGATTTGGATTCTACGCAAAATTTCATGAATTTTAGACCCTTCACTTGATTTTTTGGTTGCGCGCAACCCGTCCCATGAGCGCGCAAAGTCGCCCAACTACCGAATTGCGCAAAATATGGATTCACATAAACCCCAAGTGTGGCACATGTTTTTTCATTACTTTTCGACGCTGAATCACGCGGTGGTATCCATTTTTGAATTTGATTGGAATTTTAGAAATGGCGGTCGAAAATTCGGTTGTTTTTAGCGATAAATCGCTCGAGCAGTTCGAGTTTACGGCGAGCGGTTCCTGGATAGGCGCCACCCCAACAGACAGACGATTCTGACGAGCTTAATTCATGAAATTTTGCGTAGAATCCGAATCTGCAATAAAAAATGGGGGGCCATATGAAAAAAAAAAAAAAAAAAAAAAAAAAAAAAAAAAATGGGGGGTCATATGAAATATCGCTAAAAACAACCGAATTTTCGACCGCCATTTCGAAAATTCCAATCAAATTCAAAAATGGATACCACCACGTGATTCAGCGTCGAAAAAACATGAATCTATATTTTGCGCAATTTGGTAGTTGGGCGACTTTGCGCGCTCATGGGACGGGTTTCGCGCAACCAAAAAACTCAAGTGAAGGGTCTGAAATTCATGAAATTTTGCGTAGAATCCAAATCTGCAATAAAAACGCTGCAAATTATTACACAACGGTTTATTATTTTTATATAGATTTCTCGTCTACAAAATCACCAACCATCCAATATGAAGAGACAATTAAAAAAATAAAATAAAATCAAAAAATAAAAAAAATCAAAAAAATCAAAAAAAGAAAAAAATCAAAATCACCAACCATCGATCGCATTTCGGTCAGCTCTAATTGAACGGAGATTAGGCCTCTTTTGCGATTCACACTCGTGTTTTGATTTATATATATATATATATATCAATATAAACCCTTAAATTTTCGTAGGGAGTGAACGGTTTGTCCTACAGAGCTCCGCGTGGTCTCAAAAAAATTCTAAAAATTCTATAGAATCTTAATTTGAAGGAAAAAACAATACCTTTATATCAAAATTGTTTGAGTTAGGGCGTTTTCAAAATTTCAAAATTGATTTTGGAACCCTTAGGAGTGACCTACATCAACCAAAAGCTTCGGGGCACAACTAGACCCCAAATGGAGCCTACATACCAAATTTCATCAAAATCGGTCAATGCTAAGTGGCAAAAGTGCCGCGTACGGCGTACGGCGGACGGACGGCCAAATTTTTATTCGATTTTTGGATTCTACGTACCTTGAAACGTAAACCATCAAATTTTGAGGGGGTGTTAAAATTTTTTTTCTTGGTCGATTCCAAAGGTTCATTATTGAAAATAATAAACCAAAAATGGGGGTCTCATTTGAAATAACGAAGTTGGTGTGCGTTGCGCACGATTTGCGCAATATGGTCATATTTTAGATCCTTGGGAAAAATCATGAAGATTCAAAATAAATTTTTTTTACCACTATCTGGACGATTTTAGCAAGGGGGTGAACCACTGTTGAGACACCCTGTATATATTTACAATTATTGGACAATTTTCACTTTTTTAAATTGAACTTTATCAGAAATTTTGTGCTGAATCCGAACATACTATGATTACGTTAACAATACCCACTAAAACCTAAAAACACGTTTTTTGGCCAATTTTTGAAATTTGGACCCCTGTAGAATGTTCCAAAAACGGATTTCAGTGGAAAAAATTTCAAAATGTCCTTGCTAAAAAATTTGAGTCAATGCAATTTCTTCACTTTCTTTGAAAATTCGCTAAAACGGAGATGAATGTAATTAAACCTGTAGAAAGTTGAATCGGCACTTAGTAACTCACCTGAGTTAGGAACATTCAAGCATTTACTGCTTAGTCCAGGTACATTTTCATTCACGCTAGCCTTGGCAATTTTCGGAGCAGAAGGAGGTGGAGGTGTCGAGGTCTGAGTTGAGCTACTCTGCCTCTGGCTAATATTCCACAAGATCTTCGACTAAAACACGAAAGAGGCACATTTTAGTTGATGTATGAGCACTTAGCTTCTTCTTATCCATAATCTGATTGTATAGTTGATACAATGCATAGGATCTAATCTGAAAACATCAATCAATAAGTACCTTGCACTACAGTCATAGGGGACCACCAACATGCCAACTCTCACAATTTCATCGAAATCAGACAGTAAAGTACAGTTTTGCCTGCTACAAGGATTTCATTTTATTGATTTAATACTCATCGCGTGTTGATACACATTAACTAATAGATCGTACTTTCTTGTGTAACTGAGGCACAGGTCGGATCAGTTCTTGCTTGATTAGTTCTTGTATCCGTTGCTTTGACCGCTAGTCAAGAATCTTTCAAGATTGGTACGTTGGGACCAAAGTGGCCAAGGTGCACCTGCCCGGTCATCTCGGTTCCTCTTCGTATCATCGCGATGACATAAATTTACAGATTTACCATCAATCACAACGAATATCACCAGAAGGGAAAGACCCTTGAGGATAGTACCTTACGGCTCTGTATCTTACTGCCAAAGCTGACCTATGGGTTAGTCTTTGGCAGGCTTACCGCGGGGAGGCTGCAAGAATTAGATCGAGAAGTCCGCTCTGCTGTGCGCTCTTGGCTGAGGTTCCCACCTGGGTGTCCCAAGTGCCTATTTTCACGCAACCGGTCAAATCCGGTGGGCTTGGTATTGTGTCTCTCTCAGCAAGCATCCCTTCTCTGCGCCGCCAGCGCCTGCTAGCCCTTCAAGGGTCGAGCTGGGAGGTCGCCCGTGCGGCTGCTGATCTTGATTTTGTTCAGGCAGCAGTTAGCATGGTGCACGAGCAACACCATCTGCTCCAAACCCAGTTCGTCTGCGAGTTTGCTGCGCCCCTGCATGAGTCAGTAGATGGTAAAGAACTCCGACAGTGCTCCGAAAGCCTTGTCTCATCCCAATGGGTAGATTGGGCTTCGGAGGGCAATTGGGGCCCGTGACTACCGACACTTTCACGGCCGTCCGCATGGCAAACTCTGTCAACTTGCGGTACGGTGTTCGAGAGGTAGTCGCGGGACAACCCTACCCCTTTGCCGTGCCTGTCGGAGTGGAAAATGAACATCTTTATCATGTAGTGCAGCAGTGTCCTCGGACTCATGGGGGCCGCATTCTACGTCATGATGCGGTCGCCAAGCAGATAGCAGGTGCTTTGTCATCTAGCGGCTGGGATGTTGAGAGGGAGAGATTGTATCACATGCCAAGTGACCAGGTAAGAAAGCCCGACATCGTTTGCCGTCAAGCCCGACCAGTCTTGCATTATCCTGGATGTCAAGTTTGTCAATGGCAGCTTGGACATGGAGCAGACTTGGCGGGCTAAGATAAGAAAGTATGATAGAGATGATTTACGGCAAGCGTGTGTCGGAGCTAAAAGGAGTGGCACCCAACACATCAGGGTGATGGCTGCAACCTTGTCATGGCGCGGGGTGTGGTGTGGGAAAAGTGCCACGGAGTTGCGCGAGTTGGGCATCTCGGTAGGCGTACTCCGTGGTATCACCACCCGTGTCCTGCTCGGCTCGTATTTGAACTGGTGGTCGTTTTACAGAGGCACTTCCCTTCATCCCTCCCTCCCACCCCCACCTTCCTCATCTTCCCTCATCCCTAGGGCCGGCGTCGGGTGAGTCCTGGGCGTCCTCCCCATTATATTTGATTTATTTATTTATTTTCATTTATGGCGTGCCCCCTCCGTCAAAAAAGACATTTTGTGTCTTTGAGGGGAGTTAAAAAAAAAAAAAAAAAAAAAAAAAAAAAAAAATAAAGGGAGCAGAAGCTGTTTTTACTACTAACGAAGTAGGATAATTTTTTGGATGATTTTGACTCCCTAAAATTATCCTAGTCATTCGGAAAGTAAGAATATAAAGTTTAACATTAGGTGGATTTAGGCCTACTAATATCTAGGGAGGACCGACTACTACTACAATGAGTACTTCAAACACTTGAAGGTGGCTATAATAGAGATGCTTACATTACTTTTCAGGGCGATAGCGATTCGCTGGCGAACCATGATGCTGTAATCTACAAGAAAATATGAATAAAAATATGATCAGACAGCGGCAGCTGCCTCTTCTCAAAAATAAATATAGATAGCAGTACGATAAGACAGTACATCTTCTTCTTCTTAACTCTTCTAGTGGCCCTAAAGAGTTCTTCGTGTGGCCATTGATAGGATCATGGAAGAAGGTCCTTCTTCCATGGATGGGATAGTGAATATTCAAGACAAGTCCTAGCACCGGTCCTAGGTAGGGATGGCAATAGCATCGATTCTTAAAAATCGATTTTTTAACTGGTAAATTTTCCACCTTAAGAATCGGAGAATCGATTGAAAATTTCGAGAATCAGCCCAATTCTTTTCAGGCCACACGAAGTCCTCTTCATGGCTATAAGAAGAGAGAAGAGAAGATTCTTTTCATCTGCTGGTTGAGGAAAATTATCAACAGCAATCAATACAACCATCTCAATCACAATGGAAAATGATAATATAATCTGAATGAAGTCAGAGAGAGCAGCATCTGCTGACAACTTATACCAGACAACAGCAGTCAGTGGTGCTGGCTACAGTCCCCGAAACATATGGGCTCAAATAATTAATTCGTACGTTCGTTTTATATTAAAGAATGATATAAGTAAGTACGTCATGAATTACATCATTCCATTATCCCCATTTATATAACAGATGGAAAGTTCATGAAGAAAAATTAGTTGGTTGCAATTTACGTTGTTATGTGAGTGACAATAATTTAGGAACATTACGAAAAAATGTCTGTGGAAGATAAAGATTAATTAGATTATTTGAACATAATACAATTTAAGTGAACTTTTCTCTAGACATCAAAATTTAGCTCTAGTTGTCCGTAATTAAGTTTGACCTCGGCTTAAAAAATTAATTCTTAAAATTAATTAATTAATCGATTAATTGTGAAGTAGGTAGGCATCTGAAAAGAATTTAGGTGATAAAAGATATGGAGGTGGTTGACCCCTTCAATGGTCACAGCCATGGATGAACTATTTGGGTAATTCTCAGAAAAAGCTCAATTTTCAAGGCTCAAACTTTGAGAAAGTGAACCATCTCCAAAAAATTCAAAAAAATTCATGAAGTTTCCTGGGACGTTAAAAAGAATTTGTAATGCAAGACAGAGCTCAATTCACAGTTTTTTAGTCTCAAATTTCAATTTTGAAAATTTATAGTGCGGCGGTAATGAGAACTTGATTTTTTTTTAAGTCGTTGTATTGAGATAACGTATTAGTTCACAATTCTGTGTAAAAAAATGTCATCAAGTTCCCTGGGAACTTAAAGAAGAATTTGTAACGCAAGATAGAGCTGAATTCACAGTTTTTAGTCTCAAATTTCAATTTTGAAAATTTTTAGTGCGGCGGTAATGAGAACTAATTTTTTTTAAGTGATGGTAATGAAAAGCGCAGTTGGTATTAAGAATATGGTATTAGTTTCACAATTCTGTTTCTACCTTTCAAGCAATCAGCTTGTCCAGTTGGTTGGATAAGATGATTATATTGAAAAATCTCCATTTTTCTCTTTTCTATAGATTGAAAGGGAGGGAATAAATAAACTAAAATCAATGAAAATCAGAATAGTATCAATGTATTCCAAGTAGGTAAAGAACTGTAAAAAAAAACTAAAACACTCAGTCAAATGACATTTAAAAACTCTTATCAGTCTACAACATAATATATATCAATCTTCAACTTTTTATATTAATTAACTTGACAATTTTGTTAATATTCGTCACATAGGTAATTACCTTAATTACATCATCACAGATTTGTTTCATTAACTGGATAGTAAGTAGGCAAATATTTTTTAAGAAACTCTTGACCATACTCTCTTCTCTGCGCCTTCGATCAGCCTCCCTTTTTTGTTCACACAATTGTTCCGCTGTGTAAAGTGTAGGGCGAGTCATCTCTGAGGGTTACCTAAGGGAACGATAAGAATTTTTTTATTCTAAGGGCTTAGGGCAATATGGAGATAATAATATCAGAATTCGAAAACCTAAAATCGTTTTATTTTTAAAAACTGTCAATAGATACCTGACGTAGAAAATAATATAATATATACTTCATCTTCATCTTTAACCCTAGGACCTCACACTGGGGTACAGCTGTACCCACTGTTTCCTATTTTTGGGTGCACATTCGCAAAAAAAATTTTCCCGCCTGAATGGGTTCCAACGTAAATTATCTTGGTACCCCTGTGAGCGGGAAACGCACTGTGCCGAGTCCACTTGGCTCTGAGAATTCGTGTGGTTCGCGTCTTTTTTCGTGGTGGGGTACAAAACTACCCCAGTGTGTATTTTCAAACTCTTTGGGGTACAAAATGTACCCCAGTGTGTATTTTCAAACTCTTTGGGGTACAAATTTACCCAGTGTGTATTTTCGAACTCTTTGAGGTACAATTTACCCCAGCGTGAATCCCTGGAACATTATAGGTAAGCCAATTCTTTTTGGATCCTCACTGTTCCGAGCCACATTGCCACAACAATTTGTTGGTGAGGGGGTGAAAGTGCCACAGAGGTTACATGACATCACAGGTGATCAGAATTGGAGGGTGGTCCCTATGATTTGAGGACGGTCCCTTTTGAATTGATAGATGACCCCCTATGAATTGGTAGGAGTCGGGGGAAGGGGGTGGAATTGCCACGGAGGTTACATGAAACAACAGCTGATGAGGAATTGGAGGGTGGTCCCCTATGAATTGGGGACGGTCTCATTTGAATGGTAGGATGACCCCCTATGAATGGGGACGGTATCTTTTGAATGGTAGGTTGACCCCCTATGAATTGGTAGGTGGTGGGGGAAGGGGGTGGAGTTGCCACGGAGGTTACATGACACCACAGGTGATGCAGAATTACAGGATGGTCCCCTATGAATTGGGGATGATGTCTTTTGAATGGTAGGATGACCCCCTATGAATTGGTAGGAGTTGGGGAAGGGGGTGGAGTTGCCACGGAGGTTACATCCTAATTAGAGGATGGTCCCCTATGAATTGGGAGATGATCCCTTATGATTTGGAGATGGTGGACAAAGGGGGTGGAGTTGCCACGGAGGTTACATGACACCACAGAGCACTGATACGGAATTGGAGGGTGGTTGGGGAAGGGGGTCAAGTTGACATGGAGGTTACACGACACCACAGATCACTGATGCCGGGATGCCTAGTAACTGTGCCAGAACCGCTCATTTTACCCTACTACAATTTCTACGTAAGAATATTGCACATGACCTTTATTGGGAAGAAGGGAACGCTCAGAAGTAGCAGAATAGGGGTTCAAGTGCATCACAGAAGGGTGATCTTGGGGTGGTAGAATAAGGAAACTACTCATTGGATTTGGAAGCCAATTTTTTCCTCCAACTCAGAATATTGCAAACTTGCATAATCAAAAGTAACAAAGGTCATTCCATATCGAACAAATTTTATTTCGAATTTTGAATGAGAAGCGATATTTAACAGTTTTGAAAAATTGGTTTTCAACAGGAATGTCCAATAAAAAATATAACTATTACCTTTTTGAACTCCCAATAATTTTTATCATTGTTTAGATGCTTATAGAATTCTAAGCAACAATAATTTCATTTAAAAATGGCAACAGACACAAGATTTTAATTTTTGTAAGTTGGGGTACATTTGTACCCCTGTGTGAGCTTCATGTCACAAAAACTTATGTGTGAGGTCCTAGGGTTAAAATATCAACTAACAACATTTTCCCGTTACCACACGCTAATTATCATTACCACTGAACTTTATTAAGTTAGTGGTAATGAGATGGTTTCTG